>JAHSUH010001581.1:2642500-3100000 GCA_025388415.1 Cynanchum wilfordii
GCCTGCTCCACTCCTATCCTTCTTTTCCATCAACTTCTTAGCACCTCCTCTTTTATCAAAACTTTCACTAATTTAGCGCAATACCTACTCGTCTTATTTTTTAATCATAAAATTTAGAGTTCTATCCCTACTTATACTCATCAGAATAATTCATATTTTATGATCAACTATTTACTTTTAATAGGAAACACCCACACAACACAACGAGAAGAATTAATCACATCACTAATACTTTAGTTTTAAATTGATAGATATACACACACACATATATATATATATATATATATATATATATATATATATTTAAGGAAAATATTTTCAAATAACTATTTCTCTATATAAACACTTGTCTTATATTGTCCACTTTGTATATATATAATTGAGTTATATGATCAATGGTATATAGTGTTATATTATATGTTGGGGATTGAAACACACAAGCACAAGTAATTACAACAAGAATATGAGACACAAAGATTTATGTGGTTCGATCGAAAAGACCTATATCTACGGCTGCATTAGAATTGCATTTCTTGCACTCACGCACTCGGACTTCTGCAAGTTTCATGACAAACAAGAGTTCTAGACAACTATCGGACTCTACATACTCAAGCATTATAGATGCAAGAAATTAATTTTGTAACACTTTATATATATATATATATATATATATATATCTTAAAGTCAGGTGGTAATTATTAGTATACATGGTAACTTAGATGGAGAAAAGGAATGCAGAAAGGTCCCCCCGGGGTTTTGTCTACATGGGCTGTCACTGTACTTTTCCCAACCCCATTGGACAATATCCTTGTGTTGTTCTATTCTCTAGTGGTGCCACACCCACCCACTCCAATCCTCACTATATTCTTCACTTCTTATTATTATTACTTTACCTACAATCCATCCAAGTAACAGGAGTTTAATGAATGATCTGTTTCCACAAATATACACACATATATATACATATTTATATATTAGACCGACATTTTGGTCAAAGTGGAAGGAGCTTAGTTCTCATTCGCAAGATCTTGAGTTCGAACAGGTATAAGAAGAATTTCTTACCAATGAGAATCTAACCCGGATCAAATCTAGTTTAGTTGGGCCAAAGTAGCTACCGAGTATAAATAATTTATCAAAAAATATATTTATATATTAGGAACTTAATTCGTTTTTTTAAAAAAAAATAAAATTAAAATTAAAGTTTAAATTTTATTAGTAAAATATAAGTTAAATTCCACTCTATTATGAACTAGTGAAGTTCAAAGTCAGCTATCAAACAAAGTTTAAGACAAATATATATATATATATATATATATATATATATATATATATATATATATCATATATAACTTTCAACATAACGTTTTATATATATATTGTTTTTAACTTTTTCTAGAACAATTTTGTTTTTTTCAATAAACCAACTCAATTCTTCTTTATTTTCTTCCTATTTTTCCTTGGTGGCAAAACAATCCAAGCAAAGGGTAGAAAATGACAAGAAATAGCCCCACTCATATATATATATATATATATATATATATATATATATATATATCAATAAACATAAATCTCATGTTTTAGTGACAAAAATTCAGGAGAATGGAAAAAAAAAAAGAAAAAAAAAAAAAGAAAAGAATGGTGAAATGCTGTTTTAGTGACTATTAACTAAGCCCAATGGTTGTTTCCAAATATGTATATATATTATTGAAAGTTTGTCCATTCCCTTTTGAGGGAGTCCAGAGTTAAAAACACAGTCCATACTTTTAGTTTGGGCTGAGCTTTTTTTTCCTATCATCCAACCCTTGTCTCAGCACCTGCACCTTCTTTTTTTTTTTTTTTTTTTTTTTTTTTTTTTTTTTTGCTTAAGCATCCGGTATCCGAACCCACACGGGCCGACTAATCCGGATTCGGGGGGTGCGCTCGCAGAGTCCAACTCTTACTCGAGAGTGAGCCACCTGCCCCGCACCTTCTCTTTTCTTTTTTTTTTTTTTTTGCACAAAAGTGTCCTAGATGGATTCTAATTATGAGATAACATTTTTAAGTCAATCTACATGCAGACTCATTCCTGTTCGAGCCAAGTTGGTCCCTCGTGGGATGAAATTTTGACCCCAAATTTTAAACAGCTGTAAAGATGAGTCAAAATTCAAACCTTTGACCTTACTTAAGTTAAGAGAGCTCTCCTTACCAATTCACTTGCACCTTGGAGTTATTTTTCTTTTAAAAAAAATGCCATATATTTTACTTAGTTTGGCGCAGTTGGAAGCATTGTGAATGTTATACAAGTTTTTGAGAGTTTGATACTTATTGTGAGCATCATGTTAGAGTTAAGGTGAGATTTTTCGTTTCCCGAGTAAGAATTTGACTCCCACTCAATATTATTGATTATTTTTTAATTATTCGTTTAAGATTTTGAGAGACTACTAACCTTTATTTGTGTTATAGAAAATGGCCAAGAACCCAAAAATACAAATGAATTGGTAATGAGCTCTCTTAGCTTTCTCGAGTTTTTGAAACTCGGTTTATAACTATTTAAATTTGGAGTTAGAGCTTTTTCCTACAAATGATGCCAGAGAAGGGCGGAGTAAAGGGAAAAAAAAAAAAAAAACAGAATTATTCATTTATTTACAGAGGTGGATGGGGTAATTAATTAAGAGGTAGAGAAATACAACATTACAATACTTCAACACAAATACATTCCTACCAAAAAAAAGCACAAACATACATACATAAAATAAAATACATTAGATTTAGATTTACATGAGAGAGCAGGAATTGACGTTATCATCGTTAAAGAGATTACTAACTTTGTCATCACCTCTATGAGTCGCCGGAAGGCTGCCATGTTTTTCAGGAGCATTGTAACCGTGTCTCCAGTAGTTATAACTCTCTTTGTAATCTGTGCTCATATCCTTGTAGTAATTATTCGCCGACGTGAAGTACAGCGGCGGTTCTGGATACGGCCAGAATTCTGCCCTTTTTCCTGCCCTTCTCACCGCTTTCAGCACTTTATTCCGGTCTACGTATCCTGTTACCAACACTTTCTCCATCTCCAGGTTCACCTCTACCGAATCTACCCCTGTCATTATTTTATTTCCCAATTTCCTCCATTAATTAATTAATTAATCTCCATTTTATTTTTATATATATATATATATATATATTCAATTAATAACAGTTTCATTTCTTTTACAATACAATAGTCATGAGTTCGAGTTAAGAGAATAAAATACTCAAAATTTTAATATAATAATATATATATATATATATATATATATATATATATATATATTCAATTTTAGTTAGGTTATACAAAAGTAAGATTAACAAGCGGATTTGATCAAACATATTTTCACTAATAAAATTTATTTTTAGAAAAATATTATCTAATAAGATTTCTTGAATGTCTACAAGATCAAAAATCAAAGACGTTAAAATTATTGAATTTAATGTTAAAAGAATTTTATTTATAAAAATTTCTCTAAATAGAGATCTAATATGGAAATAGTAGATATGTGAGATAAATATAATATATATATTATATTAAAGGAAGTAAATTTATCTTCTTAATATAACATGTGCATAATAATTAATAAATAAAGACACAATATTCAGGATTTGAAATTAAAAATGTCGGACTCTTATACTATGGGGGTGGTAAAATATTGGTTTAGGTATGAATGAACCTCTAAGTTTGTGGATGGCGTCTTTGACGACTCTTTCGCACCCAGCACAGCACATCCTGACTTTGAGTTCCACTGTCTGCAAAACGAATTAATACGCTTCAATTATTCCCCCTTAATTTCAACAATCACTATATTTATATATATATATATATAATTAACAAATTAAAAATAGCCTTGTTTCTTTTTCTCTTTCATCTTATTATTCCTTTCTGCCTTCGATCAGGGATATTGTTATTCCTTTCTTTTCCGATGAATTCTAAAGCGATCCATCCGATCGATCAGGGGAAAAAAAGAACTATATATCCTGTCTGCTCGGTCTAGGTTAAAACCATCCATCTTTTTTTATTAAAAAATATAGATATATATTCTACACAGCCGTATCAAAATATAGTTTTTTCTATCTTTCAAGTTTTGTTAATTACTTAATCAACAAGAGCTGAAATATATATATATATATATATATATATATATATGTGTGTGTGCAGAGAAGAAATTTCATTAAGCCAAAAGGAATTGGCATATAATTATTATTCAATTAAACAATATGGTACGATATTCTACTTTATTATTCAATTCTAGGTATATATATATATAAATATATATATATATATATATATATATATATATATATATATATATATATATATATATATGTGGGTCTTTACATGTTCATGAGAAGAAGACAAGCCTTGAACTTTTCGATACTTTCTCTACTTTTTTTTTTTTTTTTTTGATACATGGGGGAGGGAGTTGGTGTCGAACCCTCGCAAGGGGGTTCGGGGAAGGCCTTCCGCCGTTCCACCATCCAACCCTCGACTAAACTTTCTCTACTTAAAAAAAAAATTTACATGAGCTAAACCCTAGCTATTTTTATTATTATTATTCATTTTTAAATTATGAGCTCTTTCGTATTCAATATGATTCGAACTCATATGATCTTTCATCGTCATAAATGAGTTTCTACTATTAGAGCAATCACTTGTCAACTTTTCGACCCCTCAAAACAAAATTGTGAAAAAAAAAAAAAAAAAAAAAGGAACCGATTAAGTTTGGCCATGCATGATGCCAATATCCAAAACAATCTCATGCACGAATAAGGTGTGTCAAATTTCTAAACCTTTTAGGTTAAATTTACAATATATATATGCATGCAAATATAAAGAGTATAGAGAGTTAAATATATATATATATATATATATATATATATATATATATATATATATATATGATATGAAAGAGAAATACAGAAGATAGAGGGAAAATGAAAAAAGAAAAAAGAAAAAAGAGATGGTGATGATCACCTGCAAAGAAAGTGGTCGAGACTTAGGCATCTTCTTGAAATCTTGATAGTGAAAGAAGGAGAAGTAGGCGAGAGCTGAGACCAAAGAACCAAATAGTCTGTCTAATATATTAACCATAATGTGAAATCGAATAGTTAAGTTCTTTCCTTCCCTTTGATGATGATTATATAGATATATATATATATTTATATCTAAACAAGCTAAGAAAAAGAGAGAACTACGCCAAGGATATTGAACAAGCTAGAATTTCCTCTCTTCACACTTATAAAATTACCTTTTAAAAAAGAAATATTCCTAGAAGAAAAGGCATCTCTTGCTTCGGTTTTAATCCCATGGGCTAACTTGGCTCGTACAACATATAGTTGCATGCTATAATAATAATAATAATATTCGGAATTAAATTGATTGATATTCCGGATATATTTGATTGACATATGGACTTGTGATAGGCACGTGTGTGGAAGTCATTCCCTGGAAAATATATAGATATAAAAATATATATATATATATATATATATATATATATATATATATATATATATATATATATATAAACAAATTTGTAGAGAAAGTTATTTATAGAACCACCCTCACGTTGTTCTTCAGGTATAAGTTTAGAAGGGGAAAAGGAAAAGGAATGGAATGGCATCAGAACCATAGCTGCCTGCATGGGGCAATTAATTAATAATGCCCCGAATGTGGGGCAACCCCAAATTGGCTGCTGACGAAGAAAAAGAATATATATATATATACATATGAGGCCTCGTATATTAGGTCTTGGTCGACTTTCGAGATGATGGGATTAAGGAAGTAACATAAATATATATATATATATATATATATATATATATATATATATATATATATTATTTATATATACATGCAAAAGGGAACCAAATATTCTCAAAATCTCCAATCAGTATCCCTCTCTCACTATACATATTTATTTATATACACGTAATGATGTAGTTCAAGAATCCTTTTAACAAAATGTAAGAGGTATGATTCCCTCGAAGATATCTCGATTTGATAGAAAAACTATTAAAGTATTGATAAGAAAATAATTAATTACCTTGTACATGATTGAGTATAAGAAGGTTTTTTATAGACACAACTTCTTAAAAACTGTCTTGATAGTTCTATATGGGATTAAAGAAGTTTTATGTCAATGGACAAAAAGACAACTAATAATAAGTATCTATATATTCTATATAGTATTTTTTCGTTGGATTATTAAATATTTGAAGTTACTGTTTCAACTAATTCGGATTCGGTGGAGACCTCAACTCACATAGAATGTCAAACCCGTAATCTCACGCAAAGCATTGTGTCAAGCCAAGGCTTCTATACATTATTATTTTGTGTGTGCATGGATTAAAATTTTGAAAAAGCAAAGAAATTACTGGAAAATATCTAGGGAATATATACATATATTCGATCCAACAGTTGATGATGACAGACAAGTTAGGTTTCTCTTTCTTTCCTACACATCATATTTTCTTTCAATTAAGCTCCACCAAGAAAATTAACTAACTATCCTCTTCTAATTACCTTTTCCTATATTGGCATATGTAACGGAATAATAAACAAAAACTATATATTATTCTCATACATAATTTCAATAATAAATCTCACTAAAATTCTAAAGTCAAGAAGATAATCAAAATTATCAAATTATCACTACGTATATAAACCAGGTATGACTTTATTCTTTTCATCGCGTATCATATACATATGTATATATATATATATAAAAAATTATATATACACTTTATGTAACTATTCTCTACTTTTTTTTCTTCATTTTTTACCATTTATAGGTAAACAAGAAGGATTGACTCTTATGAATATATATTTATATATAAATGTGTAGGAGAAGAATAATCTTGTTGCCAACATGGCGGGTAACTATATATATATATATATATATATATATATATATATATTATATGTATTGTGTGCTTCTTATCCAGAGTTAAATGACGACTCAGAAAAGAAAAAAGAATGAATGCGAATTCGGTGATGAATCAAAAGTAATTATTTTTGAAAAAGGGAATGTTCTTGGTTCACCACTGCATGCGAATACTCTGGACACGGTGCTATACATATATACATGCAATATATATATATATATATATATATATGTATCTTTGATTTCATGCGCATATATGATGAAAATACTGATCATCTATATCATATATGCGCATGAAATCAAAGATACAGATATATATATATATATATATATTTTGCTCTTTAATTTGCTGGTAATAGCTAGCACTAGAGAAATCATCTAGATTCTTTAGGTTTTAGATGAAAAGTTTGATATTCTCTCACCTTCTGTAGTTATATTTATGCTATGATCTTTCATATGGCAAATTAATAATGGTTCAGATGTGTTTTTTCTTTCTCTTCATAGTGGACATTGAGTCACTTTTATGCCTTTTTAAAGAGTAACAGATCAAAAGAATTTATGACAAGGACATATATATATATATATATATATATATATATATACTATGAAATCGGTGTTTTGATTAAATTTAATCTAATTTTTATTAGAGATGTTATTTTTATCTGTCAACTTAAAGTTTTAGAATATGTAAAAATTTATCACTCTTTATTAACGTCGGAGTTTGAGGTCGAGAATTCGAATCCTAAGTATTGAAATTTGCATAAAAAATTTGCATTGATTTGATTTGATTTGTGTGCATATATATTAGACCTTCTTTATAAAAATTTGATATCGTAATTTATCACTCTTTATCAGAATCTTCACTTGACTAATTTTATATATGGCTTATAAATATTGAACTCAGTGATTTTGTAAAAACATTCAATAATGTGTTTTTTTTTATAGTAGAAAAAGAAGAATTATACTTCATGTACTTGGATTATTTTTTTTTTTTAAAACGATAAAGATAGTTTTAATTTTTAAGATATTTTATCTCTAACATGTTTCAAATTTAAGATTTTTTTTTTCTTAAAAAAGAAAAAATACATATATATATATATATATATATATATATATATAAATATATATATATTGGTTGTTGGTTCGAGGTGCTGTGGAGATTGAGCTTGGTAGGGGAACCACGACCGATCCCCCACAACCACGATTGAGAGGAGCGGCAGATTAATCGCGCTCGCCGATTTGTAGGCTATTTTTTTTGCTTATCGCACGGTTGTTCGGTCACCGAGGGGCGGCAGACTAATCGCGCTCGCTAATTTGTAGGCACTTCATTGGGTGGCCAGGATTCGAAACCTGAATCATTAGTTAAGGGAGAAGGAGCCTCTACCGCTCCACCACATGCCTCTGGGTTATAAAATCTATAACTACAAATTTTGTGTACATTATATTGTTAGAGAATGATAAATCGCCATCTATTTTAAAAGTTTAAGCTGATAAAATTAGAATAGAATTAGAATTTATCTTTAAAATTAGGAGTTCAAGATAAATATGAAAGTCATTAATTGAGATGAATTTTGTTAAAATTTAATTCATATAACTTTTTTTGTGTAATTGGGTTATTAATAAGACTTTACAATCCATTTGAACAAAAATTCTTTTCAATTTAATTATTATTTTTTTTTTTTGCTTAAAGATTTTTTAAGTTTCTAACCTAACTTGAATTTATATTTTTTTAAAATTATAAATAAAACATTTACCTATTAAACTATGACTTCTCCAATATAATTTTTATAATTAAATTTTTTAATTTTAATTAAATAAAATATGTAATTCAATAAAAGATTTTTCTGAATACATCATAACACTTTCACCACAAAAGCTCATATCCTACATTAAACTATGTCTTCAATTTTTGTTTCATTAAATACGACGACGTTTTTGGATGAAATTGCCTAGGTAGTGGGCTCGGTGGCTGGTCTCACTCTCGTAATAAAAACATATATATATATATATATATATATATATTTTTTTTTTTTATATATATATATATATATATTTTTAAAATGTTGACAACACAATCTCCTTTATAATTTTTATTACAAGCAAGCACCGAGAATATCACTTCACCCTCTCTACACACTTTTCCATTAATGTGTTATTTGTCACTTTTCTATCTCTGATATTTTTCTAAAATATCAACGTCCATTCACAACTTACAACACAATGATGATTTTTAATTTTTTATATATATAATTCAGTATTATCATCGATTAATTTTATATATATATAAATACTAAAATCACAAGATAAATATTAATAAAATTAAGGGTATCAATCGTGTCAAATTCGCACAATCATATCAAATTAAGTTAAAATAATTTATGTGTATCAACTTGTTACACAAATATATTACTTTTAAAACCTGAATCAATACAAAAAAAAATTAAACAAAAAATGATACAAAAAATTAATTGTATCAACTCCACAAACAATAATTGTGAATCGATATCACTCGTATATAACTTAAAACTTAGAATAATTGGTGACTTTAGTCCCAAATAAATTTACTTTTGGCAACTTCAATCCCAAAATATTTTTTTTAACTTTTAAAGTCCTAAACTTTTTTATTAGAAAAAAATAAGGTCCCTTTTTGAGAATCAAAAAAACCAAAAAAGTTAACAGTTTATATTGTTTAACTAATTTTAAAAAGGGTAAAAATGTCATTACACTATTAAAAAAAAAAAAAAACAAAAAAGAGAACTATTATTTTCAACGCTAATTTCCAAGCATGATTATTAGTTTTCTCCTGTTTTTCTCCTTCCTTCCTCTCTCCGATTTGGATGAAATATATAATCTTTAATGGTGATTTATGTGTATATATATTATTATACTGGACTTTTTGACTCGTAAAAATAATCCGATACGATTCACAATTGCTCCCCCAAAAAACAAAATAAAATTATTTTTATTCCATAACAAAATTTGTCAATCACTGTTCATTGTCTCTCTTGCACACCACCTGTTTGATAAAATTACCAACCTAAAATCACTTGCCAGAATTTTTTTTTGCAGGCATGCAGGCAGACATCAATTGATGCTGATATAGTTGAAAACCTAATCAAATTAAATTGACCAAAGAAATCAAAATTAGGTGTTGTGTCGGAGATGTAGACGAGGAAACAGTAGGAGATCGCAGATGGCAATAACAAAAAAAAAAAAAAAAAAGGAAGACCGTGGCAATTTTGATGAAGATTTTCAACCTCTACTTTCCTCGAGCTTTCTCGCGTATGGACACATGTTTTTTTTCTCTCTCTTACAGGAGGAGGAAGAAGATTAAAGTCGAAAAGATTTAGGTAAAGCGTTGGAAGAACAAAATGAAGAGTCTTCTTCGTAGAGAATTGAACGATCCGAGTCTTTTTTTTAATTAGTTATTTTCTCTCTTTTTTTTTTAATTTCTTCTTATGTAATATGACATTTTTACCCTTTTTAAATTAGTTAAACCATATAAACCGTTAACTTTTTAGGGTTTTTAACGGATTCTGTTAAAAGGGACTTTATTTTTCTCTAATAAAAAAGTTTGGGACTTTAAAAGTTTAAAAAAATATTTTGGGACTAAGGTTGCCAAAAGTAAATTTGTTTATGATCAAACTCACCAATTATTCTAAAACTTATTTAAAAACAACACATAACTCAAGTATTTACTGGGCCGCCTCATCACCTAACTCCACATTAGAATGATATTATCCAATTTAGGTCTAAACCCTAACGGGTTTGTTCTTGGGACTTTCCCAAAAAGCCTCATACTAATAGAGTAGATGAAATTCCTTATATATTAGGCAACTATTGCCTAATATTCCAACTATTGTTAACACACCAACCCCAACAAAATCATCCGATAATAAATTAAAATATATGATTAAATAAAATAAAAAATAATTAAAATTATTAATTAATTATTTGCACATATTCCTATTATATTAAATTTTATAATAAATTTTTGTATTGAATTTATTAGCATCTTGAAATTAAATCAAATTCGAAATTTTATTTTTTGAAAAAATTTACGTATCAAATAGTCACTTTACGCCCATTTAAACCAAATTTGAAGCATGTCGGACCTCTATTGGGTCAACGCTCTCCTTACACACCGGGAAGAGAATCAAACTCAAAAATTGATATAACACACCAAAAAAGAAAAATTGTTTCAACTTGGATAATAAAGGTAGCAAATTTATAAGGGAGACTACCAACATGTTCTCGGACATGATGCACTCTGCCCCTAATGTTTGCTTTTAAAAAAATAAAGAAAGGGAAAGGGGGTGTGAGTAAGCGGTAACCGAGTCGAGTCGAATCGAATATCGGGAGTTTGAGCTTGATTTGTTGAATTTTCAAACGAGCTTTGAGTAAGCTTGAAAATTAATCCAGCTTAAAAATTTGTTTAAGTTTGGTTTGTTTAATAAACGAACGAGCCCGAACGGAGCATAAACGAACTTTGTTCACGAACAGTTTGATTTGTTTATAACTTTATGAGAAAATAAGGAAATGGAAACTGCCACTTATTTAGAATTTGTCAAAAAGGTAGAAGGAGAGTTGAGTTTAGACTATAAAGAAAGTAAATAAAAGGAAATTGTTCGAAACACTTGATTATGTTCACGAACACTATTCGAGTATGCTTGAAAACTAATCGAGCATAAAAAATTATTTGAGTTTATTTGTTTAATAAATGAACGAGTTCGAATTGAGTATAAACGAATTCGAACGAGCTTTGTTAGCGAAACATTACAACTCTAGTTGTGGTGAAGGGAAGAGAAGGAGAACAAGTATTCGGGCACCGAGTCATTGTCATAAGATGACAAAACAGCGGTGTTGCTTGGAGGGTTTGTCGCAGAGACAAAGGAAATATGGATATTTTCAGGTTTGATCTCAGAACTATTTATTGTCTTTGTGTGTGAGATATTTCACTTTATTCTTGTTCTTATCCCCCGACTTCAACTTCTGGACGAGAAATGAGAAACCAGCTGGGGACAAATACAAAATTGAAAAAGAAAAAAGGGAAAACGATGTACCCAAGAAAATATCAGTTTTCAGGATAGATAAAGATATGTAATTTGCAGTGAACATAGTTAAAATTCACCTGTCATAAAATATATATTTATATATATATATATATATATATATGGAATGAGAAAAATTACTCATAATCTTTGGGAGTTAAAAGTTATTTTTTTGATCGCTTGTTGCTAAGATTTTCTATTTGATGATTTTTTGAAATTATGAACAACAGATGAGAAAATCCTTGATGTAACTATTTTTATTTTATTTTTTTATAGATAAAATCAACCATCTTCATTATTACTAGCAGAATCCAAAACAGAATTATAGCAATTATAGCAAATGTCCATAGTACCTCCTCTATCACAAAAAACAACAAGAGGTAAGAGAGCAGACTCATATAACTAGAACAATATAACTAGAATTCACCTGAGATCTAGTCTACTTAGCTAAGTTTAACTAAGTTGTGAGCAACCCTATTACATTCCCTATAGACATGGTAAGTAGACCAAAAACTATTGTCCACCAAGAGTACCCTACATCTAAGTATAGAATGCTTACCCTGCCATTCCATACACGAATTCTCACCCTTTACAAGGGTTGATCACATTAAGTAAATCACCTTAAAAAATAATATGATTAAGATTAAGATCTCTATCTTCCTCGTAACTATTTTTATCTTATTGTTATCAATACTCTCCAGCTAATCTTAAAGATGTTTTGTTATCATTATTATTCACTGTACAATACAAAGAACAGCCGTTTGGATATGATAGCACATGAAAATTAAATTCAACAGAATCACTGGGAAAATAAAAAACGATGAGATATATGCATAGAGAGGAGAGAGAGAGAGAGAGAGGGAGTTTTAGTAGTAATTCACATCATTGTGAAATGAGTAAATATGGACAAAACTACAAAAATCCCAAAGCAATTCCCGGCGAGGAATCGAAGGTTTTCCCATCGATAAATCTCAAATTAGACATTACATTATTACAATTTACAGAAGGCACCAGTACCAGCTAAAATTTAAAACAAAAATTCTCACGGAGGTGTCGGAGAGCATCAGAAGTATGTGCACTCAGGGTGCGGTAGCCCTGGCCCGATCGAAGAGGTAAGGAGGAGGAGGAGGAGGAGGAGGAAGAGAAGCAAAGGGGAGATTGCTGAGGATGAGAAAACGAACTCGCCTGGGAAAAGGAAGAGGAGCCCGGTGGAACATTTGTCCTAGAACCCTCGCCAGCAACACCGTGTATTCCTCCATGAGCTCCGCCACAACTGATACCAGAATCATCAGGCCAAGATTTTTTTATCCAAGCAAATAATGTATGTATTAGGTCGGGAGATTCGATTTCGGTGGTGAAAATTGGTGATTTTAGTTTTTAGTAGCAGAAAATTGTCCGTCTCTGAGGTTTGATATTTAGGTGAAAAGGGTGAAAATGGTGAAAAATGCTGCCTACCTCACTCTGGGGTCTCTGTTTTCCTGGGTGCGGACGGAATCTAATTCCTACAAAACAAACTTACAACGGCGCTGTTGGATATGAGCCCAAAACCAGACCGGCAACCGGGAAAAGAAAAAGAAAAGGAGGCAGTTTTGAGATAAAGAGAGGGAATTAATAATTATTTAATCGGAGCATCCACGTGGATATTTCTTTCGAATACCATCTCATCAGTTTGTGTGTGTGTGTGTGAGAGAGAGAGATAGAGAGAGAAACTGCTAGTTGCTTTCGTCCTTTTGCTTGGCCAATTTAATATAAATTTTCTCTTATTGAGGCATAATTGAGTTTTTTGTTTTCTTATTTTGGTGGAGTTGGTTGTCTTGAATTTTTTTATTTTTTTTAATAATTCTTTAATCTTCATAATTAATCTTTATTAACTAAACGAGATAAACAATAACAATACTACTATCCTTTCTTTTGTTTCTGTTAGGTAAAGTGATTAGAGGTACCCAAACATTTTCCCCCTATCCTTATCCAATATATATACATATAAATATAATATATATATATATATATATATATATAGCGATCCAGATACACAACACCACCTGGGCTTCTCCTCTACAAAAAAAAATATTCACACTAGTAATAAGAATTACTCCTTCCTACATATGTCATTCTCATTCAAAAACACTAATATAATAATAATAATAATGCTACAAGACTCAACCAGGCGGGGCATCTAGGCTAGCATTATAGTTTTATAAGCAAGTCCAATTTATGGCCTAGGGAAAAAAACAAATAAAAAATAGCAACTTCTATGTGCTGCATAAATACCTCAATTAGTAAATAATACTAACATTTTCAACTGTGCAAAGCACGGAAACTAGGACACTTGAATAAGCTAACAAAAATCACTGACAAGACTATAAGTATGTACAAGCTGACAGCATAAACTCTAGCCATCTTGATGCCACAAAAACCAGACATTAGTCTCCGCGGAAACATTGAACTCGTTGTTCTTGCACCATTTGTGTTCGTATCCTGTTTATTGTTTTCCAACTCAAATCCTCCTGCTTTGCCTTTTTGCTGTTGAGCAACCTCCCTCTGCTCACTGTTTCCCACATTGCTGGTTGACTGAGAGTCCGAAACCTCACCCCCCTGCACGTTAAAATACAAATGGATTGTTTATAATTCTAAACGTTGGAAAATAAGCAGTATAATGGACAACTCTCCCATTTTAGTAACCAGTATTCCATCAGAATAAATTAATAATTTGTGAGCCTCACCTCAGATATAATTGACTCTACTTGCATTTTATTGCTAAAGATGATTGCATCACTGCATTCTTGGGGGTAATCCATGAGCAGACGGAGTCTTCTTGCTGCAGTTCCCTGTGTTAAAAGGTTTTCAGGACTTGATTGATTTCGTGCCTGACGCTTGCGTATTCTGATACCAGTTTCAACCTCAACATGGCTATCATGATCAGCAAGTTTTGTGTGATCAAAATATTGGTCAGTACTACAGAGAGAATGCGTTACAAAATAGGGGGATGAATCATATTTTCCAGCATATTGATCACAAGTTGCACTTGAATTACTCAGCCTTGAATCTGGATCATGGTTTGATGCTTGAGCATGGAGTAATCGTGTTGGCTTCTGAACCTACAGAAATGACCAAAAATGAGTGCTGCTAGCGTACAACAATAATAAGCACCTATGACAAAAGTAAAAAACCAATAAAAAGCACAAAGCCGACTACAATTTGGAAATCAGTAATTTATGGTCACCTAAAACCATGGGATTAAATGCAAGTTTGCAGTAGAGGATCTAAACAAAAGAAGGTGGTGCTTTACCTGCTCCTGGAATGTATTGCTGTCCATATAAGCGAATGAACCAGAAAGGGGAAGATTTTCACTCTTAGCTAGCCCTTGATTAAGCCAATCATTATTCCCAGATGATAGGATCTTGCTACCCCTACGTGAAACTTTCTTACCCAACACCACACGATGACACACATGATTCTCAAGGTCATCTAACAAATCTGTTAAAGAAACATCCTGTTCAGAGGTACCATCTTGAAAGTGCAATCCATTGTGATTACTGCCAAAGTCATCAGCAAAGGGTGAATCCACACATGCAATATCTGTTTTACAATCTGCATGTAAAGGAGAAAGAGCCTTCCAATCATGATCATCAACAAAATCTTGCCTTATCGAGACCCCTCCTTGAAGAGGAAAAACCTAAACAAAAGAGTAGGATATGAAGTTTCATGGAGACTCATTTGCAACCTTCAATTGAAATACGAATTTCACTCAACATTATGTTACTCATACCTCAGCTACACCTACAGCTGCTCCCGTTGATTGATCATCAGCCTCTGACGTGCAACTTTCAACATGCAGATAAATGTTAGATTTCATTTCATCTGATTTATCAGTCAACCACCTTTTGACACCTTCTGGTTGTTTTCCTACCTCCATATCCTGGAGTGATTGTTCTTGAAACAGATCCGATGATGTGTCATCAGGTGAGGATTTTACAGTGGTAGGAGAAAAACCAGTGAGTTCAACTTCATCAAATTTACAATTATCAGTCTTTTCTTCAGGCTTATGAAATAAACGACAAAGGACATATGCACCCTGCATAATAATTTAAAAGAGGAGCAATCTTAAATCACATATTCATGAAGCTAAGAAGAAAAACTACCAGCAAACTAACAAATCACCTAGCTTACTGAGCCAAAAATAAATAAATACATAAAAAAATTCACCTTGTTCTTTCACCCCCGTGGGATAAAATACAAAATGAAAAGGAAAAATCATGACTACGTGATAGACAAGCCTAATGCACAATGGCACACAGCCTAAATTAAAAAGTCCAAGTTCTTTGCAGGCATCTCTTGAATTATCTATTAAATTATTTATTGTAAGAATGTCTACTCCCTGGCCTCCCAGCTAGACACTGCAGGAATATGCTTTTGAGGATCACTGTCTCTAAGACCAACCCAGTTCTCCTGAATAATTGAATGCCAACCCAAGGATACACACTAGGGTATCAATCATAGAAAAAGATATTTCTCATCTAATTCAATTTCGACAGTATTCTTTCGACACTTTCTAGTTTGACATCAACATTAGGATCTGCCCATACTACCATCTACCTCTGCTGACAACTTAATCAACAGTTCATGTACAATTCTTAAGTAAAAAGAAGGAAGATGGTCCTCCATATTCAAACCTAGAAAGCTTCCTAGTAGTATGTTTATCTAGTCCCTAAAATTTGATCTCCATTTGAAAAGAGTATACAATTGCATGCAAGGTTACTTTTTTGTGCGAAAGAAGAACAGACATCAGCATTAAGAATAGGTATGTCAAGTGCAAACAAACATCTAAAACTTCAAAATTTTTGCACTATAAGATTGTGAAAAGACTAAAAGCAAGGATAGCCTCTTAAAACCAGATAGACAAGTATAACCCGGGAATACTTGAATTCTTGAATGAGAAACTTAAACAAAAATGCAATCATCAAAGAAATTTAGGAAAAGAATGAGAGTGTTTAAATTTAAATAATTAACCTGATCAGAGGCCGTTCCATCAAGATCTGGTTCAGTTGCACGATATTCATGCATGATCCAATTTGTGCGCTCACCTTTAGGGGCTCGACCCCTATAGAAAACAAGAGTTTTCTTCATACCAATTAACTGGGGTTTCGAATGAACAGAAGGGGGTGATTTGAGGGACTTGATTGTACGATCCTTGCCGGTAGCCTTCCAGTAACCAGCATCAGTAGCCCTGTTAGAGCGATGTCCATTTGGATACTTCCTATCACGTGGACAAAAGAAAAACCATTCTGGATCTTCTGTCTTTATAACTGAAAGACCTGTTAAACAACAACAAAGTAAAATAAATAAATAAATGCATCATATGCAACTCAATTTTGATTGCAGAAATTAGAATGTTCTATATTCGATTGAAGAAGACTCCTTTACTTAATGGAAAAAAAAAAAAAAAAAGAGGAAATCCAAATCCATAATCTGCCTGCACAAAGCTCCATAACAAAAACTGAGCCCTGAATACTTTATCTAAATATGCATGCATATCCGATTACAATCACATCCACAACCACAAAGTTGAACAGTATAAAATTAATTCTTCAGGCTTCAAGTAAAATTCAATAATAGCTGGAAAAAAGACAGATGCACCAGCAATTGCGTGTCCAGAACAAAGGAAAAGAAAAAACAATATTGCCAATACATTACGTACAGAAAGGGACAGGCAGAGCCACAGAGGAAATTTAATGTCTGTGAGAGGCCCATATTGGTGACGGGAAAAATGCGAAAGAGGAATTCGATACTCCATTGAATAGAACAGCATTGATTAATATGAAACCCCCAAAAAAAGGGGGAGTGGGGGGAAGGAGAGAACAGATTCCAAAATGCAGAATTTTCCTTTTTAAGGTGGAGAAAGAAATTTTAGCAAAACCATTACAAGTATTACCAAACAGAATGACAACAACAACAAAAAAAAAAAAATAATAATAATAATTTTGGGGGAGGGAGGGAGGAAGGAATCGAATCAAATAAAAAAATGGTATGACAAACAAAGAAAAAAAGAAAAGCATAATAAAAGCACAGTCCTATTTGGTAAGTAAGGGAGGAAATAAATACTTCAAAAATGAGTAAAGTATAGTAAAGAAAGAGGGAGGAAGGAGGAGAAGAAGTACGAGGTAAATCCCAGGGCTCAAATTTGCAGACGTCAACCTCCGGAATGACCTCAACCTCGGAATGACGGCCGTTGATCTTAAGCCTTAGGTAATGATTGATGAGTTCGAAGTCGGTCGGCCTGAATCTGAATCCCAGCGGTAAGGATTCCATGGCGAAAAAAAAAAAAACCACTCCGGCAATTCAACCAGCAACAGCAACAGTCGCGAAATTCCTACAACTTCTGTGCGTTGTGTTCTCGCCACAACAAAATTATTACTACTAATTAATTCTGTAACACCACGAACAAATCATTATTTCGGAAGGAGGCGGAAAAACATGAATCTGAATTCTCTTTTTCTTCGATATTTCTTCAATCTCACAAACCAAAAGGAAAAATAAAGGGAAAATGGGACAAAGACTACTTACTTTCCTTGTTGAAAACAAGGCAAACTGTAGCACTTACTTTCCTCTTTCTCCCTTTATTGTTAGCAGTCCAGTACAAGTAAAATTCTCCTTTTTGTTTTGCAATTTAATTTCTTTTACCAAATTTATTGTTTCCTTTTTTCCGCTTGGCAGATGCAGCCTGCAGCAGAAGAAGTAGCACTAAGAACAGTTTTTTTTTTTTTTTAAATTTAAGGAAACGCTATGGGAAGAGTAACTTCAAGTTAATTTACATTCAAATTAATGAAGAAAATTTTAACCTAAATTTTAAATAACTATATACATGAATTGAGGTTGAGGTTCGAATTTTAGTTTCACTTAAATTGAGAGAGCTTCTTATCATCTGATTTGTGCCGTGGAGTAGCCATAAAAATGGTGAGACAGAGGAGCCCATTTCTTTGTTTGATGAGAGTCCCAACAAACCAACCATAGGCATATACCAAAAGCAAAAGCAAAAGCAAAAGCCAAGCTTCTTATTCACCATAGCCCATCTCCAAGTGATGGCCCAAACAATTGCCCCATCATTCCCTTTTTTTTCATTTTCCAATTTTGTTACTAATATATTATAAAACTGATAATTTGCTTTAATACTAATTTCATTTATAATTTTTAGAGATTATAAGAGTAGAAATACAATAAAAGTAAAAATGTCTTAAAATTTTTTTTTAAGAAAAAAAAACACTCAAACTTGACAATTCTTGTTTTCATGTAGGGAAAGCTTACTACAATAAGAGTCCTACACAACCAGAGATATGTGGTGGAGCGGTAGGGGCTCCTCCTTCCTTAACCAATGATCTAAGTTTCAAATCATGGCTGGGTATGTAAAAATGTTAAATCATATGGCCAGTTGTCTCACCCAATGAGGTGTCTACAAATCAACGAACCGAATTAGTTTGAGCGTGGAATGACTTGCAGATACCGCCCCGTAGTGACGGAACCCACCTAAGACACCCGTACGATAAGCAAAAATAAGAGTCCTACACGATTTAACTCTTGAAGCCCTTAAATTCAATATAAAAAATAAAAATTTATTATTAATTAAATGAATTATATAAATTCAATTTGTTTACTACAACTATTATTATTAAATGATTAATTCACCATAATTCTGATTCCAAAAGAAAGAAAAAAAAAAATCACCCTAATTCAAAATTACTTTTGTGTGAGAACAACCAACTTCTGGGGGGGGGGAATGGCGGCATCACCGCACTTCCATAATTCCATTTCCCACTCCACTTTTTCATTCGGAATTTGTAACTTTTATTACTGACTTTCAAAAGAGAAACCAAAATTGTCTTTCCGTGTAAAAGAGAAAAAAAGATTACCACTGCGCCTCCCATCCGCATCTTCCGTAAAATGATTAGTCCAAATGGTTTTTTTCCAAATACCATTAACTTTTTTTTTGGAAAGTTAATGGGAAGTTTTATTTTATGAATTCAAAAGTTAATAAATTAATTTTGGTGGGTTTTTTTTCGACTTTAATAGTCTTTAAGTAAATTTCACGAATTTAAAACGTGTTATATGAATAAAGAATTTCAAATCATATTTAATAACCGTTTAATCTATCTCTTATGCAAGTAATGTGAAACTCTAAAGTAACAATAAATTATCAACGAGGTTGGTTCAAGTGGTAAGTGATTCCACTGCTTGGTTTGAGATTCTGTGAATGCAGAAAATCTCCACTGAGAGACTCTTTCACCGGATTCAGATGCGAGACCTGAGTCGATTGGATGTAGTTGGGGCAAAAAAAAAAAAATGACAATAAATTTATAATTTGTTGTAAAACATATTATTATATTTAGGAAAATGAGTGTTGCAGCAAAACAGAGTCAATTTTAAATCTATTCACCAACAGTAATTAGTTAGAGAATTAACTATACTATTTTACTTTTAAAAAAAAAAAAATTCAAATTGAGAAAAAAAAAATTCTTAAATGTAAAAACGATTTCACAGCTTTGAAACAGAGAACGTCTTTTTATTCATTATATCACAAAGGCACAAGACGAGACTGAAATCCAAAGAAATAAAACATAATAACAATACACACCAAGGGAGTCTCAAACTCATATTTCACACACACAAGAGTTGGTGCAGACTTCGTGTCTTGACACCTTTATTGTTGAGAGTACTTTTCATATATCACACACAAGGTCGTTCGTCTGTCTAGTGACGGAACGGAACGGAAAGGAATGGAACGGCAGACGGAAGATCTAGCGGCGGAAACTCCGGGGACGCGGAGTCTCGCCCTCGTCGCCGTGAAGCTTCACTACGGTGTATATAGCTGCACCGGCGAAGCCTCCGAGCATGGGTGCTACCAGATACAGCCATATTGACTTGTAATTACCTGCTGCAATGGCCGGTCCCAGAGTTCGCACCGGATTCATTGAAGCTCCACTAGATGGCCTGCCAATTTGCCATTACAACAAACTTAAATCATTCAGTGTGGATCTAATTCATTTTATAGCAAAATTGAAATTTTTTATTTTCGCTTTAGTGCAGCAGTAGGGATTCAAGAACTGAACAGAATCAGAATATTTCAATTGAGATCAAAATAAATTAAGATAAATTCGAAGAATTTTAATAAAAAATATTGTTTATTAAAAATTTAAAATTCCTTATTAGTTTCATTATTTTATAACTTACTTTCAAATAATTAAGTTAGATCTCTAAGATAACACTGAAAAGAAAAATTGGGACGTTAGGATTAAAATCTGAATTTTATTATTATTATTATTTTTTTTTATTCTGTTATTTTTGTACCTAAATATTTTTTAAAAAATTAAATTCAAACAATATTCGACAATTTGTTCGAACAAATTATAATTTTTATATTTTATTATTTAAATATAATTTTATATATTTAATGAACCGTATTTTTTAACAATTTAGAACAGTAATACTCTTTACATATTATATTATATATATATATATATATATATTGATATATTTTTTAGTTTCTTTATTCTTTTGTTTTTATTTAAAGTAATTAATGAGTATTCATTATTAATGCAATAAATTATTTTCTCACCCGGCAATAAGAATGTTGAGCATGACTGTGGCACCGACAGCAATACCTGCTAATTCCCCAACCTATCAAAGAAAAAATAAAAGGTATGTGTCGGAATTTTGGAATGGATTGGACGGATTCATTAGTTATTAATTTCATTAGATTTAGTGGTAATTCGAAATATTATGTAATATATATTTACCGCCCGCGTATCAGTAGCCACGGCAGTGACAACAAAGAGGAGATTGAACGTTATGATGAACTCGAGGGCGAATGCCTGTCCGTCGCCGACCGAAGGAACGGTGACGCCACCGGACATGAAAGGGTGAAAAACCCCTTTGAGAGCAAAAGAAGCGCAGATGGATGCTGAAACCTGTGCGGCAATGTATGCCGGAACTTGAACCCATGGGAAATGTCGAAGCGCAGCGAAGGCGATTGTCAGTGCCGGATTGAGATGGGCGCCGGAAATGTGGCCAGTTGACAGAATCACGATCATAACGGCAAGCCCGGAACATGCAGCGTTCCCAATTAGCGTCTCTGCTCCATTGTACTTTTGGTTAACTATGGGCCCAGCCGTTGCACCGAATATCAGTATAAAGGTTCCCACGAATTCCGCTCCAAGCTATCACGTTGCCACAGGTCCAATTAGATGAATTTTTATGTTTAAACTTTAAGTCTGTATTTGTGATTTTTTTTTTTTTTTTTTTAAAGTATTCTTTTTTCACTCAATATGAATTTTATATTTAAGCTATTGATAGTTATTTTATAAGAGGGGAAAAAAAATACGAGTAATTTTGAATACTTATCAACTAATATCACTTTATAAAAAAAAAATTTATTGAACCACTTTCAATAATATATATTTTAAAATATTTTTAATTGAGATACAACAACAATTATATCATTGTAAAAAATATATATATTCTCAGAATAAAACTTTAAACTTCTCATTCTTTACTATATTTTCTTTAATGAATAAACCAATTCCCAATCTTGGATACTAATAAATAATGCAATTTTAAAGCACTTTGCATTAATGATTTTAAAAAATTGCCATTAAATAGTGAAGTTGTTTAGCATTAATGATTTTTCCTTCTATAAAAATATTATTCATCAACCAATAGATGAGAATTCCACACGGAAGTTTTGAACAATCCAGGGGAGAGGCAGATAAGACATACACAGTAACAAGAAACATGAATGGAATTTTTGGAGAAGGAAGCAACAAATAAGAGAAGAGACTAGAGAGAGAGAGAGTAGTACCTTGCGCGTGAGAGAGACATCCGGTGCGGGGAAATCGGAGAGACACGTGTGAGGTGCGCCCCACGTTGGAGCGTCCATTGGCAAGCACTTGCACCGTGGCATTGACTTACGATCATATGACAGCGAATCCACCCGAAGCGACGAGAATAGTGGAGTAGGCGTGCCTGGCGTTGCCGGTGCCGACACTCGCGGAGTTCCCGACTCCGATTCCGCCATTTTTCCTTCTCAACTGCAGCTAGATTTCCTCTCTCTCTTTTTTTTTTTTTTTTTTTTTTATAGGGGGATAGTTATATGTTTTGATACTGGAGGAAGGATACTATTACATGATTTTCAAATTTTTATAATGGTTGAGCTAAGGAAGCCTCTTTCGAATTCCAGCCAGCTCAAAACCCCCAAAAAAATTCAGACTAGATAGTTGAAAAGAAAACTAAACAACAGGTTTTTTTTTTTTTTTTTTTAGGATGGAAAGAACCAATATATATGTATTCAGATGAATTACATACTGTATAGGCTTTTATAAATGTACCGCTAAGGAATACAGAGATGTAGGATATCCAGATTCGACGAAACTAAGAACAGATTGGAGTCAACTCCAGCATCAACTTCCTAATTTTTTTTTTTTTTTTTGAAGTAGAAAAAATCAAACAGGACAAACAAATCTCAATACGAACAGAAATTACATGATCGGAGAGGTTTTTTTACAGGTACGGTTAAGGAATACAGAATGTAAACTGATCCAGCTTCAACTATATATATATAGATCTAACGAAGATTAATTAGGGGAAAGTTTAAGCAGATCATGAACATCAAACACCAGGAACAGATGACTTTTACCCTAATTACCTTTAATTATAATGGCAGGAACGGAGTTGGGAAAAAGGGGGGTAAAAAACAGAGAACTGAAATGGTACTTAACTGCAAAGAAGCATCCCAAGGTGAGCGATAATGGATCTGATGATAAGAAGGGCGGCCAAGGTGTTATGTCATTGAATAACATACATATATTATATATATATATACAGACACTTGCATATAAATTAAAGGAAGGGGCAATCTGGTCTATGGAGGAGGAGGAGCGAGGAAAAAAACAAGGAAAAAGAAAGTCAACAATGCTGGACGGAACTGAACCAAAAAGGCTTCGAAAATCATAATCGAACCGATCCTCTTCACTTACATTTACAAAGTAAAACTTTCATTTCCTTAGTTACAAGTTAAAACCACATGTTAACGTTTCCCCCATCACACAACCATGTTTTGATTGAGTCGGAGATCTTCTATTACATTTTATGTTATATTGATACAAATTATGATATTTTAAACCGGATAAGTAGTTATAGATGTAATATGAAATATAAGTATGAGTTTAGGTATTTATTATCAACTCGAATATTCATTTTATTACAATGAGAACGATGTCAAATAATATTCGTTGGTGTAACTAAATCTATAATCACGATAAAGACTTACGAGTATGAGTCTCATGTTGATAGAGTATAATATTTGTCGGGGACTATTGTTTGTCATGTCACTTGTAGGAGTTTGATGGTGCAAGCACCTTGGCTCAATTTGGCTGCATGGACAACGAGCGAGGGTCATGGATTATAGCCCTTATTTTTTTGAGTTTAGCATTTGTATGACGTCCGATTCAATTGTTAGCTTTTTCTTATAAATACATCTCATGTAACTTGTAAATTCTAATCATGAGTACAAGAAATTCAATTTTAATATGATAATTAATAAAAAAAATTACTGAACAACGTTAATTTTTATCTATTCTATTATTATTATTTACTTTTATTTTTGTAATTACATGTGTTTGTATTTATTTTTGTTTGTATTTCGATCCTTAACATCACGATCATAACACAAATATATTAAATGTCATAAATATTAAGTGGGATTTTGACGGTGGGTAAAGAATCTCATGTATGTATGTATATATATATATATATATATTTGAGATATATTTATTTTTTGATTATTAAAAAGAGGGGGTGGGGTGGGTAGGATGGTAGTCTACCGAGCCAGCCAGCCAGCCGGCAAGCAAACACACATGCATGCGATGTCATGTCTTTCCCAATAATGCTTAGTAGCAGTAAGTAATAACCAAAAACTCCATAGTGAGTGCTTTGTCACTGACGGGACATACTCATTGACAATAACAAAACGACCACGAACCTTAGTGCTAGACGTTGACATTCATCTTCTTAAATACACTCTCTCCCCCATTTTTTCTTCAACTTCTCCTCATCACCCTTCATATATTTGTTCTTTCATTTCGGTTGACTAAATATTTTAAGTAATTAAACCATTGACTTAATACAATGAGAAAGTGTATTGTGAATGCTACAAGAAGTTGAGAGTTCAACATTCGTTGTGAGCACCATTTAAGAGTCAAGATGAAAGGTATTCTCCCGAGTAAGAGTTGGACTCTATAGGCATAATCTAAGTCGAATTTGGATTAGTTGGAGTCATGATGACTCCGAATATTAAATGGTCTAACAAAAAAAAAATTAAGAAATTGCTCTCATCATAACTATTTTATATATAATTATACATAAAGTTTTAATTCAAACTTAATACATTTTTATGAAATATATACACCTATATAATAAGGGAGAGATGTCAACACTTAAAATTAATTAGTATCTACGATAAAATAATTTAAGATGAATTGATTTATTTAATTTTAGTTGAATTATTCTTCAAATATAATTCAAACCAAGAAATAAAAAATTACCCTAATTTTAAATTATGTGTATAGATTTTTTTTTTTCTTAAGCATCTGGTATCCGAACCCACACGGACCTACTAATCGGGATTTGGCCCGGGGTGCGCTAGCAAAGTCCAACTCTTACTTGAGGGTGAGGGTCTGACACAGAAATTTTTTAACGTGGAGCTAACCACTTTAGGGGGATTCGAACCATCAATCATCCGCCATGAGGAGAAGCTTTAGGAGTCCGTTTACTAACTCACTCAAGTTGTTGGGTTATGTGTATAAAAATTTCAACATTAATTTTTTTTTCTCTAATTATTTAAAATAATTAGTTGATTTTTTCAAATGAAGTCGACACACACACATATATATATATATATATATATAAAGTGATAAAAAAAAATTAATATAAAATATTAGTTTTCTTTAAGAAGATATTTTAAAGAGAAAATAATAATGCTAATAATAATTGAAGAATAGAAGACGGTTGAACTACTAAAATATTAAGTATTATTGTACAAAAAAGAAAAGTCAAAAGTACTTATATATATGCGTGCATATAATTCCATAATACAAGTGTTAAGAAGAAAACAAAGTTATTATTATTATTATTATTATATATATATTTATTTATTTATTTATTGTAGCTTATTGCTCTTTTGCAACTATTACTAATAAAATTACTGGTTATGCTATGCCCCCCCCCCCACCCCCACCCCCACTTTCCCTGCGTTGACTTTCTTTCATGCATGTCCACCCTTTATAAAATTCTATCACATTCTTTTACCATTTCTAATTTAAATTATATACATATATAAAAGTTATTATAAATTTTCAATTTCACTAATTAAATTTTTTTATAGAAAATTAAATAATATTTTAATCTTTAAAATAATAATACATTTTTTTCGTAATCATGATTTTTTTTTTTCTAAAAAAATAAGGGATGGGGAATATAAGTGTACAATATTGGGGGTCTTTTTTTTTGGGTGGAGAAAGCCATGATGACAATTGTTTGATATCTAAAAAAGTGATACTATTTTTTATTTTTTTAAACAGATTTTATGAACATAAAATTCAAATCAAATACATAATTGTGATACTTCGTTTCACATCAAAATTAGAAGTGAATGTATACTTGTATATAAGAATAAACTTAGATATTTATAATTAACTCGAGAAATTCCTTTTGATATAATGATTACAATATTAAATAGTTGACCATGTATCCTGTCAAACCATTATAGTTACGACATGACTTACAGATTCGAGGATTGATAATAATAGTCGAAATAATAATTTTTTTTTTATTAAAAAAAAAAAAAAAAAGAAAAGAAAAAGCAAAACGAAGCCTCCTCCGCATTAGCACCATAGAATCTCTCTGACCCAACAAAGAGTGGATTCCCTCAACAATCATTATAGCTTTACGTAATTAAGTTAATTGTGCTCGCAAGTAAAGCAATTACTTTTAATAAAGGAATACTTCTCCAATAATCCCCGCTCACATGCATCATTACCTCGTAATAATTATAATTATATATATATATAAAAAAAAAAATTATCGTGTCTGAAATACCCTTTTATTTTTTTATATAATATATATATATATATGATCGGGACCGATTTCTCCCGATCTTTCTACGTAGATTGAGTGGACTCCGTTCTCCGTGACGAAACCTACAAAAGGCCAAATGTCGGAGGGTGTGTTTCCGACATTGGCTCTCCAACGGTCAAATTAGCAATCAAAATGAGTGTGTAACTATACCAGGAGGTCGGTCGAGAAAGATAGCTCTGACGGATCTAACCGAGCACCCGAAAGTATATTCTAAATATCTAGCTTTCACTCCTTTTGTGTGTGAGTGTGTGTTACTGTTTTATGGAGATGCGTGGCCAACCGGGAAGTGACACCTATTGTGGTCCTGCCCGACAATTATGCAATAGTGGCTCCTAGCGGGGCCTATCGAGTCAGATGCATTTAATGTGATGTTCGGTGAGAATCCTCTTGTCATAGATCATGCTCTACACGTTTTGTATTTCTATCCTCCGGCTAGACCTCGGTGAAATCTTATCCGGAGCCATATCGGCTCTTCGTGGAATCCATCTCGGACAATCCAGCCTACGTAGACTTTTTGTGGGCTTTTACTCTCAAATATATATATATATATATATATAATATATATATATATATATATATATATATATATATATATAAATTTATGAAGTTGGATTAAAGTATTCGTATAAGAATGATTGTATATGAAACAACCCGAGTGGTTTGACTATGAGACAAATCATTGCACGCAAACTTCAAATCTTTTTTTTTTTTTTTTTTTGATAATTAACTTCAAATCTTTTTTTACCCATTGATGGATGATTTCATTTGAGGTCTTTGCCAAAAATGATTCCTTGTCAAAAAAAAAAAAAAAAAAAAAGGAAAAAAAAAAAGAGGCATATTCAGTGTATATGTATATATTCTTAATTCAAATATAGGTAAACATTTTTTTTAATTATTATTAGAATTCATTTGTGATCGTTTATTTGAGAATATTTTTAAACAAAACTTTACTATCAAAAAATAAAATTTTGAATGTTGTAAAAAAATGATTGTTATTTTTTTATTAGACAATATTCCAATTATTTAGAGTCATATTGATTTTATTAATTTTTTTTTTTAAATTCAAAGAAAATATTTCATTCTAATTTTTATATAATTTGTAAAAGTGTTGTACTCATTGTATCAAGCCAACAGTTTGAAAAATAATCATTAATAATTTTGAAGAATTATATTAATTTTTTATTCAGTTGTATATTTGTGAATAAATATAAAAATTCATTCAAATCAATATTATTTATTTGGACGCATTTCAAATAGATCTTATATGTTTAAAATGCGTCATTAAAGTAAAAGGTTTCAACACTGCTTAATAACTAGATGAGCATATAGAATTTCAAGTCATAATAAATTTTTATTAATTTTGCACAAAAATTTCAAGTTTTCTATAAACGAGGGACGGGTAGGATTGATGTGTTGAAGATAATGAATACTTGGAAAAAAAAAAAAAAAGAAAGAAAGAAGAACACTGTTTGATGATCTATGTTGGTTCCTCTCCTCCGTTCTTTTTTTCCTATTAATTTCCCAGTGGAAGCAGTAAGAGCCACTGAGCCACGCTAACTTTTATTTTGCAGAGGTTGCCAATCAGCCAGCAAAATTCAATCATGCAATCCCGTGCCAGTAGCTATTGGTCGAGAAGCTTCTGTCCACTTCCAAAGGACTTTTTTGGGTAGTCGGCATTATTATATATATATATATATATATATATATATATATAAGGACAACATGGCCGACACAGCAGCGAAACCTTAGTTCAAAGAGTTCTCTATAGACCTAAACCAGGTATTAATCAAGAAATGAGTGGTCTCAAATTCATATATACTAAAAGAAGACCAGAGATTCCACACTTTTTATCAAAAAAAAAAAAAAAAAAAAAAAAAAAAAGAAGAAGACCAGAGCATTACCCAATTGGAGAATTAATAAGGAAAACAAAAGATTTTTCAAATTCTACATTAATGTAGCATCAAACTGCAACTATAAAACTACCAGATAGATTCTCATCACTGCAAAAAATAATAACAATAACAAAATAAAGAAAAAAGATTTCCTAATTAAAAAAAAAAAAAGAAAAAAAAAAGAAAAGATACCAATTAATTACTACTGCTTAGCTTCACCAGTCCAGTAGCTTTTGACAGCAACCAGTATCTTCTCTGGATCGAACGGTCCACTTTCGTGATCAAGAATCCTACTCTCCCATTTCATTCCATCTGTCACGCTTTTAATTCTCACCAAAACCTCCACCACATCCCTGAATATTACCGTCCCTTCCGGCCTCAGTATTCTATCCATCTCAAGCAGAATGTACGTTATATCACACCTTCATCACACAAACAACAACATAAAACACGTCAATAAGATTAAAAATGAAAGGTACCGAAGTTATCTAAGTGCCAGTAAATAGGACAATCCAATGTGAATGGAATACGTTGGCTAGGCTAAACCCACTTCGGTCTACTCGGCCTCAATTAGAGGGCAGAAGGGTCATGCAAGTGACATGACTACTGACAAGTTAGTACATACAAGTACCAGAGTATTAAATAACTTTGACTGATAATTGATAAAAAGTACTATATACACTCACAAAACAAGCTGACGGACAGTGTCTCCATATGTATCCCGCTATCACAATACAAATATGTTATCCATTATTAATTTCATATTCTTGCAAGAGTTGAGAGCACTTTGCACACTCCTCAGAGTATTAAGGAGAATATTTAAGAGTTGGATCCTAGTACTCTGAGGAGAATACCAGTTTTATTTACTAATTGGAGAGACAAATTCGGAAACATCACCCCTGACACATGATATTTTTTAAGGCTAGTTGGCAAACCAGTGAAATCTTCTTTGTCCACATGGCACTCTTAGAAAACCATACCCGATAAAAGAAATCAAATTGAGTAATATTTCTTATTCATATATATATATATATATATATATTATATGTATAAATTACCTGCTCTCGTATATGCTAAAGACACCACTGGCGTGAATGAGATCATAAGTTCTTGGATAGGTAGAAAATGCTTCGCACCAGTCATGGTAAGTCCCAATAAAGCCTCTTTCGTAAATGATTCCGAGAGTGTCGGGAGAAGTAGTTGGGACTACATTCATTACCCATACAGGATATTTGGACAGCGCTGCGGCGAATCCACCAAGGTGAGCATTCATGTCCATCACATTTCTGTATTGTCCTTGGATTAATGGACTCACTATGCGTTTGTAATTTGCCACTCTTTCCTTCCACATCTCGTTATCTTCTTTGAATTTCTCTGCCGTAATACCTGATATTGAGCCACTGCTAATCCTTGGGGGAACCGTGAATGCACGCTCCGGCCATTTTTCTAAACCACCGCCTGCTATTTCGTCTGTGTTGCTCACCTCTGGTAATGCGCTTATGCACGTTTCCATATCTTTATACCTTCAATTACAAGAACTATTAATTAGATTTTTTTTTCCTTTTTTCAAATTATATTAGCTCCTCTATTTAGCCCCTCTTTTCCAAATTACGTTAGCCCCATACAAGATTTCATACACTTTATAATAAAATACTAATTTCTTTTTTTTTTTATTTGTCGCAAACAAGAAAATGCAAGAATTGACAAGAAAATGCAAGAATTGATGTGTCTATTAGTTGAAAAGAATAACATATATTTTTTAATAAAACCAATTAATATGTATAAGTTGTAAAATATTAATAAGAAAAAATATCAATACACACACCTTAATCTCTTAAACAAGTTAAAAAATTATAGTTTTCTCACTAGTATGACAAATAATAATAATAATAATAATAAACCGAAAATTGTAAAAAATATGAAAATTAATATGTTTTTTAAAAAATTAAAAAGACTAATATGCCCTTTAATTTCATATGATTATTAATTAATGAGCATTAATCATAAAGAATTAATTGAAGCGAAGGAATAATGATTACGTACCAAGCAACATCAGCATTTTCAAGTTTGCACATAGGGGGAGTATGATAAATGGCCCTGCTCTTGATGCAATTAACATGGTTTATGGGCTTTTGCCAGATAGAAAGATCATTCTTCTCCACCACTTTCTTCCAACACAGACGTTTAGCAACATCCTCTATGGCATCTTGTTCTTGTTTCAAATCTTCTTGGGTTCTTTCCCAACCTCTCCAGTATTTCTTCCAACGAATAGGAGGGCCAGACAATATCCAGTACCCACCAGGCCTAAGAACTCTGTCAACTTCAATCAGGTACATGCCATCTGCGGTCAAAGGCCACAAATTAATATTTTTTAAAATTAATTAATAATAATTATACAATATATATATATATATATATATATATATATATATATGAAATTTAAGGTATTTCTGCCTCTAATATGTTTCAAATTAATGATTTTTCGAGAGCATAAGTGAAACTGTTACCAATTGAGTTATATTTGATTAATATTAATTGAATCAGAAAAGGCGAAACACCATACCATACTTGTCCCAAGGGATCAAACAACGGGAGCAGTGAGCCATATCAAAGGCCCTGGCGGGATAGGGAAGTCTTTGGGAACCCATGACACCAATCATAGCTGGGACGCCTCGTTCCAAGGCGAACCATACCTGTGCTTCATGTGTATCTCTTGGAGCAAAAGACATTGCAATGATATTCCTCCTCAACAAGTAAGCACCCCAACTTGCAACCTTTTCACCACAGCAATTAAAAAATAATAATAATAATAAAAACACATGAATTTATTTATTTTTAATATAAATATCTCGATTAATCAATTACTATCCTACGATATGCATGTATTTTATTTCATATAATAAAAAAAAATTTCCTCCCTAAATCTCCCGCCAATTTTTTATAAAAGTTTTAAAACTATCCAAATGCAAATATATATAGAAAAGTATTGCATAATTACTATACACAGAAATTGTGTACGTAAATATAAGATTGATTTCAATAATCATTATGAATAAGAATATATAAAAAATTTAAATGAGCATTATTTATTAGGGTTTTTAACACTAAGTTTAAATTTGGTAAAGGAATCTTACTCCAAAAATATTAGTGATACATAGACTTAATTAATTAGCCGAATATTAAAAATATATATATAAAATTAGCCAATTAGTAGAAAAATTAATTGAACGGATAGGAGCTAGCAACTCACCCCGCAACCAGTGTCAAGTGCAGTACGGATATTTCCATTAGTAAGAGGGATGAGTTCATCAATGTCGTCAATATAAGCATCAGCGCCGCGCGGAAACATGGTGCCGCCACCCGGAAATCTGAAGCGATCGCCTTCCATTTGGATCCAGTTCTGGTTAGCCTTTTCAATACTAAGATGTTTGTGAGGAATATTCGCATACCACGCGTAATCTCTACTCTGTGGCCATTTAAATGGCGTTCTGTAGTTCGGCGGAGCCGGTATTAAGCAACGAAGGAGCTCTTCCTTCTCCGGACAGTGTCTCTCCCTGTATTTCAACATATTCCGGTCAAATTTCCTACCCCTACGCGGATCTTGGCAGGGAGTGTATTCGGTGAAGGACATATCACAGGATGGAAATTGTTGAAATTCCTCGGAACTGTTCATTTCTAATTGATGGTGGCTTTCGAAATCCAGTGGAGCGGAGATTGAGGAGGTAGAAGTCGAAGCAGCAGTAGTATCGGAATTCCCCTGTTTTTCAGTAGAAGAAGAGGAAGATCCGACATTGCAACCAACTCGATTGAAAACGTCCGATTGGCTGGAGTTAGGACTCTGCCAAGCACCAATAACGTAGAATAAGATGCAGAGGCCACTTACAATTAGGATCCAGGTAAGCCGTTTTCTCTTTGTTTCCAATTGATGAGGCTTTGGAGATCCAATATAATCCTTCGCCATGAATGAATCAACGTAGACCTGAAAGGAATGACGAAAAAAATTGAGAACAAAAATAAATTGGGGATTTAGGATTTCTGCAGGCTTGAGCTCTGTAAATTAGGTATTATTTACCTCCGTAAAATTATTTTTTATTTTATTTTAATTTTTTCCAATAAGAACTCCTTTAAGATTGATGACTCGAATCCTTATCAATACATCATAATGGGGTCCGTGAAATAGTAAAAAGGGGGGAAAAAAAAAAAGAAGTAAAAGTTCCTCTCCACTATAAGTCCTAATAATTGGTTTCTTCCTTTTTCAGGCTATGAAGGAAAAACTGTCGCCATGGTGAGTGAAGTAGATGGTGATGGTAGTGGATGTGGAACTTTACAAATAAAAGAAGTAGAAGAAGAGATTCAGGATAATGGCGGAAGAACAACATGAAGGTGAGTGAGTGAATGAATGGGGGTAAGTAGAGAGAGGGAGAGAGAAGTACGTTGAAAACATTTTCATCCACAGACGAAAATTAGTTTCCGACAGAATTTCCTGAATTTACTCTCATCCCTATTTTCACTTCTCGTAATTGTAACCTAAGCTCTACTAGAATCAGAGGTCATACAAAAACTTAAGTAATTAGGTATCCCAAAAAAAAAAAAAAAAAATGGTGGATTTAGATAGATATGTGTTTTTTTTTTGTTTTTTTTTTCCCTCTCTCTAATAATGATCAATATAAAATTGGTGAAAATTTTATTTTTGTGAATTCAAAATTTCTTTTTTAAAAAATTATGTTTTGTTTGGTTAAATTATAATAGAGATTTTTTTTTTTAATATTTTGAACCTACAAAAGTAAGTGACATAAAAATAAACCTATTTTTTATGTATATACATATATAGTAATCAATAATTACAAATATTTATCTAATGTGACATTAGAATTATATTTTTTTATACTTTAACTAATTTTATAAATTGTAAATCTAACACTTTTTTTTTTTTTTTTAAAAAAAATACGATTATATAAATATATATTTTTTCAAAATGGATTAAATGCTCCATCCATTTTTTTCTTATACTTATCATAGGTTTTTTTTCTTCTTAATATTCATATAATTTTTTTTTTTGTAAATTTAATATTCATATAATTAATGTTTGATAATTGATATTTAACAATTATTATTTAAACATAATTTAATTTTCTAATAAAAAACAGTAACGGCCCATTATTTTGAGTGGAAGGTACAGGGTTGCTTTTCAAATAATGTATGAAATTCAAATTATATTAATTATTTTTAAAAGTTCTAATTTATTGTCTATGAAAAATAAAGATATAATACATAATTTTGATGTCAAAGTTTTTTTTTTTGGTATGACCCCATTTGGGACGCCCGGTCGGTGAGACTAATCTGGACTCGGTCTACGGAATACTTGCAGAGTTCAACTCTTATTTGAGGGTAGGGCTTGACCCAAAGCTTTTTAACGTGGCGCTAACCACCTAGGGGTTAATATGGAAGGATAATTAATATTAATTTGATCACATAAAAAATAAAGTGTCTAATAATGTATTATTAGAATATTAAATACAAATATATATATATATATATTTAAATACTGAAATATTAAAATACTTACATTTAATTAAAAATACTGAAATATTAAGTTGATATTGAATTTATAAATTCTAAAATATTAAAATTAATAATAAAATATTAAAATATTTTAAACTTTAGATAAAAACGTGAAAAGGCTACAATTCTGAAACTATATAATATATGTACACATACTAACAATTGCTATAGTTACAAGTGTGTGAATTTTTTAATTAATTAATTAATTATTATTATTATAGTTGCAGTTCGATTCATCATAATCTATACAAAATATTTTAATAATTTATTTAAATAATTAAAATTTTATTAAAAAAACAGAAATGATTTTAGAATAATTAAAATTCCAATTCAATTGTCAGCATTTATATAACTTTGTAAAGTCTGAGATTGTAATAATTATAATAGTCATGTTCACTTTTTTTTTTTTTTTTTTAAAAAAAAATGGACAAGTCAAGTACCTCAATCTTTTCCGACTTTAATAAATATAATATAAAAAATTAATTTGAACTAATAAAAATATTTTTATCTAATTTTCATTATGTTTGTAAATTCTATTCTTAAATAATATGTATACATCTACTTATTCTACTGAACTATCATAATAAATCTTAGATTTATTTTCAACTCTAATAAAATAATAGATTAAAATTTAATATTACACTCTCAAATTTTAATTATTCTCCAAAATACTTTAAAAATCAAACTCTCTAACCATATAAATTTTCTTATTTTATTTAAATTAATAATTTAAATACTCTTAATATTAAAAATTATAAAGTTAAATAAGGATTATATATTATATATCCAACAAACATACACCCAAGTATTAGTTTAAAATAAATAATAATAATAATCCAAGTAATGTTTACAAAAATTAACCATTTCAGTCCTTAATTTTATTTATTTATTTTTTTTAAAAAAATTGAAAAATAGGATTCTTTAACACATTTTAGTCCTCAAATATATATGTATATATACTAGAATGGGATCTGGATATGTTCTTCAAAAAAGTGTACAAAACAGACACAAATGTGTCAATCAGAAAGAGTTTTATAGTAATGGTGTCCGGATTAATCCAACACTGAGATCTGACAACACTATGACTAAAATGGGGTGTCGAACTCCCGCCCTTTGGACAAAGAGAGTGTTTGGGGACAACCTTGCTGCCAACTTGGCCACAAACACTTGACAGAAAGAAGAGTTTTGGCTAAAGAAAAGATTACGTCTTTTAAAAATTTAGTCAAATAACAATAATAAAAATAATAATAAGTTGATCTCATATCAAAAACACAATGCATCCTAAGAAAGAAGTATCTCTCTATCCACAGAGGGATTGATTTTTCTAAAACCTCCCCACATTTAATTCAAGAGGAACCTGGGAAAACCAATTGATTTTTTTTTTTCTTTGTTGAATAAAGATTGAATTATAGAAGAGGAAGCATCCACATTGATTATGATTATGATCATGATCTGTATGCATTCTCAATTACAAAAGCACAAGAAGAACCAGAGAAGGGGGCAAACATTGCTAACGGAATCATATTGGTCAGCAAACTTACTGTCATTTAAGTATGTGCTGGGACCGTGCTTCTGTCGCAGTGAGGGGAGGAGATACAGGGGAAACAACAGACCCATTCCTTCCTCCTTGTACTTGTCTAGTGCCCGCTGTGTGTTACAGAGGACAATGGGTAGTCTGCTCACACAACTCTTAGCCATCAAACAATGTCTCTTCATCTGCATGGATAAATAATGCCTTCCACCAAAAACCTACTTATCCTGCCATTTTATAGCGCACTTTCAGAACTTTGGGACGGGCCTATGCCCCTCTTTAAAGCATCTAGACATTATTCTTAGCAGTTTTAGTAGTGTTGTTTAAAGATCATAAACAATGACAACACAATCTGAATATAGAATCACTTGATCAAGTGTAGTGAATGAATTAAACTGAACTAGACAGAGGACCAATTAGTTGGAAGCAGCAATCGTATATGAAATACTTACAAACTAGGGAGGACAGAGATCATCATCGCATGCCACTTAACAGCTTGTGAAATCTTGGTGCAATGCCGTTAAGATTGCTGTCTTCAAAAACCTTGATTAGTGATCGAAGTACTCTAGCAACAAACTCTCTCTTCTCGTTCACGTAAGTTTTCTCTTCACTCTCAAGCTGTATGCTTTTCTCTTCAAGACTTGAGCAGAGTCCTTTAAGCCACTCCTCAAGAAACAATGCTTTCTAGATATTATGAATAATTAGCCTCAGTTTAAGGGGAAGTTTTTTTTTGAAATATACTTGTATATAAAGACAATGGAGGATAAAGAAATATATATATTGTAGGATACTGATATGAGCATAGGAGAATATTTTAGATGATGGCATAAGCAACATATGTTGTGTTCAAACACATCTAAATGCTTACTTTTGCAAGAAACTCTTGGACAGGCTTATGATCTGTTTCAGTAGCAAGCACGAGAACATGGAGCATGGTTGCAGTCATCTGTAGCAAGGGACATTAAATCACATAGTGAAACTAGGGTTCCAACAAATGAAGCTATCATCATGATAGTAATCTTATCTAATGAAGCATCTGAGTCACTCCACAGGTACTGCAATGTCTCCCACACATGACAAAACCAAAATTTTACACCCTCAAAAAAGTCCAAGTCTGTATTCAAATCTATTAAATTATAGTAGAGGATAGTCCATCATTTTCAAAATAAAATAGGCTAACTGAAATAGCTCTTAATTGAACATCTTCATGAGTTACCAAAAAGTAGAAGTGGGAAAAACTAGCAAATGCCAATAGTCCAACCAATTTTAACCACCATAAATAAGCTATAAAAATCGTTGGTACACAATCCCCTAAAACATAAATCTTGTAATTGTAGAAAGAGGTTATAGTAAACTTGGTATGCATAATTGGCAGATAGGATTTATTCTAATTAAAGAAGCTGCCATATTCAATGGGAACACATGGATAACAACTATATGGACATGATTGTCACCATAAGAGCACACCAGATTAATTACTCTTTGATCATGCATCCAAAGAAAATCATTGAGAGAATATTTAGTATGAATTGCTTAGAGGTGAACCATCTTCATTTTGTATTTCTTTCATAAATTTCTCCACGGTTGACCAAGTTTTATTAGTTGATGAAAACTTAAATATGTCCAGATAATCAAAAGTTTCTAGATCAATCAGTTGAGGAATTCCAAAGACAGTTTTAGGACATTGACCTGCTTTTCGAGTGCAGCCTTGTATTTGAAATTTGATGGCATTGATATGTGATCTGAATTGAGATTCTCCAGTACATGCATCACACCTTGGAGCACATCAGAAAAGGATCTTCCATAATCTACAGAAAACAGATATAGAAAATAAGATAACAAAAAACAGTACAGTTCCACACAAAAAAGAAGACAATGAAGTTGCTTCATGGGAATGAAGTCAGTTATCCTATGGAAGTCTGTAGAGAAGGGAGGAGCTTAAGATCTAGGTTGGCCTACAATCTTGCACAAGCATATGAAACCAAGAGCTCTTCAGCAATGCTTAAATTTGGAATATAGATATGACTAAATTATGTAAAAGGCAGAAAGAAGCGGTCCAAGAGCAATGTGGGTAAAACTGAATCAAATTCAAAGTTTATGACTATAACATGAATTCAGAAATCAAATCAGCTTTAAAACTTCAACCTTAGATTATACTTGTGAAGCAATAAAAGACCATGATTTCAACCAAAAGGTCCTCAAACAATATTTACCCTCAATTCCACTTGGGACAGCCAAAGCAGCAGCTGCCTGTATCCTGATCTTAAAATTTGTTGAATCACGCAACAGCAGCAAAAGAATACCAAAGACTGATGGAGCCCTGCAGGAAAAATATAAAGAAATGTTAAACTGTCATTAAGGGAATCAATATCAATGACATTGCATGTGAATTAGTAATAATACAGATAAGAAACATTCCACATTCCCAAAAGAAAGTGAGTGATCAACATAACAAGGCATTCAGGAAAAGTAGTAATCTTCTACTCTGATCTGCATATATTTTTGCCTTACTTCTTGTTGTAACCGGGATATTAAATTTTTTTTAATGAAAAATTAGTAAGCAAAATTTAGTTATATAAATAGCTAGCCTTCAGCTATTTTGGTGTTTTCAACTGAAAATCATAATACAACTTAAAAACAAACACTTAAAAGTTATATTATAAAGTAAAAACAAAAACAGATTTAGATCTGTGGAAAAGTTATGGGACATAGTTTCTGTGAAAGGCAAATGTCTATCCTTGTTCAGTTACTGCAATTGCCAATACTAGGGTGAATACACAGTGAATAAAACATATATCCTTCTATGTGCAAATCAACACGTGCACTCAACATGTCGTTACTTACCAGTCCATGTCTTGCAACTTCAAGGTTCTATTGGAAAATAAATTGCTCAAAGCATGACAAACGTTCCACTGAACCTGAATGAAATTCCAAAATACTTGTCAACAATTTAACAAATAGGTTAATTCAAATGTAGCAAGCATGCTGTTATCTAATAAATAAATAAAAACCTGCCACCTTTTTCTAATTTGTCATATAAAACTTTGCTTTTTCTTCTTAACTAATTTCAATCATTAATGTGTTCATCAATTATTATATAGGGTCCCCGAATTTGGTTTTCACATTCCAACACTTTTGGCATTTCTGTTTGTCCACCAATTCACAAAAATTATTAAAGTCAGCCCTAATTAGTTTTGTTTGTTAAAAGACTAACAGAACCCACATACTTTCATTCTTGTTTTTGCCCTCCAACTGCCAATGATTAAAAAAAATTGCCCTTATATTAGTTTTGACCACTAAAGAGAGAGAGAGGAGTAAAAAACAGAAATTCAAGACAGTTTAAGGGAATTGACACTTTTACCCTTGTATATATGCAGGAATTTCATAATGCCAAGAAGGAAAAAAATAGCCTATAAATAAACTATAAGTTTGTCAATTTTTTTGACAAATAATGGAAAATTACTCCATTATAATTTAACTTTACAAAAAATTAATAACAAGCAAAATTTTATTAATTACAGAATAGGCTTCATTGTTATGACAAATAAGCGATGGTTATGTTCATTCTTAGGGTTATATTAGACATTTGGCACATCTTTTTCTTTTTCTAGCAAAGGTTGGGAGTGAATAAGAATTACCTTAACATTTCCAGTTGTAACACAAGAAATAAATGCCTGCACCATCTTTCCCAGCCAAATTGATCCTTTTGATGTAGTTGGTTGGAATGGAATTGCACTCTCACCAATATTTTCCTTTGACAAGTTTTTCAATGAGGAAATTGATAAGGTCATATAGCCTACTTCATCATTGCTAGCAGCATCCAGTTTACAAGCAAATTGGATAAATCTTGAAAGGTTGCCAAGAGCTCTAACAGCATTTGCTTTGATCTGTCCAGGAGAGAACAAAACCAAGGAAAAGATAAGTTTGTACTCTCAAACAAGTACAAGCATTTCAATACTCTTTTCCATTGTTTATTCACATGTACAAACATGTGAAACTATTTTGCTACAAATGGAATTATCAATAAACAGAAGGACAAGCATGCCAATACTTTTTCCCATGTTTATTCACTTGTACAAATGTGTGAAACTATTCTGCTACCAATGGAATTATCAACAAAAAGAACGAATAAGAAAATTAAAGAAAAGATGTGAATTAACCAAACAGGATGCAGCCTAGTCCAAAGCATAGCATCCTATTCACACCAGGCAACTCAGATTAAGGGAAATATTTAAAAAGACAACTAGGAAAAAAGGTAAGAAGCCTCTAATTTGCTATTCTGTAACAAAGGAGATCAATCAGTCCAACATCTAATAATTGTAATACCACAGGAAGCACAATAACAGAAGGGATTTTTGTGGACTTTCATTTCTACCTTATCATTATCATTTGTCAGATGTAAAGCCCTGTCAATAAGTAATTGAATCAATTGCGAGCTCACCTTTGAATCTATCACATTAGAAAAGAGAGTTAGAACTAACAGTCTACCAAGAAATAAATGTCATGATTTCAAATAACAAAGCTTCTTGAGATACAACTATCAAACCCATTTAGCAGAAAACTTCAGAAAAGTTACATAACCATTCTCAAAATTAGGCATATGGACACAATGTCGGAGGGAATCAGATATGTTTGCCAAAGCCCAAGATGCTGTAATCCGCACCTGAAAGTTATGATACATGTAGGTTCCATGCTTAAATGAAACTCTGAGCTATAATAGGTAAATGAAGAAAGAATATATTACTTTACAGTCAGAAATTCTACCGAAACCAATGAGTCGCTAGTGTTGCTCAGAGCAGCGGAGACAAGCTTGTCAAGGATCTCTACACTGTATAATCAAAATTCTTTAGATATATATATATATATTTGAGCAATGATAGTTTTCTTGAAAAGTAATGAAACCAGGAGAAATAACTACCTGTGAATTACTTGTGGAAAACATGAAATGACTCCAATGGCACGACAAGCAGCTGACCTTACAGAAGGGACATCATCATTTGCAGCTGCATTCAGCTGGGAAAGTTTCAAATGTTATTTCAAATGTAATCCTATATATCATGGATAATGTAGTAGACAAAAAATTCCCATGAAAAATCTTACACAAGAACTAAGAATGAAGTCCTGATCTTCCTTTTGCAAGGAAAAGAAAACAGGTGAAGTCAATCCAGCAAAGCAAGTTATAGCTGCTGCCCTTACCTTCAGAAGGGAGGGAAAAAACCACTATATTACAGACAAATTGTGGACTGAAGAATATAAAGTTTAACCATAAAATTCATACAATATGAAAAAGAAACAAACAAAATTAGTACAGAAAACAAACATGAAATTCAGAAAATTTTAAGATAATGAACTCGAAATATTCAGAACAATTCTTATTTTCGTACTCAAAATAACTCAAAAGTTCAACTTAAACATGGAATAATAACACAAAATGCATGTGTATCTTCCTAAGAAGTTGTTTGTGGATATGATTAAACATTATGGAGGCGGCCTTCACATTGGGGGGAAACAGAGGTACTTATGGCAGTATGGAGTGGTTAAAATGGAGGTAATGTTGCTGAAGTTCAAATTTTGATTGAATTTGAAAATGATAGTTTCAACAATCCCATAGTCCAGAAAGTTTGAGACCTCCAGTTGGTACCTCTTGAGATATCTTGTCACTACTATATATAGAATAGGGTATGCTGCTGTAGAAGTTGTATGAGAATTGATATTATTTATTGGATCTCACCAAAAACAAAGGAAGAAAGTTTGTGGAGTTTAAAAGTAAGTATATCAAAAATAGTTTTAGAATATTCTCCAACCATCCCAAAGATTATTTCAATCTAGAACATGACACAAAATTAAGCAATTACTGAAATTTACAGAAATATGGCACAAAATGAATAACATATCCTCTAAAATCATTTAGTGATTTGTATGAGTGAAAGAATCAAATAAGGTAGCTTTCTAAAATGGTAAAATATTTCTTATTGATTTAAGAGATTGACAAATATTTTGAAACAACAAAAGTAAAAAATTTAACAAGATTTTTTAAGATGGAAGAAATAAATGGAGAAACCTATGAAAATACCTTGATAAAGATGTAGCAGGGCACACAAAGAATAACTGAGCATAATGGCCCATTAAATAGTTTAGTTCAAGTAACAGACACAAGAGTACCACTAACAAAGGCGGGAATACTATAGGAGTATATGCGGTCTGTTAAGATAAAAGAAGAGTATCTGTTTATTCTAAAAAGGAAGAACAGGAAATGGGATGAGGAATCCTCAATAAAGTAAACTAAGAGTGAGCTAAGAGCTAATTTCCAATTTCTTTGTTAGATTTGTCAACCCAATTTCAACAAAGCACTAGGTGCCATCCCAAAAAGAGAAGAAAGAAGATAATTCTATTTCAAAACTTATCTTTAAAAATTTGCACTCAGTTCAGTCCATATCAACCCAAACACATTCCCACAAGCAGTCATATAACCTCAGAGAACAAACATAGAGCACAGAGAAAATGTGTCAACCGACCATGGCAGAAGGATGCCTAAGGATACAAGGCATGTGTTTGAATATTGTTTCAGACCACTGCTCAACCCCAAGGGGACATATTTCAACCTCCTCCTTAGAAGTAGAAGGGTCCTCAAATCCATGAAATGGAGCAGATGAAACTGTCTTAGTTTTGATACAATCAGATGCAAAGGGGCCAAGAAGGAATTTATCATCTGAAAGATCCTCGGTTCCTTTAAAGCCAGAAACTGCACGAAGACATTCATCTAAAACCTGTACAAAAGTTATGCCATAATATTAATTTAAGATTTATGGCAGTAGCAAGTTGAGAAAGAGTCCACTAGACATAAATAAATTTAAACTGGATTTGTGCTTCTATGTGTGAGAAAGAGTATTCTGTGCAATAGTTAAAAGGATAAAATAGCTCATAAATATCTCCCTGAGACTACAGAGCTATGTCTAGTTGTTAGATAAAATTTATACAGTGAACTACTAAACATATTCTTAAGGCAACAGATGTGTTAATGAGTTAATCCATTTGTAGCACTATATAACCTTATAAAGTACCATAAGATCAAAGTGGCTCCGAAAACAGCTTATAAGTATTCACATTCATATTCAATTCAAGAAGAGAGAATTTTGGAAATCTATTGGATTTTCAAAAGTTAATCAACTTGCAGACTTCTAACCATTTTTTTCAGAGAGAACCTAAAATGAGAGAGAGAGAGAAAATGGGGTGTCGAACTCCCGCACTTTGGACAAAGAGAGTGTTTGGGGACAACCTTGCTGCCAACTTGGCCACAAACACTTGACAGAAAGAAGAGTTTTGGCTAAAGAAAAGATTACGTCTTTTAAAAATTTAGTCAAATAACAATAATAAAAATAATAATAAGTTGATCTCATATCAAAAACACAATGCATCCTAAGAAAGAAGTATCTCTCTATCCACAGAGGGATTGATTTTTCTAAAACCTCCCCACATTTAATTCAAGAGGAACCTGGGAAAACCAATTGATTTTTTTTTTTCTTTGTTGAATAAAGATTGAATTATAGAAGAGGAAGCATCCACATTGATTATGATTATGATCATGATCTGTATGCATTCTCAATTACAAAAGCACAAGAAGAACCAGAGAAGGGGGCAAACATTGCTTACGGAATCATATTGGTCAGCAAACTTACTGTCATTTAAGTATGTGCTGGGACCGTGCTTCTGTCGCAGTGAGGGGAGGAGATACAGGGGAAACAACAGACCCATTCCTTCCTCCTTGTACTTGTCTAGTGCCCGCTGTGTGTTACAGAGGACAATGGGTAGTCTGCTCACACAACTCTTAGCCATCAAACAATGTCTCTTCATCTGCATGGATAAATAATGCCTTCCACCAAAAACCTACTTATCCTGCCATTTTATAGCGCACTTTCAGAACTTTGGGACGGGCCTATGCCCCTCTTTAAAGCATCTAGACATTATTCTTAGCAGTTTTAGTAGTGTTGTTTAAAGATCATAAACAATGACAACACAATCTGAATATAGAATCACTTGATCAAGTGTAGTGAATGAATTAAACTGAACTAGACAGAGGACCAATTAGTTGGAAGCAGCAATCGTATATGAAATACTTACAAACTAGGGAGGACAGAGATCATCATCGCATGCCACTTAACAGCTTGTGAAATCTTGGTGCAATGCCGTTAAGATTGCTGTCTTCAAAAACCTTGATTAGTGATCGAAGTACTCTAGCAACAAACTCTCTCTTCTCGTTCACGTAAGTTTTCTCTTCACTCTCAAGCTGTATGCTTTTCTCTTCAAGACTTGAGCAGAGTCCTTTAAGCCACTCCTCAAGAAACAATGCTTTCTAGATATTATGAATAATTAGCCTCAGTTTAAGGGGAAGTTTTTTTTTTGAAATATACTTGTATATAAAGACAATGGAGGATAAAGAAATATATATATTGTAGGATACTGATATGAGCATAGGAGAATATTTTAGATGATGGCATAAGCAACATATGTTGTGTTCAAACACATCTAAATGCTTACTTTTGCAAGAAACTCTTGGACAGGCTTATGATCTGTTTCAGTAGCAAGCACGAGAACATGGAGCATGGTTGCAGTCATCTGTAGCAAGGGACATTAAATCACATAGTGAAACTAGGGTTCCAACAAATGAAGCTATCATCATGATAGTAATCTTATCTAATGAAGCATCTGAGTCACTCCACAGGTACTGCAATGTCTCCCACACATGACAAAACCAAAATTTTACACCCTCAAAAAAGTCCAAGTCTGTATTCAAATCTATTAAATTATAGTAGAGGATAGTCCATCATTTTCAAAATAAAATAGGCTAACTGAAATAGCTCTTAATTGAACATCTTCATGAGTTACCAAAAAGTAGAAGTGGGAAAAACTAGCAAATGCCAATAGTCCAACCAATTTTAACCACCATAAATAAGCTATAAAAATCGTTGGTACACAATCCCCTAAAACATAAATCTTGTAATTGTAGAAAGAGGTTATAGTAAACTTGGTATGCATAATTGGCAGATAGGATTTATTCTAATTAAAGAAGCTGCCATATTCAATGGGAACACATGGATAACAACTATATGGACATGATTGTCACCATAAGAGCACACCAGATTAATTACTCTTTGATCATGCATCCAAAGAAAATCATTGAGAGAATATTTAGTATGAATTGCTTAGAGGTGAACCATCTTCATTTTGTATTTCTTTCATAAATTTCTCCACGGTTGACCAAGTTTTATTAGTTGATGAAAACTTAAATATGTCCAGATAATCAAAAGTTTCTAGATCAATCAGTTGAGGAATTCCAAAGACAGTTTTAGGACATTGACCTGCTTTTCGAGTGCAGCCTTGTATTTGAAATTTGATGGCATTGATATGTGATCTGAATTGAGATTCTCCAGTACATGCATCACACCTTGGAGCACATCAGAAAAGGATCTTCCATAATCTACAGAAAACAGATATAGAAAATAAGATAACAAAAAACAGTACAGTTCCACACAAAAAAGAAGACAATGAAGTTGCTTCATGGGAATGAAGTCAGTTATCCTATGGAAGTCTGTAGAGAAGGGAGGAGCTTAAGATCTAGGTTGGCCTACAATCTTGCACAAGCATATGAAACCAAGAGCTCTTCAGCAATGCTTAAATTTGGAATATAGATATGACTAAATTATGTAAAAGGCAGAAAGAAGCGGTCCAAGAGCAATGTGGGTAAAACTGAATCAAATTCAAAGTTTATGACTATAACATGAATTCAGAAATCAAATCAGCTTTAAAACTTCAACCTTAGATTATACTTGTGAAGCAATAAAAGACCATGATTTCAACCAAAAGGTCCTCAAACAATATTTACCCTCAATTCCACTTGGGACAGCCAAAGCAGCAGCTGCCTGTATCCTGATCTTAAAATTTGTTGAATCACGCAACAGCAGCAAAAGAATACCAAAGACTGATGGAGCCCTGCAGGAAAAATATAAAGAAATGTTAAACTGTCATTAAGGGAATCAATATCAATGACATTGCATGTGAATTAGTAATAATACAGATAAGAAACATTCCACATTCCCAAAAGAAAGTGAGTGATCAACATAACAAGGCATTCAGGAAAAGTAGTAATCTTCTACTCTGATCTGCATATATTTTTGCCTTACTTCTTGTTGTAACCGGGATATTAAATTTTTTTTAATGAAAAATTAGTAAGCAAAATTTAGTTATATAAATAGCTAGCCTTCAGCTATTTTGGTGTTTTCAACTGAAAATCATAATACAACTTAAAAACAAACACTTAAAAGTTATATTATAAAGTAAAAACAAAAACAGATTTAGATCTGTGGAAAAGTTATGGGACATAGTTTCTGTGAAAGGCAAATGTCTATCCTTGTTCAGTTACTGCAATTGCCAATACTAGGGTGAATACACAGTGAATAAAACATATATCCTTCTATGTGCAAATCAACACGTGCACTCAACATGTCGTTACTTACCAGTCCATGTCTTGCAACTTCAAGGTTCTATTGGAAAATAAATTGCTCAAAGCATGACAAACGTTCCACTGAACCTGAATGAAATTCCAAAATACTTGTCAACAATTTAACAAATAGGTTAATTCAAATGTAGCAAGCATGCTGTTATCTAATAAATAAATAAAAACCTGCCACCTTTTTCTAATTTGTCATATAAAACTTTGCTTTTTCTTCTTAACTAATTTCAATCATTAATGTGTTCATCAATTATTATATAGGGTCCCCGGAATTTGGTTTTCACATTCCAACACTTTTGGCATTTCTGTTTGTCCACCAATTCACAAAAATTATTAAAGTCAGCCCTAATTAGTTTTGTTTGTTAAAAGACTAACAGAACCCACATACTTTCATTCTTGTTTTTGCCCTCCAACTGCCAATGATTAAAAAAATTGCCCTTATATTAGTTTTGACCACTAAAGAGAGAGAGAGGAGTAAAAAACAGAAATTCAAGACAGTTTAAGGGAATTGACACTTTTACCCTTGTATATATGCAGGAATTTCATAATGCCAAGAAGGAAAAAAATAGCCTATAAATAAACTATAAGTTTGTCAATTTTTTTGACAAATAATGGAAAATTACTCCATTATAATTTAACTTTACAAAAAATTAATAACAAGCAAAATTTTATTAATTACAGAATAGGCTTCATTGTTATGACAAATAAGCGATGGTTATGTTCATTCTTAGGGTTATATTAGACATTTGGCACATCTTTTTCTTTTTCTAGCAAAGGTTGGGAGTGAATAAGAATTACCTTAACATTTCCAGTTGTAACACAAGAAATAAATGCCTGCACCATCTTTCCCAGCCAAATTGATCCTTTTGATGTAGTTGGTTGGAATGGAATTGCACTCTCACCAATATTTTCCTTTGACAAGTTTTTCAATGAGGAAATTGATAAGGTCATATAGCCTACTTCATCATTGCTAGCAGCATCCAGTTTACAAGCAAATTGGATAAATCTTGAAAGGTTGCCAAGAGCTCTAACAGCATTTGCTTTGATCTGTCCAGGAGAGAACAAAACCAAGGAAAAGATAAGTTTGTACTCTCAAACAAGTACAAGCATTTCAATACTCTTTTCCATTGTTTATTCACATGTACAAACATGTGAAACTATTTTGCTACAAATGGAATTATCAATAAACAGAAGGACAAGCATGCCAATACTTTTTCCCATGTTTATTCACTTGTACAAATGTGTGAAACTATTCTGCTACCAATGGAATTATCAACAAAAAGAACGAATAAGAAAATTAAAGAAAAGATGTGAATTAACCAAACAGGATGCAGCCTAGTCCAAAGCATAGCATCCTATTCACACCAGGCAACTCAGATTAAGGGAAATATTTAAAAAGACAACTAGGAAAAAAGGTAAGAAGCCTCTAATTTGCTATTCTGTAACAAAGGAGATCAATCAGTCCAACATCTAATAATTGTAATACCACAGGAAGCACAATAACAGAAGGGATTTTTGTGGACTTTCATTTCTACCTTATCATTATCATTTGTCAGATGTAAAGCCCTGTCAATAAGTAATTGAATCAATTGCGAGCTCACCTTTGAATCTATCACATTAGAAAAGAGAGTTAGAACTAACAGTCTACCAAGAAATAAATGTCATGATTTCAAATAACAAAGCTTCTTGAGATACAACTATCAAACCCATTTAGCAGAAAACTTCAGAAAAGTTACATAACCATTCTCAAAATTAGGCATATGGACACAATGTCGGAGGGAATCAGATATGTTTGCCAAAGCCCAAGATGCTGTAATCCGCACCTGAAAGTTATGATACATGTAGGTTCCATGCTTAAATGAAACTCTGAGCTATAATAGGTAAATGAAGAAAGAATATATTACTTTACAGTCAGAAATTCTACCGAAACCAATGAGTCGCTAGTGTTGCTCAGAGCAGCGGAGACAAGCTTGTCAAGGATCTCTACACTGTATAATCAAAATTCTTTAGATATATATATATATATTTGAGCAATGATAGTTTTCTTGAAAAGTAATGAAACCAGGAGAAATAACTACCTGTGAATTACTTGTGGAAAACATGAAATGACTCCAATGGCACGACAAGCAGCTGACCTTACAGAAGGGACATCATCATTTGCAGCTGCATTCAGCTGGGAAAGTTTCAAATGTTATTTCAAATGTAATCCTATATATCATGGATAATGTAGTAGACAAAAAATTCCCATGAAAAATCTTACACAAGAACTAAGAATGAAGTCCTGATCTTCCTTTTGCAAGGAAAAGAAAACAGGTGAAGTCAATCCAGCAAAGCAAGTTATAGCTGCTGCCCTTACCTTCAGAAGGGAGGGAAAAAACCACTATATTACAGACAAATTGTGGACTGAAGAATATAAAGTTTAACCATAAAATTCATACAATATGAAAAAGAAACAAACAAAATTAGTACAGAAAACAAACATGAAATTCAGAAAATTTTAAGATAATGAACTCGAAATATTCAGAACAATTCTTATTTTCGTACTCAAAATAACTCAAAAGTTCAACTTAAACATGGAATAATAACACAAAATGCATGTGTATCTTCCTAAGAAGTTGTTTGTGGATATGATTAAACATTATGGAGGCGGCCTTCACATTGGAGGGAAACAGAGGTACTTATGGCAGTATGGAGTGGTTAAAATGGAGGTAATGTTGCTGAAGTTCAAATTTTGATTGAATTTGAAAATGATAGTTTCAACAATCCCATAGTCCAGAAAGTTTGAGACCTCCAGTTGGTACCTCTTGAGATATCTTGTCACTACTATATATAGAATAGGGTATGCTGCTGTAGAAGTTGTATGAGAATTGATATTATTTATTGGATCTCACCAAAAACAAAGGAAGAAAGTTTGTGGAGTTTAAAAGTAAGTATATCAAAAATAGTTTTAGAATATTCTCCAACCATCCCAAAGATTATTTCAATCTAGAACATGACACAAAATTAAGCAATTACTGAAATTTACAGAAATATGGCACAAAATGAATAACATATCCTCTAAAATCATTTAGTGATTTGTATGAGTGAAAGAATCAAATAAGGTAGCTTTCTAAAATGGTAAAATATTTCTTATTGATTTAAGAGATTGACAAATATTTTGAAACAACAAAAGTAAAAAATTTAACAAGATTTTTTAAGATGGAAGAAATAAATGGAGAAACCTATGAAAATACCTTGATAAAGATGTAGCAGGGCACACAAAGAATAACTGAGCATAATGGCCCATTAAATAGTTTAGTTCAAGTAACAGACACAAGAGTACCACTAACAAAGGCGGGAATACTATAGGAGTATATGCGGTCTGTTAAGATAAAAGAAGAGTATCTGTTTATTCTAAAAAGGAAGAACAGGAAATGGGATGAGGAATCCTCAATAAAGTAAACTAAGAGTGAGCTAAGAGCTAATTTCCAATTTCTTTGTTAGATTTGTCAACCCAATTTCAACAAAGCACTAGGTGCCATCCCAAAAAGAGAAGAAAGAAGATAATTCTATTTCAAAACTTATCTTTAAAAATTTGCACTCAGTTCAGTCCATATCAACCCAAACACATTCCCACAAGCAGTCATATAACCTCAGAGAACAAACATAGAGCACAGAGAAAATGTGACAACCGACCATGGCAGAAGGATGCCTAAGGATACAAGGCATGTGTTTGAATATTGTTTCAGACCACTGCTCAACCCCAAGGGGACATATTTCAACCTCCTCCTTAGAAGTAGAAGGGTCCTCAAATCCATGAAATGGAGCAGATGAAACTGTCTTAGTTTTGATACAATCAGATGCAAAGGGGCCAAGAAGGAATTTATCATCTGAAAGATCCTCGGTTCCTTTAAAGCCAGAAACTGCACGAAGACATTCATCTAAAACCTGTACAAAAGTTATGCCATAATATTAATTTAAGATTTATGGCAGTAGCAAGTTGAGAAAGAGTCCACTAGACATAAATAAATTTAAACTGGATTTGTGCTTCTATGTGTGAGAAAGAGTATTCTGTGCAATAGTTAAAAGGATAAAATAGCTCATAAATATCTCCCTGAGACTACAGATGCTATGTCTAGTTGTTAGATAAAATTTATACAGTGAACTACTAAACATATTCTTAAGGCAACAGATGTGTTAATGAGTTAATCCATTTGTAGCACTATATAACCTTATAAAGTACCATAAGATCAAAGTGGCTCCGAAAACAGCTTATAAGTATTCACATTCATATTCAATTCAAGAAGAGAGAATTTTGGAAATCTATTGGATTTTCAAAAGTTAATCAACTTGCAGACTTCTAACCATTTTTTTCAGAGAGAACCTAAAATGAGAGAGAGAGAGAAAATCTACTCAGATAACTTTCACATAACTAATGAAAAAGGGATATGCAACTCTGCATTAACTGGACCAAGTATTCAAGTAGGGACTCCAAGATACCCAGGCCTGAGGAAAAGGAAGGAATATGTTTAAATTCCCTTTATTTTTAAATTGTAGTTCTTCATTACTTTGATGGGGAAGTCATCATGCCAAATGCTAAACATCTATATGTTCCAAGCAATCAGAGAGAAGTACATCTCTATGTTGAAAATACCACATAACATGTGGTTTAATGATCTTGCAGAAGTGAGATTCAACTTATATGGTGGAGATAGTAACAAAGGAGCACCAGAAGGTCAGGAGGTATAATTTTTTTTTTTTCTTCCCACAGCCAAACTCAACTTGCCAGTTGCCCATCAGCATAGGAACAATGCCCTGTAATTAGCAAAAAAATTTTGACATAACTACAGAATGAAGGCATCATCTGTGGAAACATCCCCTCTTGAGCAATAACCAAGACCCCATACATCAAACAGGAGTAATCTCACTTATAACTGTAGCTCTTCAGACTCTGAGAAGAGCTAATAGTTTGTTTCCTTCAGGTGGTAGACAACAATGGATAAAAATTTCAAGAAAAAAGCATTAATAAACCATTAATAAAAGGATAAAGCTTCTAGTGCTAATCTTTACTCAAATACATATATCTGGAAATTTTTTAATTGAGAACAGAATGAGGGAATAACTCACCTTGATTGCAGCTGTAATTAATGTATCCCAACTAGCCCCACCACCATGTCCAACATTATTTTTCCATAACCTTGTTTGATCAGGTGTAGAACTTAAAAATCCATAGACAGTAGAGGACACTTGTTTCCAACAAGAAAAAATTGTGGTTGGATAATTATGTGCAACAGCTCTGAGGGCCTGCAAAAGACTATCCAATGGGATGAAGCATGGTGTTGAATAGGAGTGTGCACAGAAAGTGAAAACTTAAGCTATACATAAATAGCAAAACATTAAATGTTAATTTGCATTAAACATTCATGAATTAGCTTCCTCCGGGATCCTCATGAATCAGAAATATAAATAATTCAGCCATAGAACACTTCATAAAAACCTTTCTGAAACTGAAGATCCAGTCAGATGCCAGTACATAAACTTGAGAAAACAGAATCCAGGGAGATCTTAAAAAATTTTAGTACATACATAGAGTACTTTTCAATTCCTTATGTTACTAAAATGAAATCCTGGCAGAGCTCAATATTATCAATTATGAACACCCAAAGTATTCCATCATTAACAACTAGTTCTGGAGTTTAGAGGAGAAGGGAAAAAGAGGAAAAAATTTAAGTTGGAAAAGAAAAGAAAGTTGTTTGGGAGTTTAGGAAAGAAAGGAATATTTTCTTGTTTGAGTGTTTCGAGAGAGGAAAAGAAAGAAAGTTTATAATGATTTTTTACCATGACCACCTTTACTAATGATGTTAAGAAATTCAGGCATTTTAAGAAAGAAAATAATAATAATAATAAAGAAGATTTTTTTTTTCACATTCGTATGCTTCAAGGAAGAATAACTTACATAACCCATAAAATAACTTTGTTGTAAACTTGTAGAGAGGGGAGAGAAAATGGAGGTGGTGGGGAGGAAAAATAAGAGGAAAAATAAGAGGAAAAGGCAGGAGTAAGGAGAGGTTTTATTTACTTGGGATATGGGGGTAAATAAAATATTATTTACCAGCTTTAAAAAAGGTAAACATGATATATAAAAAAAATTACTTCAAACTTATCCTTTTTCATCCGTTTCTCAAACTTTGGAGAGAATTTTCTTCACATCTTTTATCTTTCTTTTGTCCACTTTAAAAAAAAAAAAAAAAAAACCTCACAAATTAAAGATTGTCTCCTTTTCTCTCCCTTTCCTTTTTTTTTCCTCTCATTTCTTTCCTCCCAAACTAGCTGCAAGAAACAGAACATTAAGTAGCCAACAGATCAAGAAACAGCTGTTCAAGAAGTAGGCAACACCTAAAAAAGAATGATTACATATAAGGAAACATAGGGTGTAAAAGAAAAGTAGAGAGTAACATATGGAAGTCCATAATCACCTAAATTTTAAATTTCAAAATACCTGTTATGCTGCAACAAACTAAGCTTGAGACAGGAGTACCTATATTTTCTAGGGGAAGTTCTCAATTTTTATAATTTGGAATAAAAAAAAAAAGCATGGTCTGTTGCTCAGTAAAAGAAGATGCCAGAACCAACATATTCATATATTTGTATATTTTAGTGTTGCTGCAAAGTTGATCTTGTTCATGGTTGTTCCTTCTCAGACAAAACTTAAAGTCTATAGCAGTTTCCAATTTCCAGATATGGAAATCCTGGTCAAGTGTGCATAACTATAACAATAGAAACAAGTATTTGCACACCTTGAACACATAACTCCTACCACCAACAGAAACAGCAACAACAACAATTTAATTTTAATTATTTGTATTATTACCTGCAGGGCTTCAGGGTTCATTGATGGGCTGGTGACTGGATTAGAGCATCTGAACAATATAGATAAAACACCAGATGTATTTTGCACCTCAGAGAAGCCTGAAGATGCATCAGAATTAACCTTTCTATCAAGTTTAATAATAAAAAATATCAAAACAAGAATCAGGCATGAGATCTATGCAGATGCATGTATCAGCTGTTAAAGCTACATGAATTTCTGTAGCAAAACCACATCATTTCAACAATCCCTTTAACTCCTCCTTACATGGCAGTTCTATTTCTTGGAACAAAAATCTCAAAATAAAACACATAGGACGTAGATGAATCAATCCTTTTCCCAAACCTTTTAACCTTTTTCCTGTCAGGCCCAAGGATACATTCTGGATCACAGGTGGTCATCACACCTTTGTTTCATTTGTTCAGTGAAATTCAACTTTATTTAAACAGAAGGAAAACTAGAAACCCATTATTCCTTTCACTGCCAACAATGGTCCTTAATAACACTTCTAGATAAGATGCTAAATTAAGATGCATTTAAACAGGATGTACTCTCTTTTTTTTTTTTTTTTCTTCCCACAGCACCATTAATTCAAGTAAAAGGAGTGAACATCGTGATACCACAAGCAAGAAACCAGCTTTCCCTCAAGGAAACTCATCAACAATTCACTACCGACCAAGTTAACATTGTTAATGGTTACAGGGAGAAAAATGAAAAGAGCTCCCTGCATGATTGCAGTACCTCATGACAAGAAAGATTATAGCTCAATAATCACTGGAAAGATTGTTGTAGCATCTTACTTTTGCTTTATCTAAAGAATAATATGCCAACAAGTTAAAGAGGGGAATGGATTAAACTGAATTAGCTTAATTGGCTATTTGCCATCCTACAATTATATGGGATTGCAATTCCATTAACTAATCACACTATGTAAGAACTCCAATATGCAACAGTGCTATGCAACATCTGAAGTCATTAAATGAGAAAACAAGCTAACCTCCAGCAACTTCCTCCAAAAGCATATCTTTGATTTGAGTTGAGGGAGGCGAGACAGACAATGCTACAGTCAAGCAATCAAGAGCAGAAGCCTACAGAAGATAAAGTCATGATAAAGTTTCTCTCTTTCAATCTTTTTCTTTCATTGTGTAGTTGGGGAAGGGTAGGAGCAGAGTCAGTGCCATTAAAAGAGAGATGAAGAATGAATGAGAACATGGTGTATCATGAATAACATACCACAAAGAGCAATGTAAGAAGAAGATTCATATGTAAGTAATAAGGTTTCTGCTGACCTCAACAAGGGGATACATTAAAAAATGCAGAATAAAAAAGTCATTACATATAACCACTCTTCCTGGGCAGGTTCATGTACAGCACACAGAACAAGTTAATGAGAATTGGAGATTTTGTTTAAATGGTTTAACTGATTTACAAATGTAGATAATAAGAAATGGATAGTAAACACACACACACGAATGCAAACAGAGGGAGAGAGATCTAGTAACCAATGATAGGTAAAGAAGGAATTACTTCCTTGAGAACTTGACATCTCAGTAATGTTAAGACAGCAAAGGAAATTGCCTATAACACATTCAATTGCAGAAATCTTCCAGTTTCTTTGCTATAGAAGATATCCGCTAATAAAAGTAAGACCAGAAAAGCAGTTAATGGTAACCCACAGAAAGATTTACAAGAATTATTAGAGAAAGTCAAAACAACAAAGAATCAAGCACAAAGTTACAGTGGACAGCAATGTAAGCTTTGGCTACATGATGGCCCGATAGACTTTGTCCTATGGTCAACCAACTAGCTTTGCACACAAAAAGGCTCATCTTATCTAGGATAGGTTGAATAAATATAGGGATAACCCAGTAATGTCCAAGTACATTTATGATCAGAATGGAGAGGTGAGTTTATTCTGGCACTGCATCAGTTGATTAAGGGACATGAGAAGAAATGTGGAACCTTACACTTGATTGACGACATAGTTACAAACACAGTTACTTAAATTAGCTGGAGATTATATTTGTCACATCCAAATAAAAAGTGAATAGAGTTGACAAAAACAACTAAGAATACACAAGAACTATACTAAGTAGAAATAGATTAAGAATCTTCTGCATCTGTGGAAGAATATTTCAAAAGCCTTTAAATATCATACTAACCAATAAACTTGTCCGATCACTTCGAAGCAAAAAGTCATCTTCAATCCTTGCCTGAAGTGTAGAAATAACTGTAGGCAACAACTCAGGAGGCATTCTTGAATAACTGCATAATACAGATCAATAGGCATCTGTAAATGGACTGGACACACCAAATTAGATGTGTATTATGGACAAAAATATCATACATGTATATGAGTCAGTACATAAATATTTATGTGGATATATGAGTCAGGAAATGACCAGAAGAGGACAACTTTACATAATAGTTTGGTTAGATATGGTTTGTTCGCAGTCATGAACAACAGTAAAGACATATTCAACATAACCAGTTTTAGAGAGCATTTTTAGCAAATTTCAGAATAAATAAAGTTACTTTCCAAATGTTCAATACTAATGATGCACAGAACTTCATTTGTGGTCAAGGATACGAATTTTCATGATTACCCAGTGAAACACATTCTGGCTATAAAAGGCACTACTCCTATGGAATGATTCAAATTGTTAATTTTCTAGATTAGAGTTAAGCATTGATAAGATAAAGTAATGATTCTCTACTAATATTGGTGAAAACTGTGTATCTTCCTTCTGTGAATTGTTCCTATTAGTTGAATTACCGCTTACCTAAAAGCTCAAGCTATTAATGAGAAAAATAAATTATTCATTCAGATGCCATATCACATCTAAAGGGATGGGATTATTTCTAGTCAATGGGCCAAAATCATTCAAACTTTAAGAATTAGCTGCTTTCAGCTATTAAGTGTTCAAATGTATAAATTTATCCCCTATCTATCAACTTAAACTTTTAGAACTGGTGAAAATTTACAATGGTAAAGCAAAAGGCTAATGCTTGAGTCTTGGTCCGCCCCATTCCTTGGTTATTGTGTACGAGGCAATTATTGAGAATTTGTGTTTAACCTACAAGTGAGGGTGTGTTAAGGGTATAAATTTATCTACTATCTATTAGATTAGCTGAAGGTGGTAATTTAACACCAACAAAAGTCTGGAAAAGTCACCAATGGCACCCAATATTGCGGGTTGTATCCAACTTTGGCTCAAAACTTGAGCCTTACATGGGGTTCAACATTAACTAGGTACTTACACTTTGGAGGCCAACTGAATGTCAATAAAGTGATCTGAAGATAAGCTTGAAATGTTCCTATCTTCATGTTTAATACATGTTATAAAACACTAACTATTCAGGCAAGCAGAGATCAACTAAATCCAGATAACTACCAGAGGAAAAAGAAAAATAAGAAATTTAAATATATATATTGTGATAGCATTAGAACTACTCCAATTCGCACGATTACAAGATTCATCCAAAATTTCATCATGAAGATCCATCTATTTGATATTTTTCTGAACATGTTAGGCAATTTAAATATAGGATTCTTGAAGCCTTCTATATTATTTTCAGAATATTATGTTAACATTTTAGTTATATAATGTTTAGATTCATATCTAATTAACTTTTAGACATGCCCTTTTCTACTATATTGTTACCTAATTAGTTAATCTAATTAGGCTTAGGATTAGTTCTCTTTTGAAGCCTATTAAAGTGGCTGTTCTGAATAAATAAAAGGGGGAGATATAATTATTTCTCTAACTCGTATATTCTTCTAGAGGTGTTAAGAGCTCCCTCTTGTTGAGTCCTAGGCAAGTAATCCCTTTAAGAACCTCAAATGTTTTTTAGTAATCATAGGTTCCTCACAAAAAGGGAAAAAAATATTGAACAAGAACAAAATAATTCAACTTGCTGTCAATCGACCCATGACATGATCCATAAGTAGGACCTATAACAGTTTCACTACCTGATACACTTCCTTTCCATCAAACGGCAGATCAATATCAGGCAGCTCAAATAAGGGTACATGAAAATAGGCCAGAGTTTTAACTTCTTTATTTTGTCTTAGAACTTTCTTACTTAATGCTACCAATACAATTCACCTTCCTAAGTGAACATTCCTGACAGAGCTCCATATAGCATTATTCCTTCTATTTCAGACACAAATAAGACAAAGAGAAATTTAACTTGGAAAGAAAAAAATAAAAAAATAAAAAAGTTATGCCTTCCATTATAATGGTCACTTTAAAGCTAACATTACCCAAATCGTTTTACTAAAAGATATGTTCTTGTTGAAACTATACTGATAGAACCAACAAATACCACCAATGCTGTTTTGCAAGCATATCAGCAGAAAAGTGATAACATAGTGAGAAAACAAAATGAACTTGAAAAAAACGAACTTTCCTAAGTACTAGCACTCATCAAGGGCTAAGGACTCTTACGGCGTGCAAGACAACAAAGGTACCAAAACTTTGAAAAGGGATGCCAGCAAAGCTCTATTTTTCTCATGTTTCACCAAGTATAGAGTACCTGTTCATTACACATGAAAGAAAATAAATAGATAAAGAAATAGACATTTTACAAGAGACTAAGGAGCCAAATAATTTTCAAAGAGAAAATGGTAGCAGGGAGCAAATTCAGATGGTGCCAGCAAACGACAAATGTTTTCCCAAAACCTGTATGTAGCTGCATTAAAATCTGACCAAGGGAGCTAGAAAGTGCAGTAAAAGATCCATGCTTGGTGGAATCCTTAAATTCTGCAACCTGAAGGACAACAGAGGCAGCTCCATCCAATGTTGTTGCAATAGTAGCTGCAGACATTAGTCGTGCCTAGGCAACAGAGGTTAATATGTAAATTAATCACTCATATGCAGTGTCCCAAAGCATTTGATATTTCATGTGATATCCAACAAATTGGAGACAAATGCCTATAATGAAAAAGCAAAGACAAACCAAAAGACTAAAAAGAAAAAAGAAGGGAAAAAAAATTATAAAAGATGGAAGAAAATGGCCAGTGGATTCATACTGCAAAACAGAAATAAGAGGGGCAAAAAATTATATACATGTAAAACTACTGCAATTACTTTGTAGCAAATGAACATAAGCAATACCTTCAAATAAGGATCAAATAGCAGGCAACTCATCAGGGTGGCCTCATATTTCCTGCATAAAAACAGAAATAAATTTTTCCCCCCGATACATAATTTGGAATTGATGGATGTACATCATAAACATGGTGCAGAAGAAACAGCACAAAAGTTTCACCTTGGTTGTAGAACATCACTACAGGGAAAAAGCATCGTCCATTCGGCAGTAAACAATTTAGGATCGGCTTTACAAATATCCTTCCAATCAAAATTAACAGTTAGCAGCATAATTCATAATCAACTAACAGGATTTTTACGCTGGAAGTAATGTAGTATATTAAATAAGAGACATTTCCTTTGAAAGATGCAAACTAGAAATCGGTAATACTATAAGCACCTCTCATATAAGTTAGGTACTCTCTAGGTTCAAAGAGGATACACACGTTAATACTCCTACTGCACGCATCCAAGATTCCAATCCCAACCAACAAGGCCTGATTTAAAGCTTAACCTAAAATAATCTCTGACACAAAGTTTGTATTTGCTTGGTTATTTATTAAAAAATCATTCCCATCTGTTCATGAAAATCAAACTTCAATAAAGTATTATAATAGATTCAACAAGCATTTTAAGTATTTTATTTCCAGAGCCTCAGAATTCCAAGTCAAATTCCCTTGCACTATCCACCATGCATTTGGGGCCAGTTTTTTAAATAGTTTTTCAATGACTGGCAATGAAATTTTAACATATAAACACTATAAAATTTAGCGTAACAGCAGACGTAATAAAACATATAGAAACCTGAATACAAACTATGGCAGCTAGTCTTGTCCTATCACAATGAACATTGTTAAGATCTTGTCCTGGTCCATCACCATCACTACCATAATCTGAATCGGATGAGGTATGATAAATTGTTGAAGACTCAGGCTCTGAAAGAGAAAGAGATTCTCCATCGTTCAGAGACAGATTTTTTGGCTCCTTCCGCAAATGTGGAGGCCTATACGGAGCAAAGTTTGATTTACTTGATTCTGCAAAATTTAGGTTTTTCCCAGTAGAATGAATCCTGTTCCTCTGAGAAGCCTCTGGAAACACAAAATAGCTTTTACTGGGAACACCATAGTTCAAAAACATCTTTAATGATGCTATGAAACCAGCCACCTGAGGAAATGCCAAGAACAAGAAAATAAGGAGAAAGAAGTATCTGAAGAATATCATAATTTGGTGGTTCAAATAATTTATGCTCTACCACCAGCCAGTTCTTACCTGTGCGGACAGAGATCCTTTAGGATCTGCAAGAACCAAGTGTAGACAATGCAGAACAGAGTAATAAAACCTGAAGGGCAGAGAATGAACAATTTGTGAGGATAGAGGCAGCTTCCAAAAGAAGTAAGAAGTAAGAATAATGAGAGAAAAAAATTGTACGCTGTCATGACGCTATCTTCTGTCGAGAGGCCCCTAGCTAAAGCATCCATCGTTTTTCGTAGCACCTAATTAACACCAGAAGATCCTGCTTTAGCCACTTAAGTTTAGCCACTGCATTGGTTATGAATGGTTAACTAGGGATGCAAACAAGCAAAGTTAACTGGGGCTGGTAATGGTAACAAACCAAGTTCAAGTTATGGGACAAACTCCAGCCTAACAAAGTTGAGCATGAGGTTCATTAAGAATCACCTAAAATGCTCAAAATGTAAACTCAAGACTCGTGCTCATACAAATAGATATGTAGATACGTACATAGAATGATATAATATATTTTGCTTTTACAAACATATTCCATATGTTTCATCACATATGCATGTGCATATATGTATGGGTTGGTACGTGATTTTGCACTTGTCAACTTTTAATCTACGTGTTGTTGATATATCTATTTATATATTCTGTAGCTTCACAGAAATAAACTAATATCTTGAAATCCTCTAATTTGATTTTCATATTTACTAATATCATCTTATAATTTTTCTATTCTAGAATTCTCACCCTCGAATAAAACGAAATAATTTGTTCAACATCAGATTCTCCTTAAGTTACTTATTGTAGAAAAGTTGTGTATTTCTAGTTATATTATAAATATTTGTAGTAGTTGTGTCTAGATCAAGGACAAAGTATGCAAATGATAATAGTTGATGAACAAAATACAAAGAGAAACATTTAAACTTAAAAAGACTAAATGCATCAGAACAAAATGAAAATAGGAGTATAGCTTTTTATTGTTTTACATTCAAACTTGATTTGTTAAGTATTTCTCGGTATTTTCCCTTATGCAATTGTTGTTAATTGGCTTTTCTTGCAACAAAAGAAAATAAATTATTAATTGTGAGAATCCTGTTATGAAAATCTTCCCTAAAATCAGGCGCTAAATTGTAAAAATTCTGTGTTCGAGCTGCAAGAACCTGTGCTCAACCAAATCAAACTGAGCTCAAAAGGTTCTTGGTCGTATAAACTCAGGCCTTTATAAGTTTTGGGCAAGCCAAAGCTCAAACTCAATTGGAATCATTTACAGCTTTATGGCAAATAGCATCGAAAAAATTGAAAACAAGCACACCCACCTCTATTGTTGATTGCCAAATGTCAACTGTTAAAGAAGTTCCAGCTCTAAAATATACTTCACCAATCATGGTGAAAGCAATTCTTTGAATTTCCCACACACTTGGATAATAAGCAGATAATTTCAGGTTGCCACTTGAGAAATTTGAGTAGCTTGAATCCATTTGAAAGAATGCAATCACTCTGTGAAGGAAACATAGTAGTTCTTTATTCTCCAACAACAAGATTGACTTTTGATATATCCCCACAAGTAACCTAGGAAAATATGCAAACCTTGTAAGCCTCATCATTTTTCTAAAAGAGCAAAAGATACAAATTATGTACTTATGAACAACAGGAAATCAAGGAAATACCTAACAGTCTCTAAACATTGTTTTATTGCTTTAATCATACCGCCATTAGCTGTGAAAGCTTTAGCCTTGCAAAGAGTCTCTACTATCCTCTTGAAGCAGTCAAGGGATAAAGACCAAGACTTTGAATTGATAGTCAAAGAAACACGACTGCTAACAACGTGGACCTGAATTAAAAAGAATACAAGACACTCCATTACATATCAGAAAGATGATCATACAGAACAACAGGTATCTTTTTACAAGCTTTAAGTATTTGTTTGAATAAATTTCACTACATACATATAGCCAAGAATATCTCATTGGAACACCACCAGAAGAAAAAGAAGGATAATATGGAAGGTTCCTACTTCCATAGTTTAAAAGTAAAATTCTTTAGTAGAAAATCTTAAGTATTTTCTGACTATATTTCACCCCTTCTTGTTTAAGCATAAGAGTGACAACAATGAATTTAATTCATTTTCCCTTTCCACATTGCAGAAGATTTGCAAAAGGAAACCCGGTCTTTCTTTTCAGCATATATTGTAAGGAAGCGAAACATCTAAAGAAACAAAACGTGTGAAACAAGATAATAAGGGAAACCATAAAATATAAAAGATAAGCAGGGAAAAAGAAGTAAGTCGCATAAGTTAAACCATACCCTAAGGCTAGTTCATCTCCATTTTTCATGTACTTGGCGTATTGTACAGTTAGATCAGGGATATAAAAATTTCAACTGTTAAAGGAAAAACTGTAAAATTCCATGGCCAAGCAAATCTGAAAAAGCCTGAAACTGTCAGATGTTCTTCTGTATGACATCTGAGTAGTTCATCAACGTGTTTTTGTACTTCAACATAGTAGGAAACTGTCATCGTTAATAATGTGACTATTTTACAGCTTGTTTGGGAGGTCGGAGGAGAAAAGAAAAGAAGGGAAGAGTAAGTTGAGATCGGGAAAAACAAAAAAAAAGAAAAAGAAAACAACAACAACAAATTATTTGGGAATTGTTTCCACCCCAACTCTAATTTTGATTAGAAATTTTTCTTAAACCAAACCCTTGTTTTGCTTTTCTTTCCACGTCTTTCTTCCCAAACTACTTCTTCAAGAAAAAAATCAGGGGAGCAAAGGATGATATATTTTAATTCATCGACTTTTCAAGCCACACAGGCTTCAAACAACCAAAGTATTCATGCAAGAAATACTATTATGTTGCATAAGAAAGGAAAGGTAGAAAATTTTATTCCAATACTGATCAAATGCAAAGAGATAGGAATCTGGCGCATTAAAGATAGAGAATACAAGCAAATAAAAAATAAATAAATAAAGACTTACAAAATGTGACAACTGGAGGAATAACTGAATCAGTTCGTCGGAAATTCCAGAATCAGGAATATCACAAGCAAGTTCCATCAGAAGTATAATGTCGGCCGTAACCTAAAACCCACAGAAATGAAAGATTATTAAGCCTCTTGTTCCATCAACTCTTACCTCCCACTTAATTTTTTCTCATAGGCCTCAAGATTAAGGAGCAACCCGATCGTGACAAAGGAGATGCAGTTAAATGAAGTTAGAAAGAATGTATATATGTAGCATATAACTATAATTACCTCCTGAGGAGGCATCTTCTGAGCTGCCGCAATGAGATTATCGAATTGGGAGAATATATGATGGTTGAGGAGCTGGAGAACGATGGCTGGACGGTGTGGTTGAAGTGATGGTAGGGCTTGAATTTCGTCTCTCAGCGACAGAAACGATGTTCTCCATGATCTAATTAATGATGAAGAAGAATTTTTTGCTTCCAGCGCCATGAAAATGGCTTCGCACTGCAATCTAACAGCCTTTGTAGGAGATACTGTGAATCTGTTACTAATAAAATTATCATTGAGGAAAGCGGTGAAATTTTGACAGAGGATTGTGTCCCCCGTTTGGACGGGTCTAAGAGAAAAAGACTAGTCTCAAAAAAAAAAAAAAAAAAAAAACATAAAAGAGTCTAACTCTCATTCGGAAAAGAATATTTTATACCAATCTTAAAGTCTAGGTGAACTAGTAAGGAGTTCTCCTAGTTAAATGAGGTTAGGTTCAAAATCTATTCATGTTTAAAATTTAGGGTCAAAGTTTCCTGGGACCAACCCAGCTCGAACATGATTAATCTTGAATTTGGTTAAATGTGCTCTCTTATAATTTGAGATTTATTTAAGACACCTTATACTAACTCTTAGTACTCAAGGTGAGTGTGTCAAAATTTAATTTTGATAGTTTATTTATACGTATATAAAAGTTGGGTGTTTTTATTTGTGTAGAATTAAAATTCTCATGGAGTTGGGGAGAGTTTTTGGGTAAAAAAAATGGAGTATGATGTAGGTAAACAATGTATGAAATTTTACTATTTCTTTCTTCAAAATAACTTATAACAACTTCATTTTTATATATGGCGCAAATTTTTATTTCACATTTTAAAAGTTAATTATATTATATTTTTTATTAAACGAGCTACATCTTACAAATTTACTTCAAACAAAAGAAAATCTATTCAAATTAAAAATGTGAAGCAAATAGCTTTCCTAACGTAAGTGAGGTTGATAAAAAAAAAGTGTGAAACAAATGATATCTTCATCTATTAAAACCTATAAAAAACTATAAGCAAAAAGTAAAAAAATTATATTTTTGTATTAAAATCTACTTTTCACATAATAAAATCTAATCCTACAATTTATGTACTATTTTTTTCATTAAGAAAAATATAAATTTTATTTTTGAGTACCATAAAACCTATTTCTTAATTTTTTTAATTTTTTTTGCTTAGATAGGGTGTCTAGATGGTCCAAAACTATGAGAAGACATTTTTAAACCAAATTCATGACTAATCCCCGTTTGAGTCGAGTTTGAATCTTACCAACTCATTTTTTTTTGCTTAAGCATTCGGTATCCGAACCCACAGGGGCCGGCTAATCCGGATTCGACATGAGTGCGCTCGCAGAGTCCAACTCTTACTCGAGGGTGAGGGTCTGACCCAAAGCTTTTTAACTTGGCGCTAACCACCTCAGGGGATTCGAACCATCGATCATCCGCCCAAGCTTTAGGAGTCCGCTTACCAACTTTTCCAAACTGTTGGGTTTACCAACTCATTTAGACATTACGGATGATAATCAAATTCCTTCCACTTGAACTAATAGGTGTTTGGTAAATAATTGTATCATTTTTTCACTAGAAGATCCACATAATTTATCTTTTGGACCAAATTTCGGGACGCTTTTCCTTGGTAAATATAGACCGGGCCGTAAGCCCATTAGGGACGCTAATAGGTGTTTGGTAAATATAGACCGGGCCGTAAGCCCATTCAGTGGATGATATTATTAGCGTCATCGAGCCGCTACTGGTAATAGTAATCTGATTTTGTAAAAATCAAACACGGCCTTCCCCTGTCCGGATCAAAATCCCTAGTCACCGGTAGTAATTCCTTCCTTCCTTCATTCCTTTCCCAATATACTCTCTCCACCGTCGTGTAACTCACACACACTCTCTTTCTCTCTCTCTCTATCGCGAGCTAAGTTGGAGGGCTTATTTGCCCGATTCTACATTGAATCTGAATAGCTGCAGATCGACATTTGTTTTGTCAGTGCTCTAATCTCAGCTACATCGAAATCCCAGCTACCTCTTTGAACTTGTTTATGCGGAATCCCGTCGTCTTTTTTAATTTTTGAATTCTTAATGAATGATTAATTGGCCTGTGCTGTTGGTAAATTTATGCTTTAGATTAAATGTTGAGATTAGGTTGTGAAATGTTTAGAACGGCTTTAAGGTTTAATCGTGAGCTTAAGCTTTCAAAGTACCCTTTTAATCTTTTCTCATTTTTTGTTTTGTTTTGTTTTGTAAAGAGATATGTTTGATAGCTGGATGCTCAAATACGTTTTAATATTGGTTAAATGATTTAATTGCATCTAATTAGTCTTGAATACCATTCTACTTCAGGGTCTGGGTGCCATCTTGGATTGAATTGAATTGAGGAAACCTTGAAAATGTTTGGTTCAAGCCGTAAGTTCTTCTCCCTTTATCATTTCTGCACTACTTGCTTTTATCACTGGTTTGAAGGTTTTATTCCTTAAAACTGTAATCAGATGGGTTTTTCTCATTAGTATTGCAGTCTAAGTTTGATCTCCCCACGACCTTTTTTTGGAACTCTGCTTACTATAGTAGCTTTTTGCGCATGTTCTATCATAATATCAAGACTCATGCTATTTGCAGACTAATTTATTTTCCGAAATTATTCTGCAAGTGGGGGTGGGGAGGGTAGGAGGAAGAAAATTTAGTGGAAAAGTCAGGAAGATTTTTTCTTTGTTTTGCGACATCTTTTCATTGCATTAATTACAGTAGAGATGATTTTTGCAGCTTTTGGGCAGTCATCTAGTAGCCCATTTGGGTCACAGTCAGTTTTTGGGCAGGCCAATAATGCAAGCAGCAACCCTTTTGCTCCCAAACCCTTTGGGAGTACAACTCCTTTTGGATCACAGACAGGGAGTTCCTTTTTCAGTAGCACTTCAACTGGTGTATTTGGTAACACGGGTTCATCACCTTTGGGTTCCACATCAGTCTTTGGTGCTTCATCATCTCCTGCTTTTGGAGCTTCATCATCTCCTGCTTTTGGATCTGCAGCACCTGCATTTGGAGCTACACCGTCATCGTCTCCTGCTTTTGGTAATTTATTATTGTCATTTGGAATTCTGTACATTAGTGAGTGTCAATGACCTTCTTTGTGTGTTAGGCTTTGCTTCTATAGTTGTGTGCATGTTCTGACTTCTTGCATGTTGAACTGATATTCTTCCTGGATCCAGTCCAATAGCACCTCTTGAGGTTTTGGATTCCATTTTTTCCTTAGGATCTAAAATCAATTGTGTTTAAGTTATGAGCATGTATTGTAAATCAAGGAGTTTTAGGTGTGAAGTGTCAAACCTTTTCAGGACTATACGATTCCGTTGCTTTGGAATTTTTTTTCTTGAGCATGTATTCTTGAGTATGAAGAATGTGTTGACTTGTTTCCGTTTGTTTGTAGCTTATGTTCCAGAAGTTAAACATATATATTTTTGTGTGATATTGCACAATTGATTAATGTTGTTTTAGTTTCCTTGGTAAATTTGATGATAAAAAGAACAGTTAAATTAAGGTGCAAATATTATTTCCTGATATTAGTATTCTTTAAGGTTTATTTTTCTAAACACAAAGCTGTTTGTATTCTTCATATGATTTATTGCAACTATATTTGCCTACCTTTGATTAAATAATTAAAATATGTTTCTCTTCAAGGCATGATATGGAATGCATAGCAGTTTTCTTAAATGACTGTTGTACTTAATTGTAGCTCAGTTGACCTTGTGATTGTTGTGTTGGCCAATTTGCATCAAACTTCTTATCTCTTTGATCATGACAGAACAAAATTAGGATATTTCTCATTGGAAAGGTGTAGGATTTTTTAAGCGATGATAAGTATTTGAAAGTAGTAATAATGAGAACTAGAAGCTTTAAATATATTAGGTAATAATTATTAGAAGCTTGACTTTCATTGGAAATGTGTAGGATTTTTTAAGTGATGATAAGTATTTGAAAGTAGTAATAATGAGAACTAGAAGCTTCAAATATATTAGGTAGTCTTCTTGACTTGGATGTTGAGTATCAAATCAAATGAATAAGATGATTCAGATTCACTTGCTCTATACCATGTTTAACAAAAATCTCATTCTTAGTTGCTACTGTTTCTTGAGATTTGTAAATGATATTGAAAATGCTGCAAGGAAGCTAGTTTTTTCTTTGAGGATGCATAACATTTTTTACTTGTGAACTTGTGCTTCACAAAAAGGACATTGTTAGTGGACATCAATGTACACCTCTTGTCAAAGGGAGGGTGAAGGAGCAAAATAATGCTTGTGATTCTCTCACATGCTGTTAACAATAGAAAATTATTTTGTTCCTGAAGGTCAATGCAGATATTGTTTCTACTGAAGATTATGCTTTCTTCATCTGTTCTCTTTATAGATGGGGAATTTTTCTATTCAGATATATTTTCTGTCACTGTTTTGTTCTTGTGTATCGGATGTGAAAGTTTAATGACTAAGATTTCCAAAGAGCAGCAGAAATAATGGAAAAGAATAAAAAGTAGAGGGGAAAAGAAAGAGGATCAAGATTTTAGGGTTAATTTGAACAAAAGTCAAAAATAAAATGCTGAAAACATTCTTATCTTGGAATGGAAAACCTTTTGCACTCTTTCCTTCATTAATTATGTAATTAACTTTCAGTATTTCTACTGCTTTTCTCATCTACTTGATTGGAACTCTAGGAATGTCACCTTTTTTGCCCAAAGGGGTTACTATTTATTTATTTTTTTTGTCCTGATTAAGTTATTATTCTAATAATAATAAGTAGAAGCGCCAGTCAAAATGGTTTTTCAAATTTTAAAAGTTCTCTATATGAGAATGGTCAATAAAAACTGAAAACTTCCAGTAATCTTGTCAATGTTGTCTGAGAAACAAAGCAAAAGCTCCTGTTGAAATACAGCAGTGGTGTCTTTGCTAAGTGCTTTTGCCTTTGACCTTGTAGCCCTAAATCTTATTTTGTTGCTTGTTTAACTAAATTTTGTAACATTTGTCTGTTTTTTCATATAATAAGTTTGTTGTGCTGAATAAATAGGTACGTCTGTCTTTGGTCAGAAGCCTGCATTTGGTGCCTTTGGATCAGGAACTCCCCAAACAAGTCCATTCGGAAGCTCTTTTCAACAATCACAGCCTGCTTTTGGCAGCAGTCTATTTGGTGCATCAAGTCAACCTGCATTTGGGACTCCTAGTACTCCGGCCTTTGGTGCCGCAAGCACTCCGGCTTTTGGTGCCGCAAGCACTCCGGCTTTTGGTGCCGCAAGCACTCCGGCTTTTGGTGCCGCAAGCACTCCTGCCTTTGGTGCCGCAAGCACTCCAGCCTTTGGTGCCACTAGCACACCAGCCTTTGGGTCTACAGTGAGTTCACCATTTGGTGCCACTGGAAGTGCATTTGGGGCTTCAAGCTCTCCTGTTTTTGGAACCAGTACACCGGCATTTGGTGCCTCTTCTACCCCAGCATTTGGCGCCTCTAGTTCTCCAGCATTTGGAGCTTCTAGTACTCCGGCATTTGGAGCTGCAAGCACAGGTGCATTTGGGGCCCCAAGTACTCCATCTTTTAGCTTTGGGTCCTCTCCGGCTTTTGGGCAGTCAGCTTCTGCATTTGGGAGTAGCCCATTTGTAACTTCAACATCACCTTTTGGAGCTCAAAGTTCTCCATTTGGTATGTTGTCCAATGTGTGTATATTGTTTTCTAGATTTTCTTTTATTTAGACTTGAACAATATTTTTCATAGGCCTGCACTGCGTCTTTCTATGTTGAGATTTATTCTTCTAAAAAATGTTATACAGGGGCTCAGGCCACCACACCAACATTTGGGTCCTCAGGTTTTGGACAATCTACTTTTGGAGCTCAACGTGGAGGAAGTAGGGTTGCACCTTATGCACCAACAGCTGAGGTGGACACTGGCACGCAGCCGGCTGGGAAGCTTGAATCCATATCTGCAATGCCTGTTTACAAAGATAAGAGCCATGAGGAGCTTCGGTGGGAGGACTATCAGTTGGGAGATAAAGGTTCCACTTCTCTTTGACTTCAGAATTTGCAATTTTTCTGTAGTTTTTTGGATCTAACTACTCTATGTTTTGTGAATCTTAGGAGGACCAGCTCCTGCTGGTCAGTCAACGGGTGCAGTTGGTTTTGGTACTTCTGCTTTTGGATCCTCTTCAACCCCAGCATTTGGGCAGTCATCTGCAAATCTTTTTTCGTCTTCAACTTCTTCCAATCCTTTTGCTCCAAAAGCTCCAGCTTTCAGTAGTTCAGGTTTTGCATCTTCATCTACCCCTGCGTTTGGTTCTTCACCTTTTGGAACTTCAACAACTGCCAACCCCTTTGGCTCATCGCCATTATCGTCCCCCTCCCTGTTTACTTCATCAAGTCCTGCATTTGGAGCTAGTTCAGCCCCTTCACTGTTTGGCCCTTCAAGTTCTTCAGCATTTGGATCTTCTACTTCAATTTTTGGTTCTTCATCAGCTCAAGCACCGACTCCAGCATTTGCTTCTAGCTTAAGTTTTGGAAACACACAGTCATCACCATTGTTCCAGTCTTCAACTCCTTCACTTGGACAGACAAGTTCTCCATTTGGACAGACTACATCTGCCTTTGGACAAAGTACACCAGCTTTTGGTCAGTCAAGCCTATTTAGTACACCATCAACTGGATTTGGAGGGAATTTGTTCTCGAGCACCCCAACTTTAGCAGGAGGGTTTGGTCAGACAACTGTAAGTCAAAGAAACTCTCCTTCTCTTCTAATATACAGAAGAAATAGAATGTGATTCTTTCTGCTTATATTTCCTCATGCATTTTTTCTATAAAGCTATTTATTTTTCATAAATTCAAATAGCTTTGAGGTTGTTGCGTACATGCTCTGGTCTTATAATTTTAGAAACATTTGTGATAAGGTTGTGAATTTGATGGTTCACCTTAAGGCATAGACAGGCATAACAAGATTATGGAGATCACTATAAGCCTATGAGGTACTTTGAGACAGATTTATCTCTTTCTTCTCTTTGGGTGAGAGTGGTTTTGGAGATGGCATTTACAGATTTACCAAAAGATTGCATGATTGCACTGGTGTAGTTTAATTTAATTTCTCAAAGATCTTTATCCCTCGTGTGTTGTTTGTTTTTTTTTTTTTTTTTTTTTTTTTTTTTTTTTTGTGTGTTAATAACTTTTTTATATTGAAAGAAGAAATGACAAACAATATGTCAGTTGAGCCTGCACTGGTTTAGTTAGTACACTCTCCACCACAAAATGGGTGGCTGCATTTGACTTTCCATAGGATTTGTGAACAGATTCAATAACAATAGATTTATAATTAGTTTGAAAAATTTTGGGAAGTGGACTTCTAACAAACACTGGGTGCTGCTTTTTTATAACCATCAATAGGATTGTTTATGTCAGCCATATTTTGTAAGAAGCATTGAAGTGTTGTTTAGCACATGTTCTTTAAATATTTTGATTGATTTCTTTTCCGAAAAAAGAATCCTGTCATAATCTGATTTGCCTCTGAATGCTTATCTATGGTGCCTGTTTCTTTATCAGTCTCTCTAGAAGGTTCCTTGGGTTTTCCCCTTCCATATTGCTTATTTTTGATATATCTATTTATGATTACCATTCTTCTTTGAAGCCATCCCTTTCTGTGCCATTTCAAGCTGCACAGCCAGCTCAGAATTCCAGTGCTTTTGGCAACTTCGGTCAGACAAGTGGATTTGGTGGCACTTCAAATATGTTTGGTCAGAGTACCTTTGGGCAACAACCGTACGTATTCTATTTGCTGAGTTTATTATTAACAGATCATCCAACCACTTATATGTTGGTATACTTTACTGCTCTTTATTTGAAAGATGTTTACGTCATAATTTTTCACTCTTCCTTATAAGGGATTGATCCTCTTTACAAAAATATTCCCTTATTCCTTTCAAGGTTCTTTCTGTTCAAACTCTGTCGCTTCTACACGTAGATACATTTTGAGTATGGTATATTTTTACTGGAGATGTGTGACTCTGTAATTTTGGCAGCATTTTGTTTGACTTTTTAAAAGCTTAATATTTCAGCTGGAAAAAGTCTGATTCTAGCTTTTGCAGGAGGATTTTAACATGGTTTCAATGTTAATGATGTCTTTGATCTTGTCCCATTTCCTTTATTTTTTACCTTTTTCTTAACAAAATGACCCTTGGTTTTTTGGAATGACTGATGATGTTGAATTGGTTTAACAGGTCAGCTATTCAGAACTCTGTGATGGTTCAACCAGCTCCAACAAATCCCTTTGGAACTTTACCAGCACTACCTCAGATGTCAATTGGACGCACAGGAAATTCACCTTCTATTCAGTATGGAATTTCTAGTCTTCCTGTAAGTGTACTTATTTGGACATATAGTTGTGAACAGATCTGAATATGTAGTGTCTGTCTAATTTGCTTTATGTGACTATTTTTCATATGTAATTTTGATAGCTCTCTAATTTTGCTTGGATTATTGTGGTCAAGAGTTATAGAGTAACTTAATTCACTGTTAGTTACCGCTTGCTAATTCATTATGATGCCTAAACAGGTTGTTGACAAACCTGCTTCTGTTAGAATATCGTCATTTTTAACATCTAGACATCTTTCACAAAGAAGGTTCAGGCTACCTGCAAGGAAATACCATCCAAAATCTGATGGTCCAAAGGTGAAAATCTTTTAGTAAAACTTGCATACGATATATCTCCTTGAGTATATTTTTGGAAGATAGGCTTAGAATTGGAGAATCACATTTTCTCTACATTCAAGTACAGGTTCCCTTTTTCAATGATGATGAAGATACACCTACTACACCAAAGGCAGATGCACTTTTTGTTCCAAGGGAGAATCCAAGAGCATTGGTGATTCGCCCAGTGGAACAGTGGCAACCCAGAATGGGTGAGGAGAAAGCAATCGCATCAAAAACGCCTAGTGCAACTCATGAGAATGGTATGCTTTCCTTCTATATTATCTTTAAAAAACTCTCAGAATGAAATTTTAAATAAAAAACTAGAATCAAACAAAGTTTGGACTCCATTTAATATTTTGGGTCAGATACCATTTTCTCTGTTGACCGATGAATAGTCATTTGAGCAAGAATATTTATTAGTTAAAGCTGCTGAGTAATCCACTATAATATATGAACCATACCCTTACTCCATAAATAAGGCTAAATGGGCAAGCTAGTCCGAAGTGGTACTGTGAATTTGTCAAATCATCATATGGACCCTCAATGCAGTTTCACCACTTCACAATGTTCCCCCATTTCCTACATTATCATCTTTGCATTAGCAAATTGCGCACTTCTATTTTCCCCTTCCAACCTTCATTTCTTCCAATTTGCTTGGCTTCCAATATGTCCTGCGGGTAATCAATTGGAAGGACTATAAGCTTTAGTTTAGCAACATTGGTGTTGTTAATCCTACTGTGTTTGACTTTTCAGTTCTGCATGCCTGACAAAAAGGCTGATTTGTACTGTTCTGCTATGTGCAGTTGTCATCTAATGCCTACAATTGTGCAGTCAAATACAGCTGCAAAATTTACTACCTAAATGGATAAAACCAAAATGTCTTGTTTTATAAAATTCACTCTTTGACATTTTACTATTGATGCTTTCTTTATAGTTTTTGCTAATTTTTATTTGTTGAGACTTGGTTTTTCTGTATAAAACACTAATGTCCCACTGCTAGATTGAATAAGAAATTCTTATGCTAATCCTCATTTTCTCTCTCTGCCTCTGATCTGATTCAGATCAGACTATTAGGTCCTAGATATATATATATTGTCCCAGAAGATGTAATATTCACTTTTATTGGATTAATTAGCATCTCTAATTAATTTAAAGTTAATTAACCAAGAAGACATGTGAATAATTAAATATTTCTATCGGGGTAAAATGCTCTATTAATTTGACTTAAGTATATTATGTTTAAAGAATTTCTATTCCTATTAATTAGGAGTCTTATTCATGGGATACTTGTAGTTGTTGCAGTATGTTGGATGCCCTTGTTTTGGATGTAAAATCCTTTTGCTGGGTGCATAATATTTCTTTGCCCTTTGTATTTAGGTGGAATTGCTGATGGTGTCTCAGCTCCTATTAATGGGTCCAGAACTGACAATGGAGAGAGTGAGTCCCTGAAACCATTTTTTTTTTGGCATTTATTTTTTATTTCAGTTGTCTCAAAATATTAAATCAATAAGACATTTATTACTCCTTTTCTCAAGCGGCCGACTAATCTAATTGCCTCATTATATTAGTCATTTTTAATTATATTTCAATAGATTTAGACAATACATCAATCCTTGTGTCACCTCATTTTTGGATGAAGGGAGTATTAGGGTGCATTTATATATTATAGAAAAATTACAAAATAGCAATATTTTATAATTTGAACATTTGAATTTGAAAGTATTAAAAATCAAAACATCTAAAAATTCATTTTTAAATAAGTAAAACTTTAGAAAGAAAAATTGGTGTCCAAATGGACCTTTAGGTTTCTGTTCGTGTGTGATTTTGTTTTGTTAAATTCCAACCTCTACATCTTTTAGCTATGAACATAATAAATACATTGTGGTCCATTAACTTGTCCTTAGCTTTTTTGACAAGAAATATTATGCTTTAATTGGTTATCCTTGTTACCTGTTCAAATGAATCAGGTTCTTTGGATATTAAAGGTATCATATATATATATATATATATATATATATATATTTGGTATTAGATTTCTATTTTTATCATACTTGTGGCCTATTATTGGTTGGTGAAGCTTTTTTAAACTGCTGGTTTTTTCTTAAAGTCTAAAAATTAATTTTACATTTTTATTTTAAACAATCTTAAAAAGCAAATGTTGTTTTGAATGTCATCGGTTTGGTGTTAGATTTCTATTTTTATCATACTTGTGGCCTATTATTGGTTGGTGAAGCTTTTTTAAACTGCTGGTTTTTTCTTAAAGTCTAAAAATTAATTTTACATTTTTATTTTAAACAATCTTAAAAAGCAAATGTTGTTTTGAATGTCATCTGTTTGGGTAGATTTTCTGAAAACATCTTTTTGAAGTTAAAAGTAGTTTCTCAGCTATAAATATCTGCTTATCTGATATGCAACCGATGACAGGGCTTCAATGATACTCATTTCCCTTTGTCTTTGGCTTTCTGAAGTTTTATGTGAATGCCAGCATTCAAGTACTTGAATACTGAGCGGGAAATTTAGATTAATTTTCAATTCTCATTGTCAATAGTCATTGTAATGAGGTTTTAAGTTTTACCTGCAATAGAATATGTCAATCTAATGTGGGGCTTAATGTGAAATAAAATTGATGGGGATGTGTAGTTTTGAGAGAAGGTGAATGCCAGAAAATTTTCAGGTTAATTCTGCATCTTTTTTCTCTCAATGTAGAGAATTTAATTATTAATTTGGTTCAATGCAGAAGATTCAAAGGAAAATGGCTTTGAAGAACAAATTCATCCTGTCAAACAGAGCCAGAAACCTAATGGGGCTTATACTTTTAATGGTCATCGAGCTGGTGAAGCAGCAGCTATTGCATACGAACATGGTGCTGATATTGAGGCACTGATGCCAAAGCTTCGTCACTCAGATTACTATACAGAGCCTCGAATCCAAGAGCTCGCGGCGAAGGAAAGGGCTGAACCTGGATATTGCCGACATGTGAAAGACTTTGTGGTTGGACGACACAGCTATGGTAGCATTAGGTTTATTGGGGAGACAGATGTGCGGGGTCTTGATCTAGAATCTCTTGTTCAGTTCAATAACCGGGAAGTGATTGTATACATGGATGAGAGTAAGAAGCCTCCTGTTGGGCAAGGGCTTAATAAGCCTGCTGAGGTGACACTTCTCAATATAAAGTGTTTTGACAAGAAAACTGGACAGCATTACACAGAGGGGCCAAGAATTGAAAAGTACAAGGAGATGCTTAAAAGAAAAGCGGAGGATCAGGGTGCTGAATTTGTTTCTTATGACCCGCTCAAAGGAGAATGGAAGTTTAGAGTCAATCACTTCAGCAAGTACAAGCTTAAAGAAGAAGATGATGATGAAGAAGAAGAACCTGTAAGTCCTCCTACTGGATGCTGAAAATTAGTTACACCATGTGTATGTTTTAAGATTGTTCCGTTTTGATTAATGGATTTCTTCTTTCTGCTGCATATTATGTATAGAACAGTTTTGTGGCACATTCTAGTGAACATTCTGTGTGTCGTGAGATTTGTTTTGCTGCAATTACTTTGTGTTGTGATTATTCTGTTGGTAGCATTTGTTTTGAAATCTTTATTATTCTTACTTGAAGTGATCTTCCTTTTAAATTTTTTTAAAAAATTTATTATTACTACTTGTGAAGCTTAGTTAAAATCTCACTTTTTACTCTTAAACAAGTGTTCTCTTTCTTTCTTTCTGACTCTTACATAGTTCACAAAAAATTGTCGACTCAAAATTTCGAATTTCGGGTAGCTGTTTCATGATGTGAGAAAACCAATGGATTAAGTGTACAAAAGAATTATTTTTCTCTTTGCATGCCGGCGGATTATGTCATGTGCAACATTCAATTAACAATAATACATTTTTTTTTTTTTTCCTGTTAGCAGTGTAATGGCAATTTTGCAAGAGATAGGTGAAGTTGTGGCGCCATGGTTGGAACTACCATCCTCTTCAACTCTTCCGCATTTCTTTCTTTGTGAAAAGATTTGTTTATAATACCAAATCAATTCAACTTAAATGTGGATAATGTTTTGATAGGACTAAGAACTATTAATGAATTGAATTTTTTAGGTTAAAACTCGGTCATTTTAGTAATGACAGTAATCTAAGATTATAAATAAATGAATTAAAGAACATTTGAATACTACACGAATCAAGATCAAAAACTATGAATTATTTTTAAGCATCATCCCCTTTATTTAAGATCATTATTAATAGCCCCTCATAATACTAACCATATAACACAAAAAGAAAAACATCTCAAATTTACAAGCTTACTAGTCTATTACAAAAAAAGGAAAATCATCTTGGATTTTATTTCACTTGAGGGAGTTTGCAATATCTATCACAAAACGATACTTCACATCCTTCTTTATCATTCTCTCAAGAGCCTCATTTGAGTATTCAATTGGTATTCTTTCAATTTCTGGATAAATTTTGTGCGAAGCACAGAACTGCAACATTTCTTGCGTCTGTTTCGTTCCACCAGTTACACTGCCTGCTACGGTTCTCATACCTGCAAAGAGTTGGATTAGTTCTTATTCTTAAAGTCTAACCATCATTTTACCAGATAAATGTAAGATGTCAAATTATTTGAGGTTTTACCCAGAATTAGGCTTGCAGGACTGAATTTCACTTCACTTGGAAAACCCACAAGAACAAGAGTGCCCGCTGTCTTCAATAGTGATAGGTATGGATCAAATGGAATATCCCCTGAAGCTGTATCTATTATGAAGTCTAATGATTTAGACAGTGTCTGCATTGAGGTTCAAGAAAAAGCAGTCAAGGTTTGTAAGAAAGCAAGAATATGCTGGCTATAAATTTAATCCTACAGAAGGATGACAGAAAGAAAAGAAATTGATATATTCTTCATTCAAGTAATGGTATTTAAAACTAAATAAACACAAATAGTCACTTGCCATCATATGCTCTTGGTCAGATGAGAGTACAAAATTGTCTGCTCCCAGAAGTTTTAATGCCTCATCCTTTTTTGACACACTTGTGCTGAAAACAGTTACTTTCAGTCCAAAAGCCTTTCCAAACTTCACTGCTAAGTGACCAAGACCACCTAGCCCAATCACACCCAAAGATTTTCCAGGCTGGTTCATGTTGTGCTGCATCATGGGCGCGTAGACAGTAATCCCAGCACACAACAAAGGTGCTGCCAATTCAAGTGGGTAACCATCAGGTATTCTAAAGCAGTATCTGCAGATGAATCAAGAACTTGAATTAAGGGGGAGACTATTTTCCTTCTTTGCTCTTTGAATAGTTAAAATATTCTAGAGGATGATACATATATATTCACCTTTCATGAACAACAATGTAGCTAGAGTATCCTCCTTTAGTCACTGTACCATCTGCATCAATACTATCAAATGTCAAGACTGCTCCCTTTGAGCAATGAACCTCTAATCTATCATCACAATATTCGCATTGTCTGCACGAATCAACATAAGTTCCAACACCTATGCGGTCACCAACCTTAAAGCTCTGAACTTTAGAGCCAACTTCTCTTACAATCCCAGCAATCTCGTGCCTGCAGATTAAGCATAAGAATTCACACTTCAAATGGAAAACAAAAAGGAGGGGAAACAAGCTATATATCTTTTGCATAATTTGTCACCACAGTTACAATTGCATAATCAAATAAATCCACATACCCAGGCACCAACGGATACTTAGAAGTTCCCATTACATTCCTGGTCCAAGCGACATCAGCATAACAAACTCCACAAAATGCAATATTTATTGAAACATCATAAGCACCGACCACCCTGTTCAGAATTGTTAGTTTAGGAAGTAAGAAAAATTGAAGTAGTGAGTTTCTACAAGAATTGAACAAAACAGATTTTTCAAAGAAAACAATACAACCAACCAACCTAAAAAAAAAAAAAAAATATATATATATATATATATAGAAAAAAGGTCCGGGGTAAAATGACCTAACTCGGAGATTCCTAAAATGGAGATCTGACAGTCGCATGAAATTTAACAAAGTCATGCAAAATGAAATAGGCGATGAAAAGGCTGGACTGGTAATGCATTCTATTAATTCTCCCGAGAAGGAAAAATTACAGACAAACCTTCGGCTAAATTTGTAAGGAGAGAGTAGTCCAGACGAATCTCTGGCTGCCCAGCTGAGGCAGTCGCCATCAGCACTTGCAGTTGCAGAAGACATTTTATTTTTAACTCGAGTTTCTGAACAAAGAAAAAAAAAAATGAAACTAATGCACAGGTAATACACATTATAATGAAAACATGAATTGATTCTCCAATGGCAAATTAAACAATTTTAATGAACAAGGCCAAACAAAAAACCAATTGAGATTAGTAATTGATGATGGATCAATTTGAATATGAAAAATAAACAGATCGGTCGGATCGTAGCAGTAAAATCAATCTGGAGGTAATCGGAAACGCTTACACCAATAGATTCGTTGACTGTAATTGAAACGAACAAGAAGTGGCGTAGGGCGCAATGAGCTTGATTTATAAAACCTCTGCTATTTCTGTTTATATATATATATATATATTGGTAAATCTGTTTATATATATATATATATATATCTAGATGAGACAAGATGCTTAATTTTTCTCCATTGCTATTTATTGTAATTAAATGTAATTTTTTTCCCCTTTTCTATTTTACTAATTTCATTCTTTCTCTCTATATAATTAGTCCACCTGTTTCTTTAGAAAGATATTTTTATCAATAAATTTTTTTTTTCATAAATATTTATCAATAGAGTTTTTTAACGAACAATCTCCAATTCTAATTAATTTATTTTATTTTCATGTTGAGTCTATTAGCGTATTTATTTATAGCTGTTATTCATAGGTTTTTTAAGGGTATTATAGTCATTTTAATTTAAAATTCCCCAGTCATATTATTTTTTTTTTTTTTTTTTTTTTTTTTTTTCCCAATTTCCATATAAAATATCAGAGAGAAAAGAATTAGATAAGCCCTTCTTTCCAAAAAAAAAAACCCATGAAAAGAAGACATAGCAATTAAGAACCACCCAAAAATGAATGTCTGCTCATATCCAGCAATACTTCAACCATTGCCATTTCGACCATCACTCACTTCATCCAAACCCTCACTTCAATTCCCAATTTCTACATCAACAAAATGGAAAATCAAATCCGGATTTCCGCGTTTATCTCCGATCTCTGCTACTCTAAACACCCCAAAAGGCTTCGGACCGCCGCCGAAGAAATCGAAGAAACCCAAAAAGGGCAACAAAAAATTCGACAACTCCGACGACGACGAAGATGAAGAAGAAGAGCGAGGAGAGCGAGGAGAGGACGTTATACCAGAGATCGTGACGAATCGAATGATGAACAGAATGGGATTATCAGTGGGTATTCCTTTATTTATAGGGCTATTGTTCTTCCCATTTTTCTATTATCTCAAAGTTGGATTGAAAATAGATGTGCCGAATTGGATACCTCTGATAGTTTCGTTCATCTTCTTTGGGACGGCACTTTTGGGAGTTAGCTATGGGATTGTGTCTTCCAGTTGGGATCCTATGAGGGAAGGTTCACTGTTGGGTTGGAATGAAGCTCAGAAGAATTTTCCTGTTTTTTGGGAATCAATTTGGGGTGGTGGATCTAAGAAGAAATAGAAATTATATAATTAGCTATAGATTCTTTTTTTGCTCATTCAAATTCCTACTTTTATTATTTTTTTTTTGAGTAATTAATGAATTTCGTCTCAAATACATTAATCATTAATTTTTTTTATACCCACTTGAAGCGTTAGGTGTTCAAAAAAATAATTGAGAAAATTTTCAAAATTATAACATATAATTGAAATTATATTCTCATCGATCAATTTGAAAAAATATGTGGGAGGAGATTACCAAAACTATAAAATATAAAATCTCACTAATTACTTTATTTTATTTTTCTGCCTATATATCGGTGTTTTTAATAATTTCAAGTCATTTAATCGTCTAAGGAAGTTGGGCTTTTCAGGTTTGGCCCAAAAAAAGCTCTTTTATTTTTAATTTATGCATGGAGAAATGGCCCAATAGCCCGTCCGTCTTGGATTGTATATTTCATTCTAAGTAATAATTTTGTCTTACATTATCATTTCATTGAAAAAAAAAAATGGAAGTTAAAAGTGAAATAATTATTTTTTATTTTGATTGTTTCGAAATATTTATTATAAATATTTTAAATTCGTTTAAAAAAAATATCTAATTACTTTTAATTAATCTAGTTTCTTACAAAATCCTTATAAAAATTTTAATAATTCTTTAATTCATGTGTCTTACACATTAAAAAATTAATATATATATATATTTAAAAAATATCGCTGAACCAGAGGCATGGGTGGGGCGGTAGGAGCTCCTCTTTCCTTAACCAATGATCCAAGTTTTAAATTATGGTTTGAGTATGGAAAAATGTTAAATTTTCTGGCCAGCTTGAATGCGCCCCCCCGGTGCGGGACTCATTCAGAACACCCGTGCGATGAGAAAAAAAAAAATCGCTCAAACTTTACCAACAAAAAAAAAAAAAAAAAAAAAAAAAAAAAAGGAACCACCTAATTTTTTCCCCAAAAATTCTGGATCAAAAAGCGCCAGTGTTACCACTGTTACTTAGTGGTGAAGGACAAGAATTTCTAAGTAATATATATATATACATAGAGGCTATAATATTCATAGTAAGTAGCTTAGCTTTGTTCTTTTCCCAACGTGGGGGTTATACTTATATGCACTACTACTTTTCTTCAAGCAGAAAAGACAAAAAATTATCATCTTTGACTTAGCTTGAAATAGAATCTGATCCCATTCTCCTCAGCATAAATGGAGATGCAAAAATAGTGCAGTTTCTCAGTTCTAACAGTGAAATATACTGAATTGATACCAAAAAAAATTCTGAATTTTCTGATGTGGGATCTCTCAGCTCTCGATCAGTTCATGCACAATACTGCTACTGCTCCTCTTGTCAGTCCCTATAAAGAAAAATGCATGGCAAACCCTACTTATTACTACACAAACAAACAAGAAAGAAAAAATCCGAATTGGAATTCTCCATTGATCTTTTTCCGCCTATCTCTTCCATTATTCCATACAAGTCTCCGTACATATTTTTAAAATATATATATATATATATATATATATATATCGAGGCCACATGTGAGTTGATAAGAATTTTTTTAAATTAAGTGAATTACGAATTTGAATTACACATATGTAATCATAATTTATCTTTCATAAAAATCTATCTGATTCAAATAGACATTAATCTAGGGTGAATTGATAAGGAGTTTAGGGTGCGAGTTTGAAATTACATATATAACTTATCTCGTGCAAAATATCTATCTAGTTTGAATGAATATTTGTCTGAATATTTATGACTTGTTACATGTACTATAAAGGGAAAAAAGAAAAGGAAAAGAAAAAGAGATTCTCATCATAAACTTTTTTTCGAGATTAATACAGTACAGATGAAACTCATCTGTTCTCTGTAGACATACATAATATATATGTAGTACTCAAACAGTGAAGGAAAGGAGTAGTTGATGTCTTGAAACAGGGCTTGTTCTTTTTATATATATATATATTTATAAAGCGTGCATGCATGAAAGGGAGAAAGAAAACCCTGTTGCGAACGTAAGGTGTAAATTTGTCTTTACCCTCATAAAGAAGCAAACTGTCAAGTTATATATATATATATATATATATATATGTATGTATATGTGTGGATCAAGGGTTTTGAATGTGTATATATCATATATTGTACACCTTTTTTTTTTTTTTTTTTTTCCTTCCTTGAGAGGATTTATCATTCATTCATTTATCCATCCATCTAATTAAGAAGCAGTACTAATAGTGGTGGGTGTGTATGGTTCCCAGACAACATTAGGTAAACTGAGTACCGCTATGACCAGTCACTGCATGCAGAGAAGAGAAACCCCCCCCCAAAAAAAAAAAAAAAAAAAAAAAAGGTGTTATGAGTTGGTAGTCTTGGGCAGAGATAAGCAAATAGATATAAAAATAAATAAATAAAGAAAGAAAGGGAAAAAAAAGGGGGGGAAATTTCACAGAGGAGTGTTTAAACCTGCTACTGTCGGTTTTGTCAGCTAAGGTAGCACTATTTTGCTGGCTTTGGCAATGTGGGCAATTGTGCTTTAGCTTTAACCAGTGATTTTGTCTGTCCCTTAGCTTTATTCCATTGGGGGCTAACCTCTCTTTAAGCAAAGAAAAAATGCTTGGAATAACGAGACAAACCCTTCCTCCCCCCCCCCCCAAAAAAATAAAAAAAACAAAATCTCTCTCTCTCTCTTAAATTAGTTCTTTGTTTTCTCTCTCTAGTCAAATGGGATCTTGCCACGTGTCAATATATTAGCAATGGAGCTTTTCTTCTCTCTAAAAGAAAGAGAGAGGGGGTTCCCACAAGATCTTCTTAAGCAAGAAAAGCATAGTCAAGGTCCAAAGAAAGTGCAAACTCAATTCCCTCTCTTCAATCAATTTGATCTCATACTTACTTACACTTGTGGAAACAAAGTTCAAAAATTGAATGAAAATATATATATATATATATATTCTTTCTTTTTTTTTCTTTCTATTATTATTTCACATCTTTTATGTTCTGATATATATAAACATCAGCAGAGCAACTGTATTATAGTCGTACCTAGCCATAATGTTGTCTACTGCCAAACTTTAATTCAAAGAAAGGATTTTTGGTTGCCTCTGATGTTTATCGTAATTATTACCCTATTATAGAAACATAATCCAAAGTTGCATGTGGGATCTTCATTACCTTAACTTGGGAATCTCCCTTTTCTCATGATTCTTGCATTATTATTTTGAATAACTATCTGACTAATCTAAAATTGATTCGACATTATACTCACAAAATTTGACACTTGCTCGAAAAAAAAATTTTGAATCAGAATTTTTTTTTCAAGAATCAAATAATGAGACATTGAGAATTACTACTGCGTTAGAATTGTATTACAATCTCTTGCCCATATTAGGGTTTGCGCTCACAACCTCTTATTAGACGTAAAAAATTGAGCTCCGACAACTATCAAACTTCACATCTAATTCGTATATTATTTATGTCAAGTTAAAAGTTTATCAACACAAATTTTTCTTCTGAGATAAAAGTGAGCATGATATATAATACATATGTATAGATATGATGGACATTTTGGCATCAAGAAAGTCTATTTTGTCATTTTCTTTGCCTACAACCTGAATCTTGATAATGAAAGCAGATAAAAAAAAATGGTCAAATTACCTAATTATGAGGAAAAGGATCAAAGAGGAAAGAGAAAGAAAAAAAAGAAAAGAATTATTAAAAGAACTCATATGAACATGGGAACAATATAATGTATAAAGTTATGCACAAAGGTAATAAGATGAAGAATGAAGGCATGCATGGAGAAAAAAAAAAAAAAAGCATTTGGGAAGAGAGACTTTGTTTTAACGTTAGGAATTGTTTGGCAATATATATATATATATATATATATATATAACTAAAATTGAATGAGAAGTTATTATTTTGTTTTGTTTTCCGAAAAGTGTTTATAAAGACATTCAGCGATCATCAATCTGTAAAGTGAAGATCAAATCTCGATCCTAAGTCTTTCCCTATTTCCAAAGCTGGAAATACATACACATATACATATACTAAATAAATATATATATATATATATATATATATATATATTACTTTGATTCCCCTCTTACTTCCTTTTTTGGATTTTTGTTTGATTTTTTTCAAAAATCCATTCTTCTTGAATTCTTTCTTTTTTTGTCTTAAAAGAATACAGAAACATAAAGTAAAATATAACTTAATCAGTAATACTTATAAACATAACTTTATTATGCAAGTAAACTGATAAAAAACAAGTCGGAACTTCGTTCCACAAGAAACTAATTCAGCTCGAACGGGATTAAATGAGTGTTTCTATTTTCTTTTAACAAAAAACCCTATAATTTGGCTGACAAATATATTATAATATATATATATATATATAATCAAGATTTTGAAATGTGTTTGAGAGGGAAAACTGTTGAAGTCCATGACTTATAAAGACATTGTTCTCTGATATTGGTCAAGGAAAGGAAACATACAGTGGAGTAATTAGTATATAGAAGGGGTCAGAAAAATAGAAGAGAAAAAAAAAAGGTAAAAAAAAAAACAAGAGAGAAGGGATTATGACTATTCAAAGAGAAAAAAAAACTACAGGGTGTTTTAGGGGACAAAGAGAATGAAAATTTTGGAATTAGTCCTGTAAATTTTTTACATCTTGGTCCCTCACCACTGTCAAAACTGTCTTTTTTTTTCTTTTTTTTTTTTTTTTTAAAAAAAAACACTGTCTACTCCTTTCATTTTCAATATTTAATTAATTGCTATTAATATTACTATTATAGTTAATTATTTCTATTAAATGTTTCGATTTTTAACGGGATAAATTTAATTTTTTTTCCATTAATTTAAATTTTTATAGCAGGTTATAATTTATTTAGATTGATTTAATATTATATGAAAGTGAGAGGTTTTACGTGTATAATTGCTACTTTATTGTCATTATTATACTAAAAGAGATATATGAAATTGAGTATCAGTATCTAGATCTATTTTTATATATCATTACTCATTCACTTATCTTTTCGATATGGGATGAAGTATCACAGTTTTTCTTTTTTAATATTTATATTATATAATTGCTTTTAAATTTTATAATTAAATTAAAATAGATGTATTTTTTTTATAAATTTATTATTAAATAAAAAAATGTGATAAATAAAAGTAAATAATAATGAATAATGATGATAGAATAGTGCTTTTGATCTAAAAGAAATCATTTGCTTGAATTTGGTAATTCCAACTCCAAATCAAAATCAGGCGAAATCAGAACCATTGATGAGTCAATCAGGCCATAATAGTCCACCAAATCCAACCAGAATCTTCCACGTGGATATCCTCTAAAACACGATAGCTTCCCCTCTCACACGCACTGCCGTATATAACATCACGTAGACAGGTGGGCCCATACTGTCCTCGTACATCAAGACCATTCACTGGTGACGGCCCCACCAATCATAGTACAAAAATTTAAGGTCCCACTCTTGATGCACCAGCGTACAACATCCTCGATGCACAGCTTGCAATATTTTTATTAAAAAAAAAAAAAACAAGAACACACGGAACTTTTCCGTTAAATAACGACGAGAGATGACGGCGTCAGTTCCATCTATAAATACCCACAATTCTTCACTCACTTAATTCTCTTCCTTTGTCTCCATTCCTCCTTTGTTTCCATTTATATATATATATATATATATAAATAAATACGCCTCTCTCTGTGTGTGTCTCTCTCTGCAGTAGTACACTTAACGTGAAAACTGGAGCTTAGAATCTGAAACTTTCCATTTTGGAGTCCGGGGACTCGATCGCCGGCGAGAGAGCTGTAATTACCGGAGAATATTCCCGTTCTAGAAGCAGAATGCATGGGATTTTCGAATTGTTTTTTCTTCAAGTCGTTTCGTATCTTCACTGATTTGATTTGAGTTCATCCGCACTACTTTCATTTGTGCTCCCAAGTAATTCCATTTCCAGAACCATAAGAAGAAGAAGACGGTCTCAATCTCAACAGTTGTTTTTCATCCATTTAGTAAAGGTACTAATAAATAAGTGTACAGCATTTCCATTTACTTTCCCCTTTTTTGCATGTTTCCATGTGTGGTTAAGAACATTGAATCTCCTGTGTTCGTTCTGTTTGATTTTTTTTTTGGGGGGGAAAATTTGAAAAATCCCTAGAGTCGTAGTCCGAATTCTATAACAAGATTGTTTGGAGATAATCTTTGGATTTTTTTTTTTGCAACAATGTTGGTAGAGTTATTCTTCTTCTTCTCTGAAGTCAAAAACATTGATGTTAATGGAGAATGGTAGTTTGGAGGAGGAGGAGAGAAAAGAGATGAGAGAGAAAGGAAGGGAGAGGGATGGCATAGGTAGGTCGCTTTCAAAATAGAGTTGAGTACGTTTTTTTTTTTTTTTAATTAATGTTATTCATTCTTTTGTGTCTGTGTTTCTCATAGAGTAAACGCTTTCATAACTCGACATACATTTCTGCATTTATTTTTCCTTTTCTTCTCTTTTCTTTTTATAAAGCCATTGGGCATTCATTCATTTCCCCAATTCAAGATTCTGTACCATACTCTGTTTTTCTCCCTCTGTTCCTCCCCAACAACACCTGTTTCCTACAATCTCTGTATATATAGATATATACACATAATAATGTACGTATAGGTTTGTAAATTGTATGTGCATATATATATATATATATATATATTGGGTTTAAAGTAATGATTTGATTTGATATGATTATGAAACCGAGAAAAGAAAAAGTGTGAATCGAAATTAACTATTGCTGCTACTACTATTACTATTTATTAATAAGTGTTGATCATGAAAATGATGATTTCCAGTATCCGTCAGAAACTTCGGCTCAGAAGCAAATACTACCAAAAACAAAATCCATTTATTTCTGTTCTTATTTTTTTTCTTTGCTTTGTTTCTTTATTTCGTCTGTGGGTTAGACTGTACATTAAAGCACACACCGCATCCGACCACTTTTAGTTTTGCGCATTCAATTATTGACTTTATTTTTCTTTATGAAAGAGGAAGAAAAAAAACTGTTAAAAATTTAATAATCATCGAATATTAATTTCGCTTTTTTTTTCTTTTTTTCTGTCTTGCCATTTGAGATTTTGAAAAATGGGAAAGTAGCAAAAATCACTCGAAATTTTTAATTAGGTTTTGCATAATTTTTGAGATTGGGGGAATTAAATGACTGCTAATATTTGGTACTCAGAATCTTTTTCCTGCATATTTTATCTTGCAGCTTAAAAAGAATCCCAAAAAAAAAAAAAAAAAAAAGAAAAGGGAAGAAGAATATGTTGACGTGTATTACGTGTTCCAAACAAAGAACAGAAGATGAAGCAGAGGAAGGCGCGCGTGGGACTCCCAGTACAAAAGAAGCCGTCAAAAGCCTGACGGCGCAGGTTCTAATCCTATAACCCTATTTCTTACTACTCCACTCTCATTTGTAAATATTATATATGTATGTTCCAAAAAATAATTTCTCGTCATCTCTCTCTCTCTTTTCCATTTGGAAATTTGTTTTTTTGGTTTATTTATTTCTTAGCTGTGAAAACAGACAAAAAATCCATATCCGGTACGATGCAGCTAAAGTGGGGTCCATATATATGTATATATTTCTCTTTATGCGATTTTACACTGTTTACACGGTCTTCCTATGTTGGCCCCACTGAGATAGTCTCTTTGGTTGTTGTGTGTCTCTGATCAATTTTGGAGAGGACTCGAATTGAAATAATCATTTTATTACATTTGCCTTTAAAGATTACGCAATTGTTTTGGTGGATTTCTAGGTGGAAGGAGGCGGTAGGGACCTTGGTTTTGGTGTGAGCCATTTTTTTTTTTTGTTATTTACAGGATAAAAAAAGGGGGTTGTTCTGGTTTGGTTTTGGGATTCTTGAAAAAGAAAGAAAGAAACAGTAACATACACACACTACTACCTACTTTGGGTATTTGGTCCATGATGACCGAAGAGAATGAATGAATTTCTTTTTTCTTGTGTGTGTGTGTTAGGGAGAAGGGGTGGGACTGTCTCTCCTTGAGATAACAGCTAATGAAGCTATTGGCATTATAAGCTTTTGAGGAGAGAAGGGGGGGGTGGGGGAAGTGGGTGGGCTAAAGATAATGAATGACTTAGTTGATGGGGACATGGTCACGCTAATCCTTGGATCATGTGTCCGAATATTGGTCCCAATTTGTTTCCCCCATCTTTCTTTAGTTTTCTCTCTTTTTAGCCTTTTCTTTCTTTCTTTCTTTCTTTCTTGGACTTTGAATAATCAAAGATTAATCATGCCCCAACATCTCCCTCTATCTCAATCCCCAGTAATGACAAAATCATCATAGGAAAACTCAGTTTTAAAGGACAAATTCTTGCAATATCCAAAAAAAGAAAAATGAAATATTGATGCTTTATATATATAAAGAAACACAATGAATTCCTTTAGTGACTAACCCATAAGTGTGATTAGTCTGTAATATATAGTATTATACTATTTCTTAGTCTTCCACTAGCATTATTGATGCTACTAGGGTTTTTAATACTGGCAGGCCTACTTTGTTTTGCTTTTACTAATTAGACAGCCTTAATTAGTTCTTATTTCTTTTTTCCAATAAAATAAAAAAGAAAAGAGAACTCTACAAAATTGTGTTCCTTTGAGTCTGGCACTCAGCCACTCTAATCTATTCTAACTAGCCTAGTCTAAATGATTGCATTCAGTGATTACATTGGGATTGGAAAGCAGAGAGTAAGATCTCTTTGTCAGCAAAAAGCAAAGCAAAGCACTATCCAGCTGGTACTGTATTCACAGCCCCCTCAGTTATGGGTTAGTAAAGTTAGTAAAACTAGTAAAGCTGTGATCTTTCAGGTCTTCTGGGGTACTCCACTCTCCCATTTATTGTGGGGTAACAATTTTCATTTCTTCTCTTGTTAGAAATGGGATCTTTAGTTAACTTAATTTTAGTTCATTTCCATTTCCTAGATGTGACAGTCATATCACATATGCGGATTTTTTATAGAATCTCTCTTTTTCCCTTGCCTTATGGATAGAATGAAAAAGAAGTCTAAAAACCCATCATTTTGTTTTAGTGTTCATAATAAACTGTGTTGAATAACCATTGATATTTTATAAAAAGAACTATAAACTAAGATTTTTTTTTTCTTTTGTAGTGTACACTGTTTGTGAATAGTAGTCTAATCCAGATTTGATTTTCTTTTGTCTTCAAATAAATATACTATTTGGGGCTTATAGTCTATCCCAATGTGTAATGGTCAATTCCTACTCAAATTTAGCAAAGGTAGAAACAGCAAGATCACCATCCCCAAGTGGGGATCTTGAAAAAAGACAGGACGCATGTTTGGAAAAGACCTGTCCAAGTTTTCTTTCAGTGACCCACCATTTGAAATTCTGTCCACACCCATTGTTCCACAATGTGTACTCTAAGGTGCCCCCAGGAGAAGTAATACCACAGGTGTAAGGATGTAGAAAGACTAATACCAGTTGTGGTTAAACTTAAATGCCAAAAAAGATATCTTTATTTTTTTTTTTTCATTTTCTTATTGGACCTGTCTTCCTTGGCCCAGCTTCCTACTGCTTAGCAGTCAATACAGCTACATTACAGAAAAATCAGTGGATATTCTTCGTGGATGCAAAGAATGCACATTGATTTTTCTTACTATCTGTGCGTCAAAATATGGTCTTTGTATTTCCTTACAATAGCACAAATGTGACTATTGCTAGTAGTGGTAGGTTTTATTATCAAAATGCTGCATATAGTTTTTTGGGTGACAATGATTTTCTTTTTATTTATATGCAAAGTTTTGCTTTTCTATGCTTAGACAACAGGAGAGCATTGATCTTTGGTCTGAAATACATTGCTTCTCTACCATGGCGTGATGAGCATCTTTTTAGTTATTACTAACCAACCCAGATATGAAGACTTCATTGTTAGATATAATGTGTGATACAAAGGTGCTTATGAGATTTAGAAATTTAGTTTCATTAGGAGATTCGTGATATGAGGAGCTTGTCCTTGATCCTTCTAAACCTTCCCAATAGCTAGTCATCTATGGATGTCATTTATGTTATTGTGTTATTAAGTAGTAATTGTCCTGGTAACCTATGGCTATCATCATCATCATCTCCAGATCAAGGATATTGCTCTGAAAGTTTCTGGCAATTCAAAGCAAAGTAGTAAGCCTAGCACCCCGAGCAGCTTCAGGAGAGGACATCGACCATATCCAGACTTTGATGCGATTTCTGAGGGAGTTTCATACCCACCATATATGCAACCAGGAAGCTCAAGTTCTACTCCTGCATGGGATTTTACTAGAAGTGGTCATGGCACTGGCAGACGTGATTCTAGATTCTCTGGGGCATTTGGAGGTGACAGGACACCTGGTGGATTATCCATATCAGCAGAGTCCGGTGAAGTAGTTCTAGAAGATGAGGATGAGCCCAAAGAGTGGATGGCACAGGTGGAGCCTGGTGTTCAAATTACTTTTGTGTCTCTTCCACATGGTGGCAATGATCTGAAGAGAATCCGCTTCAGGTAATCTTCTCACAGCTCTTTTGGTTTTGTATCCTTTGTGACAGTCTCAAATGAAATATCCAAATCACTGTAGAGAAACAAAAAAAGAAAAATCTTTCTTTTCCTACCCTGTGAAGGGAAGTTAGAAATTGTTATGGAAAGAAATGTCAATTTAGATGTTGATGTGACTAAAATCAGTGTCCCTTGGACCATTTCTGATCATTTTTTTTTTTTTTTTGCAATTGCTTTAAATTGACTTATCCTTTATCTGTGGACCTTCTGCTGCATTTCATGTAATGAGGTCCCATTTCTGAGCTCCAACCTAGAGACAACCATGAATGCTGATCAATTTGAATCTGTCATTCATTTGTTAAACCATTCAATTGATGAGTCATATTCCATGCCTTTTTCATACTCTCCCAAAGAACAAGTCATTTGTCATGTCTTTGTAAATTTGATATTACACAAAACTGGTCCCATTAGGGTACTAGCTAGTTTGCATTCTTACATATTTCAACTAACTCGTTCCTAGAATCTCTAACTTTTGTTCTATATCTTGCTGACATTCTGTGAACATTTTTAAAACATGAAGTCGAGAAATGTTCAACAAATGGCAAGCACAGAGATGGTGGGGTGAAAATTATGATCGCATTATGGAGCTTTACAATGTTCAGAGATTCAACCGGCAAGCTCTGAACACGCCAGGACGATCAGAGGATGGGGTAATTGGCCTTAACTTAACCTATCTCTTCAATATATCTGTCTACACGTTTCTTGTTTTGGTGATCCTCCTTGGTTTGAAATATCTTCTCTAGTTAACTGGATTTTAGTTTGTCCAAGTGTCATTTTTGCCTTGGTTCGAAAAGTTCTTCTTCATTCACAATGACTTTGTCATAATATCACCACAACTCCAAATTAGGAAGTTTGAGATATTTTTTTTTTGGCTATGGTGCAGAGAGATTCTAATTACACAAGGCTTGGGTCAGCAAGAGAAAGCCCAATGATGACTCCATCAATAAACAAAGAATGGACACCAAGAAACTATTATAAACCTACTACAGGAACTAAGAACTATTTTCCTGTTGATTCTCTAGATCAAGGGAGCAGCCACCATTATATTAATAATAATAACATGGCTGGATCGAGTGGTTATGCCTCAGCTGGAGGTCCAAAAGGAGTCGACATGGAACCAGCCAGACCAACAACTTCCTCCAGAGATGAGGCTTCAGCTTCCATTAGCAATGCCAGTGACATTGAGTCTGAGTGGATTGAACAAGATGAGCCTGGAGTTTACATTACCATAAGGCAACTAGCTGATGGAACCAGGGAACTCAGACGCGTCAGATTCAGGTAAAACCAAATACTAAAGAAAGGATTCAAACAAAATTCTGTGTCAAAAATTCACATCTTTTTCTATTCCTTTTTTCTGCAGCCGTGAAAAGTTTGGTGAGGTGCATGCGAAGCTTTGGTGGGAAACAAACAGGGATAGAATACAAGCTCAATACCTCTAGATTATTTATATATATATATATATATATATATAGTTTTTAAAAAATGATGCTTTCTTTTCTTGGTGGAAGTAACATATTTTTCCCCTACAGTTTGAAATAGAAGAATCAAAATTTCAAGCAGATGCTAATGCGAATGAAATGCCAATATATATATATAGGGACTGGACAGTCAGGCTGGTGCGAAATATAGAAGAGCTCCATCATCTAATCATCACTCCATATGGGATACGCCATTTTTGTTTCTCTTTAGTTACATTACAGTCTATACGTTGATTGATATCTCAAAATTCTTTCTTTCTTTCTTTTTTTTTCCCCTTTTTCTTTAATTTTTTTGTTTTTTTTTTTTTTTTAAATTTTTTGACAAATTTCTTTTGTAACTCATCAACCTTAATTTTACTTTTATTAGTATGAGAAAATGCAGTGGAAAGCTCGTCATGCAAGAGAGATCTTGATGTTTATACTCTTTGAGAGTTTTCTGGGAAATCCCATTTTTGTGTACAACATCTAATGTTTACTACTACTTGCCTGCGCATCTTCATTTTTATATTTCATCATATAGTTTAGTATTAATATTATATAATAATTTTTTTAATCATGTTTAAATATTAATATAATAGTAATAAGATACTTTTAAAAAATCTTTATTAATTTTCTAAAAACTCCTCCATCCAATTTGAAATAAATTATTTCTTTTGACCAAACCATTACTTGTTAATTAAGTATATTCAAAATAAAAAAGGCGTTCTCTCTTAATTAAATATGATCTGCTATTTGTCTTACTATACATAATTTTGATTTAAATTTGAAATTCTCATAATTAAAATTTGTAAGAAAACTCATTTGGTAACGAATCAAGATTTGAATATAAAAATAATTAGCAATTGGTACAAACTTTTTGGCTGACGTGGAAGGGTCCTTCCCACCTGTCCAAATAAGAACTTAAGTCAAACGGAATGCAAGAAATTTCTTCAGCCTCATAACTTGAAATTTCGTCCTTTGAAATCAGAGATTATAATCACTCACCTAAAACTTTGCCATTAACTTTACAGGCTACCATCTAACAACGAATGCAAGAAAATTGAATCCCTACCCCTCAACAAGGGCCACGCAGAAGTAAATCCATAACAGACAGCATATTATATCAGAAAAATATGCAACAAATATAAAATTAGAAACCAATGTCCTCAAACAAAGATAAATCAGTCATTATTTATAGTGCATAAAGACAACCAGTAACACCGTAATACCAGTTTTACATATCATTGATAGCAGTAGTTTATGACCCAATAACAAGACAAGACATAGACAGGTGGTCAGGAATGCCACTTTATTCGCAATCCAAAGGGGGCCACGCCCATGACAGACAGCACAGCAGACATTTTTTATATGTTGGAGTGTATATATTCTTCATCCTGCTACTTTCCTGGTGAAAGTTCTTCCAGGTAAAATCTCTTGAGATCTCCCTAGGAACAAATCAGATTGCCCATGCCATCCACCGGCCTTCATAGGTGGAGGTTGTTGCTGTTGTTTTGAAGGTAGCTTACCAGAGCCAATTGACATATTTCCCATTTTCTCAGCTGTATCAGACACAGCTGTTCCGCGAATCCTTCCAATATGGTTCGCAACTGCATAAAAAGATTTATATAATAAAAAACCCAGTTGGAAAAGTGTACCAAATCATATTTGAAAGAAAGGAATTCAATGAGCAGAGATGAGCTAGCAAAATCACTTAATTTTTATTCCATAAGATAATATTATTAAAAAAGTATATTCCCAAATAAAAGGTTTTAATTAGAATGGTATGCAACAGGCACCTCCAGGCCCATCTATGACCTCTTTTACATCTTAGCAAGCCAAATCAACCACAAAAGCCCACAAGCACACACAGCACATAATCATTAACACATGCCTTATAATATATAACATTTATCTTTGCATAAAGCACAAGAAGAAAAGTATACATTTTACGCTGTGCCTCCATTACACATTCCAAAACATAAGGGGCATTGCATGCTCCAGTAAATGAAGGAAAACTGTAGATCATGCTGTTTCATTTGAGCCACATTTTTCTGAACACAATTTTCAAATAAATATTACTTACTTGGAGCATTCTTTACAGGTGGTCGATATCTGGGTTGTTGCTTTATAGAGTTCTTCAGATATTTTTTGTCATCCTAATACATAGAGAAAGGATAATTAGGTAAACACATATATGAAAAGCCAGCCAGCATATTACTAGGCAAAATCAATAGAAGTTAAAAGGAGTATGTACCAGACTATTCATCTCCAACTTCCTTTGAACCCCTGTCAAGTTCATCATAAACAAAGTTACCATGACATCCCGAGCCATAAAATTCAGGATTGTTTTTGGATTACCACAAACACAACAATTATAGGGGAAAATACACACGAACCAAACAATTCTCCAAATTCAATTGCTACTGTAATTAAGAGTAACCTAAGCATCAACCTTGCATCCCATTCACAAGAAACAAGTGAATGATCCTTACAAGAACATTTACGAAGTATGAGAAGCTAATGAAGACAAATATCTATAATCTTAAAATGTAGTAGAATTAATAGAATTAATGGGAAAAATGAAATCTGAATGTCAGTGAGTTCACCAACAGGGACCAGGGGTTCAAATGATGACTTTCACAGTTTTATCTACTGTATGGCATATCTAACATATGGTAATCCTTAGGAAAACATGCCTTTTTAATAGAACAAATAAAAAATTTCTTCTCACTCTCTTCAATTATGATTGTAAGTAATTCATACTAATTACACTTTTTATCATATTTTAAGAATATAACTAATTTTTCCCTCTCACACTTATTTTGGAAGGAGATTTCACATCTTAATTATATTAAAAATGGTTTGACATATGAACCATTAAACCTTTAACTTTATACCAGTTCAATGACAAATCCAATTTCCAAAACTTGTGTGTAGTACTATAATAATGATTTAATGGATTTCCAGCATGCAATATATCAGGGTTCACAAAGACCTTGGATGAAACTCACAAATCATAACAAAGAAGGAAGCTTAAAATTCACCTGCATGCATCGATATATGTGGTTTAGGCAAGTTGTTTGTAGGCTTCACATTAGGCAAAGTCCCTGAGTATCTCCTGCCAGACTTCTGCTCTAATGAAGGAGTCCTTGTTCCAACTGCAAAAGGGAAAATACCTTTAAAATGATGAAAAGCCCATGCATAAACAAACACGATATGCACTTTTAGAAGGCTGACCAGAAGGAGGAGTTTTAGTAAGAGCGGGTTTTGGTCGTAAGGATGGTGGTACATAGAAACAACTCTGCCACATGAAAAAAAAGAAAGTGTTATGCATGGTGTAAATATCTCATATGATAATTTCTTCTGACATTTGAAATGCTCATCACCTGGAAGAACGGATGCTGGAGAGCCTCTGATGCTGTAGGCCTTCTGCTTGGATCCCATGAACAAAGTGACTAGAAATCCATAAGGACAAAAGTAATTAAGAGTGCTGCTCCCTTCTTTCACCACTTACATTTATCATTTTTTACTATCCATTCTTTCACTTTCTTGTGGAAAAGGTTGCAGGGCTAAGATAAATCAGGTTAATTGAAATATCAAAATATCATAGTTCAACTAGACACTTACTGTTATCAGATTAATTGCATCATCACTAGCAGAAGGTATCAGGACAGAGAGGTGGACACCAGGAACCTGCACAAAAATTACATGCAACCAGTTATCAGACCACCTCACTATTATAAATATTCTTGTCACTTAAAAAACAAGACAAATAAATCAGGATCAGAACAAATACCTGTGGGAACTGGTAGTTAATAGCATTGGCAAGTTCGAGTCCTTCTGCCCACACACACCCCATAGGACTCCCTATAACATTGCATATTTTATAGATTTCATCTGCTTCACTGCAAGAATGAAACAAAAACAGAGTTCAACTACAAATAGACACTATATTTCCTTATTAACATGTATTGAAAAGATAAAATAACACGACCATAAACAAAATCATTTGGAAATGTTTTTAAATCTAAAGAACTAATAAAAGGATGCATTAATGGGGAAAAAAACCAATAAAATGACCAACAAAATTCCAGAAGTCAAAAACTATTCCACAAAAGAGTCCAATAAAATTTTCAATCATATGCAAAAAGATATATCAGAAAGGAATCGAGGCTGTTACACCAGCAAAATAATAGAATCTGACTACTAAATAACAAGACTACACAAGTTGTATTTGGATAACATTTTTTCTTTAGCTTTTTTTTTTGGGGGTGGGGGGTGGGGGGGTGGGGAGTGATCTTTTAGTTAAATGGGAATTTTCCATAACAAAAAAGTTTTATGGATAAAGGGTAATTTTGAGAAAAGTAGATTATAAGGGTATCATGATAACATAATGATTTAAAATGTCATCAATGTGATATTTTGACATTACTTGACCAGTTAAATGGTATTATTATATGATCGGCCATAAATAATAAGGAAAAAAAACTATACATAGGGTTAACTTTTTCAATCTCAGTTAATTTTGAATATGATTGACCCACTCTGAACAACATACAAAATCGCATTTTAATGCTGTCTTTTCCTCAAACTGTTTTGGTTTAAAATACTCAAAAGAAACTGCAATCCAAATATTCCTAGTTAAATCTTTACCTTGAACCAGGAAATAAAGGTCGAAGAGTTAACAACTCGGACATTATTGCACCCATTGCCCACATATCTGACAATAGCAGAAACAGAAAGTTAAATCTTCATTACTAGTAGAAAATTTGAAAGCACTCCAAAGTCAAATTCTCACCTACAGCAGGACCATAAGTTGGTGACTGAAGCAGAACTTCAGGAGCCCGATACCTACAAGCCAACATCTCAATAATCTAAAGAATAGGAGGAAGGAATAACATGTAAGAAAATTGAGAGGAAAGACCCACCAGCGTGTTGAGACATACTCCGTATATGGAGGTCGAGAATTTATTTCACGAGCAAGGCCAAAATCAGCAATTTTAATAATATCCTTTGAGACGAGCAAGTTCTCTGAAGAGACAAAAATGTAGATTTTAAATAGCATGCCAAAAAAAGGTGCTCTCTAGACATAGATTCACAGCTGCATTCAGAATGACATGTAGATGCATGCTCATTTTAGTTGTGTGGTAAAAGAAAACAAAACTGGTACTCACAAATAATTGATTCAAACCCAAAAACAAAAAAGTTTAGAAAAGAAATCTAGCATCATAACTCTTTTGCCAAAAAAATGATGGTAAACATACACCCTTAGGCTCTGATACAGAATATATTTTAGCTCTCATAAATCCTAATCCTCATCTACTGCATAGCATGTAAGAGTCACCTGGCTTAAGGTCACGATGAAAGAATCCACGTTGATGCATGTATGCAAGGCCTTGAAACACTTGAAAGCACCAGTTTTTGACTTCAGCTTCAGAGAAAAGTTTTCCCCTATCTTTCATCAGCTGATACAAATTGCATTCCTGAAAAAGTGAAAAAGGAGCGTAATTAATACCTATTTTATGAATTTGACAATCATTGTTGATTTTCTAATTTAAAAAGAAGATAATAAACTAATTTTTTCCCTTTAAAAAAGATAATAAAATTTTTTATATAAGAAATTCACAGCGTACCATGTACTCAAAAACAAAGTAGAGGATATCATGTTCTCTGATGACTTCTTTCAGCTTGACAATATTTGGGTGGTTCATTTTCCTAAGAGACTGTAAACAAGAATACATCACTTAGTCCAGAGAAAAGGCAAAAGAAAAATTAAGGAGAAGGAAATAAAGAAACCTTGACTTCTCTTAAGTTTATGCACTCTTCCCATGAATAGTATTTCTTCTTCATTTGTTTGATCGCCACCTATTAATGGGATGAGTCAGAAAATTAATTAATGCCTCATTTTGACACGGATCTTCAACTTGAATATATAAGAACTCATCAAGAGATTCCAATGAAAAGAGATTGACATATAGAGAGAATTCTACCACTTCACCAGTCTGCTTATTCAATGCACGCCAAACACTTCCAAAAGTACCATTACCAACTTCCTTGATTACCTTGTACCTGTAAAAGCAACATTATGCTATATTAAATAACTCGAATCCAAGGCAGAATGAGCTAAATAAAGAATTAAAAGCAATATAACATACCTTTCCATTTTCAGCAGTTTTGCAACAGGCAACACCGTATTTATTGGAGAAAAAATAGCAATATAGAAGTGTAGGACTTTATATTAAGTAGATGCGTTTAAAAGAAAGCTATAAAATATAAACTAAAATCTGGCTGATTCTGCTAAATCCACCAACAATCTTCTGTAGCACCGCATTCAAGGACAAAACCAGGATGACGATGATTGAGGGGCTCTACAGCCTTATTCATGGAATATATCACATCAGAAACTTTGAGACAACATGATGAAAACAGCATGGGAACAGAAGAGCAGCTGAACATCCTGATGCCAGACTGGACTGGAGAGAGGATAGTACTCTATCCGTCTATCTGTCAAATTTAATTCGCAGTGCAAGCATGGCCGACTGACTATCCTGTGGAATTCTTGTAACGATTACCTCCACTATGTTCTATAGAATAATATCGCCAAATCCTCAGTCAACCAAGAGTTACTCTTCAACGGGTTCCCATCAAGAGAAATTACTAGACATCGCTAAGAAATACTAACTCTGCACAAAGAAAGTGCATTTAACTATCTAGTTGACCATGAAACAAACTTGTATGTAGAGCTTGCAAACTTCAGGCCTACAATAAAGACACCATATGCCAAAATCAGAACCCTCTGTAGGGTGAGAAAACATGAACATAGGAGAAGAATAACAAGAAAAACGAACTAGTACCTCAGATGAGTGATTCCAAAGGATCTCCAAAGAGTGCTGTGTCAACAAAAGACTCTTAAGAGTTAGATTGAAAACATTAACCAGCAGCACTGCACCAACTATCATTAAAATATTATATATATATATATATATATATATATATCCGAAGTATAAATTAAATATTAGCTCACATTGCACTAATGATCCAACGGCTATATCAAAAGTTTGCATTTGGCCTCTTGGACTGATCAATCATGAGAAAATGCTCACTATGTGCAATTGACAAAAGAAACAAGAAGAAAGTCCCCAACAATGAGAAACCGCCAATCAAGAACTTCCTGGAATGATAAACCCCGATATTTGTTGCAATTTGACCAAAGACAAACTTGCTCCATGTCCTAAGTAAAATTAAATCCTTCAAATGGAAGCCCAACAGAACCTGACAATTAGACACAAAATATTGAGACCATAAACACCGCCACCCAATAATCAAAGAACAGAATCAAAACGAGTTAATATCAGCATATGGCAAGAAGCAAAATGAAATATTGTCTACAAGAAGTTAAAGGTCAAAGAGAAGGAGATTATTTTAACAATAAGTAGATGACCCCAGCGTACTAGATGTAATGAACCTGGTGCATGTGAATAACGGAACAAATAATACCAATCCCTAGAGTATCAAAACAAAATTAAAATATAGTTAATATGCAACACACTGGAATTGTAGAAAGTAAAAGTAGGGAATAAAAAGAAAAGGAGATCAAAATTTAAAAACATGCAGAAGAACATTCAATTTCCTTTCTTTCTTTTTTTTTTGAACCATGTTTTCCCTCAAAATCATGAATATCAAGGCTCAACTTATTCCGCTACAGGCCCTACTAAACCATAATGCATAATACGTTTGTGTATGAACATCTTGGTAAGATCAATGTAAATTGAACTCCCAGAATTTCAACTAAACCATTTTTACATATGGAAGTTGAGCAGACCATGATTTTTGTTTGTCTTTCAAATCACAGAATGCCCATATTATCAAAGCTAAGCAAACTGAATTTTCAAATTTCGAAAACCCATGCCTAACTTGTGCGTTTTGATGTTTGTAAGAATAAAAATAAAAAATAACAATCAGACAGGAATCGTTCATTTGAAACTCAAATAGAGGCAAAAATCCATTGCGTGATAAATAAATTTATAATCCAAATCTGATTCAGCAGCAATTGAGGCTATTTTGTAATTCTCCGATCATCAATTCCAAGATGGAATACATCAGGGATTAAACTATAACCTAATGCAAATCATCCAATGATATAAATTCCTGTAGGATGAAACATAATATTAAAATTATATAAATTCCAGAAACAAGGACAATAAATTCAACTCCCAAACTCAGCTAAACGCAAAACTCACAGAATCATCAATCCAAAAAAAACCAAAAACTACTAAAAAATCAACCTCGTCGTGTACACCAAAAGCAATTAAACCCCAAACTCAAATTTTTTAACCCAAAAAACTTGTCCAATCAAGCCCCAAAAATTAACGAACCCTACCTCCGATATACTCACATCAATAAGCCCAACACACACAAATCAAAACCGAACGACCAAAAACCACAAAACAATCCGAACAGAAACCGCATAAACAAACAACGCCTCAGAACCGTGACCATAGATCTCCAAATCAATGAATCTCAAGAATTACCGAGTCAGATCTAAATCACAAACAAACTTACATACATACATATATAAATCAGCAATTCATACGCAAAGTACCTGGGAGGAAAACGGCATAACCTAAAGAGGAAGCCACGGAGGAGGAAGGAGGATGATGAAGAAGGAAAAAAAAAAAAAAGAGAGAGAAATCCACAACTCTGACCTAACCCAAACACACCCCCTATTCTGGTATATGTGTGTATGCGTGCGTTTGCAGATGGCAGCCACCTCCTTTATATCGTGTCTGTATATATATATATATTTATACCGAATAAGAAATAATAGATATATATATATATAAATAATAATAAAATATTATCGACTTATAGAACCCTTAATCATCCTCATCATCATGATTCCCTGGGTAAAAATTTTGGGATTGGGATAGGGACGGAGACGGGGACGGGGGATGGGGTTGGAGTAGCTTTGTGGGCAAGAAAAAGAAATTCCTTATAAATAATTAGGAAAAACTGGAAAAAGGTAAAAAAATTTTTGGATATATTTGAACAGAATATATATATATATATATATATATATATATATATATATATATATATATATATAGAGTTTGTATTTGAATGAATTTTTAATTTTTATAAATTTGGCGACCTAAAATCACATTTCTATATATTTTTTAAAGTGATAATTATTATATCATACATATAAATAAATATATATATATATATATATGCATAAGTTAATATATTTATATTATTTTCCTACAATGGGGAGAGAGAATATTGCTTTGTTTTGTCACACAGTTAGGTCATTGTAAATTAAAAGGCTGGTGGAGATTTCTACGTTTCCATCATGACTCAATATTCCACGGGATTTTTTTTTTTTTTTTAATTATTGATTTTGGCATCTTATTTTGAGTTCTGCAAAATAATATATATATATTTTTAAAAAAGGTTTTAATATATATATATATATATATATATATATATAATATTTTTATAACTAATACAAAATTTCTTTTATTTCCTGTAAAATTTAAAATTACAATAAATATGATAATTGAATACAATAATTATATAACAATAAAATTATAGGGTCCAATCTCTATGAATCCGTTGATTCGATCCGTCATGGATTCAAAAGACGTGTTGATTTAATTTCTTTCGAGTGTAACTTTTTCTTGAGAGAATTTATTCTCTATTTATAGATAAGCTGTCACGTGTCACTCATTTAAAGAGTGAATCTTCCAATATTCAAATATATAAAATATAAATATAAATATATATTTAAAAAATATAAAAATATTTAATTTTATATTTAAATATATAAATAAAATTTATATATATCTACAATATTACTTTAGAGATTTTCATTTTTCCATAAGGCTAAAACAGAAGCTAAAGTCACATGCATATATATAATTTTTTTTTTTAATATGCGGTAATAAGTATATACAATAAATTGATTTATGTGTAAAAAGTTTGAGATAAATGAATTATAGATGAGAATATTACTAATTAATCTATATTTTATTAAGATTCAAATTTTTTTTTTTTTTTTTGGGTAATTTATTAAGATTCAAACTTAAATGTTAAAATTTGATAAAGCATTGTTTCATAAAATATAAAAAAAAAAAAAAAAACTTTGTAACCGGACATATAGAGATAATTCTCCAATAAATTTGGTACATATGCATTTAGATAGATGTTTCATACCAAAAAAACAAAAACACCCTTCAATTTACAGTTTACAAAATCAAGAAGAAACTTTTTTTTTGTGTGATTTCAAAATTTCTTAAAATTAAAAAAGAAAATTGTGTTTAATTTATATTTTTCTTTCATAGTTTTTTCATTCATAAATTTAATAGTTTTTATTAATGACAAATTGAAACCTTTAAATAATTGTGAGTAAATTTTGGATAAAAAAAAAATTAAGTATAAAAATTAAAAATCTGAAAAATTAAGTGTCATTCAAATAATTTAACCACATATATATATGGAAGAATAGTTGTGATTTTTTTTTTTTCCATTTAGAGTGACATTAAAAACTTTTTTCTAATACTTTTAAAGTCATTAAGATAATTATTTAAAGCTAATAAAACTAAACTATTTTCATATTCAGCGAATTATTGTACCACATTGTAATTCCATTTATTACAATGTTCATTATTACAAGTATGGATATAACTAGTAGAGTTTGCATTCAAATTTGTTAATCTCAGCTAAGAAAATGCAGGAAACAAATGGACTAATGTTGGTCGTATGAAGTTGATACAGTGACCTCATTGACATTCTCACTATCTCTAAGTAACATTAGTCGAAATTTTTTATGCATTTCTGGAGGACATAATAAAGAAAATCAATAGTTAAATTTATAATTTGAAAATTAAAATTAAGTATTATAATTAAGAAACTTACCCACACTTACTGAATCACTTTTATATCTGGAATACCCCAACTGAAAGAAAAAAAAATCAAGTTTCTGAATTTCTATCAAATTTTTATTTTATTTTTTATTTACTTTATTCAGTTTCAACACTTTATGACAAAAACACAAAAACTGAGACAATTAAAACGATTGAAACGTACCTGCACACATCCATTTATGGCTTCCTTACAATCGGCCTCGATGATAGCTTTCATTCCATTAGCATTATAGCTGCAAAAGGAGAATTCATCATAAGGACAAATATCTGTAAGCATGAGATATAAGCTAGTCTTAACCATGTATGCATAAAATAATAGCTAGAATTGATGCATCAAAACTGACAACAGTGTGTTTAAGCAAACTGAGCCATAGCGAAATGCAAATGAGAAAATATCAAGTGCAAAATTTAGTCGCACAATATTCCATGGATTTAACACTTTTGTACCATGAAATGAACTTTTTGCCTCTTCAAGTTACAAATAACCTTGGTAAAGAAAGAAAGGCGAGTGAAATTCAATTACATTCTCAACACACACATATAGAGAAAGGTGAAAGATATCCTAAACTGAAACCATGGGATTGAACCAACTCCAGAGTCCAGATTGCAAGTACTTTAGAGAAAATGTATTAAGGAATTCAGCCAAAAAAGATTTAAGGACAAGAAGCATACTCCCTTCCAAAAAAGTTTCAATAGAAACAATAAGGCATGAGATTTTCTGTACAAGCCCCATTTTTATTCCCTTTTCTTTCCGAATGTATGCGTGTTTGTTAGGATTGGGAGTGTCTTGGTCAATCATATAAGTGAAGCAATTCAATTTCAAACAGACAAATCTTTTCTTACAGTTTATCACAAGCAGCCTCCAGCAGGCTTGCCATTACTTTCTCCATATCGTCCCTAGCAAATTTAAAAAGTGACAACCTTCCAGTAGTGTCTTCATCCGTTCCTTCAATGGTGCCAAAAACTGCAACAACAAGTCAAAAGTATTATATCCTGCAAATAGACTTAGATTAAAAGGAAAAAACATTTCAAGTTGTAATAGTTTGAACATGGGAATTAATTGAACGAAAATCATGTAAACGTAGATAAAAAATTAACAGAAGGATAAAATAGAATTAAAGAATTACTTCTAATTTTGTGTCACATTAATTTTCCTTTAGCTAAATTTGCACTCTAGATTGTGCAAAGAAAGATTCCCCACCTTTTTTCTAAATTTGTACTCTATAAATCAAATAGTTTAACAAAAAAAAGGCAATTTTTTCTTTTCCCCACATTTTTTTTGAAAGAAAAAATTTACTGAGGGTTCCTTTTTCCTTTTCGAAAAATAAATAAATACATGGTACAATAACTCTTTAAAACTATCGATTTTTATACATACCCGTATAAAGTATTTATATACACGATTTCCTTTTTTGGTGGGAATATTTTCTTTTTCCACCCTAAAAATTTGTTTCTGAGGGAGGAATCACGATATTGGTAAAAATCTTCAATTACATGAAAAAGAGAGGAAAAAATAGGACAAAAAAGAAAAAACTCAATAGTTTTACTATTTGTATTTTGGCATTATTTCTAATGTCCCCACTATGAATGAAAAGATGCAGTGATGAGGAAAGGTTATTGGTTCATTAGATTGAATTGTACAAATTATGAACACAAGACCAAGTTCAGAGATTATCATTAGATCTGCTCCATTCAAGATTATTCAGAAACTTCACCCCATCTAGGCTCAACCAAGACTGTTTTTATGGTTATTTTTGTTTATTATTATTATTTTTTTATGCTTATCTAATATGATAGTTCAAAACATCAATCCCTAACCAGCCTTCCATGAACTCCAAATACTAAGTCACTATTCTTCAAATCCCCTTTGTTTTCAATATTGCAAACTTAACAAACACGAATACCACTAGTCAAAACTACAAGCTAGCGATGTGTTCCATGAAGTCTACCATATACCATACTTGAAGGATCTAGTACAACAAGATTTAACCATCCTAATCAGCAAAGCAAAACAGAGTAAATAATTAAAAAGAAGGTAATGTTTATCACCTTTTCAAACTAGAGAAGCAGGAAAACATTTGACAACTCAATCGTGTTACTAAACTAAAATTAAGAATTAACAGTTCTGATTGGATTTCCATTTTATCTCAATACTGTATAAAAGAGATCAAAATATTCAGATGATATAAGTATAACCAAAAAGAAATCGAATGCCGTACGAGTAATTAAGTATAACCAAAAAGAAATCGAATGCCGTACGAGTAATTAACAACGCAGAGGAGCAAATGAGAAATTAACTCACTGTATCCTATGATTCGACCTCCCGGCTCATCAGCGACAATACAATTTCCCGGCCAATTTGCTATGTTGACCAAATAGGTGCCAAGGGTGAACTGAAACAAACACCAAATTATCAGTTCAAAAATGAGAGAAATATTGTTATTTCCATTTCAATAAAATCTTCTCCGAGGAAAAATTTCAGAAAGGAATTCGCATAAAATAACTAATTATGAATGAAGTGATCATTACTGTTTTAGTGTCAGAGTCTAGATGAATTGCTCCCAATCGGAGTAGGTCGTTGCAGCAGAATCGTCTATACGTCGTCATCTCGCGATCACGCCTTCTGAAACTATTCTGAACTTCAAAAAAAAAAAACAAAAAAAAAAAAAAAAACAGAACGCAAAAATTTCTGTGAATCCTTTAAAAACTTGAAAAGTAAGTCTCACAAGGAGGGAGAGTCATGTAAACAAAAACCATTTCCCGCTATATTAAGGAAGGTTGGGGAAGAAGGAAAAAAACGTTGGGGGATCAAGTGACGAAAAAAGATTCAAAATCAATTGATATTTTTTTTCCTTCATTTTTCCATTTTATCAGAAACCTCCTAATTAATAATAAATATCAGAAATACACTAATGATAACCATACTAATGCATTGTCACTCAGTAATACTAATTCAGTTGTGATGAGTACCGTATTTCGAGAAACTTCTCGAAGTGAAGTGAATCCTCTGCTGCAGCACTTGTATCTCAACGGTTTACTTTCATGAGTATAATAAGGGCAGCATAATAATAATAAATTATTGTGTTGGAGCCTGGAGGGACTGCAAAACCCCAAATCCTTGTGGGTACAGCTTCTCACGGCTAAGTATGGCAGCATTGATGATCAAACGCAGTGGAAGACTCGTCGTCCTAACTGCTCCCACACCTGGAAAAGCATTCTGCAGAGGTTTGAGTTTATGAAAGAGGGCCTTGCTTTCCCGGTGCAGCAGTCAGGCGCTGATCAGGCATCATCACTGCCGGTTTGGCGGCTTTGCCAATCTGGTAAATTCACCTCAGATTCTTTGTGGCAGCATATATGTTCAGAACGGCCCTGCTTGGAGTCTTCTCGTTGGAGGAAAATCTGGAAGTTTAAACGGCCTTCAAACCCTTCTTTCACCTTGTGGCTTGCTGCATAGCAACTTTTCCTAGGGTTCGGAATATCTTTCGGAATCGGCCGATTCATATCCGGAACGGATGGGCCGGTACAAGAACGAGACAACTTTTTGTATCACCTGTGAGAGGACCGAGACGGCCGATTTTTTTGCCAAGATGGCCAATTTTCAGCCGAGATAGTTGAAAAAGCTAAAAATTTTGTAATTTTGTGATTTTGACCCTTCATTTCCTCATCAAAATCTTTCCGCCTTTTAGTGTTGTAATAATGGTGATGTGAAGTGTTGAGGGAAGAAGCGAAAAGAGGGAGCGAAACTAAAAAAAAAAAAATACAAGGCCTAAGCGAAAAGAGGGAGAAGACAATATGCATAGTTATGTATATATACATACATATATATATATATATATACTAGTTGAACATTCCGCACCCAGGGTGCGGAATTATCTATTTTTTTTTTTTCATTTACAATAAATTATTAATTTAAAAATTTTAAATATTAAAATGAAGTATATATAAATAAATTGATAAATTTTATCATATATATATTTATCTATTTATTAAATATTTATATAATTTAAAATTATAATTTTATTATATAACATAGTATTTTAAAATTATAATAAAGGATACATAATTATTCAAATTACTAATAATAGTTACTTTATATTTCACCCATTAAATTATTTAAAAAATTAAAAATTTAATATTTAATAAATAACATAAATATGATTAATTACATATAAAAAATTAAATTTTAAAAATAAAGTAGAATACAAATGAAAAGTTTTGAAAGTTAAAATTTAATGAATTAAAAGAAACCAAACAAAAGTAACATAAATTACAATTAAAATGATATTAAAAAAATAATATATAAGAAGACAAAGATATAAAAAGACAATAAAATTCAAAAAGTTAAAAAAACTTACAAAATCATGCTATTAGAAAACTTATTAGAGAAGAAATTAAAAAATGTGGATCAAAATATAAGGAATCAGTAGAACCAAAAATAGAAGTTTGATGATGAAATTTTAAAATGAAAAATTAGGTTATTGCAAAACTAAAACTTAATAATAAACAAAATTGCAAAATTTTTATTAAGTTTAAATAAAAATTTAACAAAATAACTGAATTGCAAATATTAGTTAGCAAAAATATTTATTAAATACAAAATTTAACAAAAATTACTCTAAATATTTAATACCTTAATTTAACCAAATTTACTTCAATTTAAGAAATATCAAAATTTGCTACCACCTTAATTCTAGAGATTTTGGGCTTCGAACTATTTTTGTTCCTTACATAATCCATTACATCAGGGCAATAATCAAGCCCCCATGATTTTTCCGAATACGTGCATAAACAATAAAATTTAAAATAAAAAAGCAAAATTCTATAGAAGTATGGATTAGAAAAAAAAAACATTAAAAAAAAAACTTAAAGTTATATAGAGAAGAAAGACAAATATTGAAAAAAAAAGTATGACTTGAGAAGGAGAAAACAAATGCATGTATATATATAAGATGGTAAGTTTCTAATGACATATATTTTGTAAGTTTCTTAGACGGACTAAAAACTCATATCTCTAAAATCAACAAATGAAATAATTTAAAAATTAAAAATAATTAAGTGATAATTATTTTTATCAAAGATAATATTTTAAAAGTTATAATAAGTAATAAATTAATTAAAGTTAAAAATATTAATATCAAAAAAATAAAAGGTTGAAAAATATTAAATAATAAAGAAAAACAATTAAGAGTTAGAAATAATTAGAAGAGTGGCATAAAAAAGTCAACTATTGTAATCTTAAAAAATAGATAATTGATTACAAATTATTAAAAAAATAAAAATTAAATAAAAATGTTTAAAAATAATATTAAAAAAATATAAAATTAAGATAAAAATGTAGAAAAAAAGTTAATAAAAAAAAGTCAATTAAAAAATTAAAATTTATTAAGCATTAATTGAGAATTAAAATATATAAAAAATTAAAAGTTTAATTTAATTACAATTATGCCAATAAAATAAAAAATTAAGAAAAAAATAAAAGTTATTAAGCATTACCTTTTATGTTATTAAATTATTTAATGAATCATAAATTTAAAAGTCAAAAAATATTGAATGAGATAAAAAGACCAAAGAAAATTAAACAAATTACAACAATGCCATCATTTACCAAAAAAAAAAAAAAAAAAAAAAAAGAAGAGAAAGACAACAAAGTCCAAAAAATTGGACAAAATTACAAAATATATGTCATTAGAAACTTAGCATCTTATATATATAAGATATAGCTTACAAAAAAAAAAACATACATATATATATATATTTGGTAATTATATGTTATATATATTTTTTTTTGGTAGGAAATATTATATTATATCATTTTTGTAATACATATACTTCTCTATAATAGTATACATTCATTATATATTATTATTTTTTTTATAAACGATATATTATTTATTCATATATATATATATATATTAATATATCTATATATAAATAATAATATATTATATATTATATTATATAATAATGCTTATATATGTTTAGTTTAACCCAGAAAATACTAAAAAGTTAAGAAAAAAAAACAAAATTCATTAAGTATAAAATGACATAAAAAAAATTAATATAAATTGAGATAAATAAAGAGAAAGTCAAAAGTTAAAAAACTTAAAAGTTATTGATGAGACAAAAAAAATTTAAAAACCACAATAAAATGTCATCAGAATATTATCAATTAAAAAAGAAAATTAAATTATAATTATATCCTTTTAAAAGATGTCAAAATTACTCAATATGTTATCCGAAAATACTTATATATAAATATATATATATAAAAGAATAAGTTGTATTTTTTTTTTTCCTTAAAAAGTTCAAAGTGACATTACAAGCTTTTCTAATACTTTTAAAGCTATTAAGACAATTATTTAAAGCTAAAAGTAAACTATTTTCACATTCAATGAATAATTGTACCACATTGTAATTCCATTTATTACAAGTATGGATATAACTAGTAGAGTTTGCATTCAAATTTGTTAATCTCATTCTCAGCTAAGAAAATGCAGGAAACCAATGGACTAATCTTGCTCGTACGAAGTTGATTCAGTGACATCATTGACATTCTCAATACCTCTAAGTAACATTAACCGAAATTTTTTATGCATTTCTGGAGGATATATTAAAGAAAATCAATAGTTAAACTTATAATTAGAAAATTAAAATTAAGTATTATAATTAAGATACTTACCCACACCTTCTGAATCACTTCTATATCTGGAATACCCCAACTGAAAGAAAGAAAATCAAACAATCCAAAATCAAGTTTCTGAATTTCAATCATTTCTTGTAAGAATTAAATCTTTTTTTCATCAAAATTTTATTTACTTTATTCAATTTTATCACTTCATGACAAAAAGACAAAAAGTGAGACAATTAAAACGACCTTCGCACATCCACTTATGGCTTCCTTACAATTGGCATCGAGGGTAACTTTCATTCCATTAGCATTATAGCTGCAAAAGGAGAATTCATCATAAGGACAAATATCTGTAAGTATGAGATATTAGCTAGTCTTAACCATGTATACATAAAATAATTACTAGGTAGTTTAAAGAAAAAACAAACTAAAAATAGCTAGAACTGATGCACCATAACTGACAAGCAAACTGAGCCACAGTGAAATGTAAATGGGAAAATATCAAGCGTAACATTTAGGCACTTTTCTTCAGGTTACAAATAACCTTGGTAAAGAAGGAAAGACTAGTGAAATTCAATTACATTCTCAACACACACATGCAGAGTAAGGTGAAAGATGTCCTAAACTGAAACTATGGGATTGAACCAACTCCAGAGTCCAAATTGCAAGTGCTTTAGAGAAAATGTATTAAGAATTCAGCCAAAAAAGATTTAAGGTCAAGAAGCGTACTTCCAAAAAAGTTTCAATAGAAACAATAAGGCATGAGATTTTCTGTACAACCCCCATTTTTTAATTCCTTTTCTTTCCGTATGTATGCGTGTTTGTTGGGGTTGGGGGTGTCTTGGTCATTACAGACAAATCTTTTTAAGAACAATTATATTTCAAGCAGACAAATCTTTTCTTACAGTTTGTCACAAGCAGCCTCCAGCAGGTTTGACATTACTTTCGCCGTATCATCTGTAGGAAATTTAAGAACCGTCAACCTTCCTGTAGCGTCTTCATCCGTTCCTTCAATGGTAGCAAAAACTGCAACAAGTCAAAATTATTATATTCTGCAATAGACTTAGATAAAAAAACCAAACATTTCAAGTTGTTATAGTCTGAACATAGGAATTAATTGAAGGAAAATTATGTAAGTGTCTTGTCATGGTTGGCACCCATTCAAGATTATTCAGAAACATCATCCCATCCAGACCCAACCAAGACTGTTTATATAGTTTTTTTTATGTTCATCTAATATGATAGTTCAAAACATCAATCCCCTTTGTTTTCAATATTGCAAACTTAAAAGGCCTGAATACAACTAGTTAATAAACTACAAGCTAGAGAAGTGTTCTATGAAGTCTACCATATATCATACTAGAAGGATCTAGTACAACAAGATTTAACCATCATAATCAATAAAGCAAAACAGAGTAATAAATAAAAACAAAAAAGAAAAGGTAATGTTTATCACCTTTTCAAACTAGAGGAGCAGAAAAAAATTAACAACTCAATCGTGTTACTAAACTAAAATTAAGAATTAACAGTTCTGATTGGATTTCCATTATATCTCAATATTGCATAAAAGAGATCAATATTCAATGCCGTATAAGTAAATTAACGACGCAGGGGAGCAAACGAAAAACGAACTCACTGTATCCAGTGATTTTACCTCCCGGCGCATCAGCCACAATACAATTTCCCGGCCAACATGCCATGTGGCCCAACTGGCTGCCAATGGTGTCCTGAAACAATCACCAAATACATTTTCCATTTGAATGAATCAGAAAAGAATTCAAATAAAATAACTAATTATGAATGAAGAGATCATTACTGTTGTAGTGTCAGGATCTAGATTAATTGCTCCCAATCGGAGTAGGTCGTTGCAGCAGAATCGTCTATACGTCGTCATCTCGCGATCACGCCTTCTGAAATATTCTGAACTTCCCCAAAAAAAAACAGAACGAAAAATTTCTGTGAATCCTTTAAAAACTGGAAAAGTAAGTTTCACTAAGAGGAAGAGTCATGAAAAGAAAACCATTTCCCGCTATATTAAGGAAGAGGAGGGGAGAAAGAAAAAAACGTTGGGGAATCAAGTGACCAAAAAAGATTCAAATTCAATTGATATTTTTTTCTCTTCATTTTCCCATTTTATCAGAAACATCCTAATTAATAATAAATATCAGAAATACACTAATGCATTGTCACTCAGCAGTAATAATATAATTCAGTTCTGATGATTACCGTATTTCGAGAACCTTCTAGAAGGGAAGTGAATCCTCTGCTGCAGCACTCCTTTCATGAATAAAAGGGCAGCAATAATATTAGAACTAACTACCAGTATGTAAACAATATGGTGTTCGCGGGTTAGGGTTGAAGGATGACAAATTTGAATCAGAACTCTAGGGTTACGGTTAAATTTAAATGAGTTTGGATTATAAATTAATGTTACCAAACTTTCATTTGAGTAGTACGTAAGTAATTATAAATTTTTTTCCTAGAGATTATTCAAATGAATTTTTGAATATATTTGAATGTGTATTCAGTAAAAGTACAGTGCGAATAAGTGTGTTTGAGTGAAATAGCTTTTCTCTTGTTTTTTTTTTTTTGTTTGAATTTATCTTATTTATATGAAATGGTGTACTAGCTCATATGTTATGCGTAGGAGTGTAGGGACCACAATGATGCAACTGTTATCTCTAAGACCCCAAAGAAGTATCATGAGGGATTTACTTCGCATGCCACATATGAGGAGTAAAGTGGACCATGAGAGATATACTCTGCATGCCACGTAAGAGGAGTAAGAGCACGAGATGTCTTAAATGAGTCCCAAATTATAGAAAAACATCTTTAAATCAATTCACATCTTCGAGCCAGATTGGTCCATTGCGGGAGGAAGCTCTTACCCCAAATTTTAAACAACGACATACATGAGTTGGGGTTTAAACCCTCAACCTCACTGAAGTCGGAAGAGCTCTTTACCAACTCACCTTAAGGCCATCAAGATAATTTGTATTTGAGACTGTTTATATACAATTTAACTCACACAATCCAATTATAACTTTTTTTTAAAAAAAAATTATTATCAAATGTATTGTTTAAAGTATTTATAGAGATTAAATTATGAGAATGTATTATAATTTAATTATTCTGGCTATGCATTTATAGGTAATTAGGTAGGATATTTACCAACTTGGATCTAATTTTGCAATAATTTAATTATTTTGGCTATGTATTCATCAGGAGAACAATTTTAGTAAATTATGTTATGATGGATGGTTTAGAATAATCAATCAAATTATTTGAAATATTAATCAATAGATCCAATCAAATTAATGTAAATAGTTTAAGATTTAGAAACATGAATACAAAAATATAGAAATATACATAACAATTCCAACTCTGATCTTAGGAATCATCATTCGGGACATGGAAATTATTTTGTGATATAATATTTTTGTTAATTTTTAAAATTAATACAATATATATATATATATATATATATATATATATATATATATATATAAAGAAGTTATTCTTACTTAATACATTACTTATATATTCTTAATAAATTAATAAACATTTTAAAAAATATTAATCATTTCATATTATTTTATTAACGAAAATTTTAATTATAGTTTGATTGTTGTCATTTATATTGTCTACTCAATCGAATAAAAGAGTATTAAAAGAATCTAAATATTCGTAAATTTTAAAATAAGGATAAATTTAGAAAAGGGACATTATGTAATTCAGTAGATGAAATTTTCTTATTGCTAGAGTTTTAGTGTAAACCAAAAATATCCTTGAGAAAAAGAAATTGTATTTTTTTTATTACAGTATTGGCCTCCATTTTTAGCATGAACAAATTTTTACTAGTAGAATTTTGCATTCAAATTTACTAATATCAGCTAACAAAATCTAGAAAACCTTCATTTATGCCCATACATTTCAGATATGTAAAGAGTCTTATCTCCTCCAATTGTATGTTTTCGGTATGTAAAGAGTCTTATTTCCTAGAAAAAATATTCTACCACTTGAATTTTTTCCCTTTTGATTCAGGAGGTTTGAGGCACTTCTGCTTAACATCTCGTGGTAACGGTATCCTCATTTCTGAAAGTATAAAATAACATCAAATCAAAAAAGTGAAATATATAATCAGAAATATAAATTTTTGTACATTATGGTACTCACCCATAATGTCCTGATCCCTTCTGTATTTTATAAACCCCAACTGAAAGAAAATAATAACAATAAAAAAAATCAAATAACATAATGACCCACACAAAACATGTACTGACCACACTGTGCCTACAAATCAGTCGAACGAAATTAATCTGTACGTAAAATAATGACTTGAAGGTGCCGCTCACAGGACCCACCCAAGACACTCATGCAAAAAAAAAAAAACATGTACTGACATAATTAATAAAATTAACATAAAAAAAAAAAAAAAAGTGAATCTCGTTATTCCAACTACAAGAAGATTTGATGAAGGAATTACCAACCCACATACTGCAATGTCTAATTCAAATAATCTTTTCAAACAAGTTTTGCTTATGCCTCACAAAAGCTTGTTCAGATAATCCATGTGATAAGGTTGAAATATATGAATGAACATGCCAATGTCCTCCAAAATCCATTCAATGGAAAAGGATATTTGAAGATAAGAGTTCTCAATTTTGCTACCAACTAATATTCTTGAAGAAGGTAAAAATCGAAACTAGAAAAAACTTAAGATAATTGAAACGTACATCCTCAAACAGCTTCTGAGAAGAAGTATTCTCGAATTCGATTCCAGTGTTCAAAAAATAAACCTTATAGCTGTAAAAGGAGAAATGATCATCTCAAGGATGAGTAGTTCGATTAGTCTTAACCATGCATAAAATAATTACTAGGTGATTTACAAGAAAGCCAACCAAAAATGGCTAGAAATGATGCATCAAAATGGACAGTAGTGCATAAGCAAACTCAGAAGACTCAGTGGATTTAGCAATTTTCTGCCATCTGTTTAACAGTAAAGGCCCCATGTTAGAGAAAGAAAGGCCAGAAATATCATCTAAAGAAATTCCATTTACATTCTAAACAAACACATGTAGAGTAAGGTGAACAATGTCCTAAAGGTCATTTTTAGTAGGTTTTACTACACTGAAGTATACACCAGAGAAAAATAAGGAGAATTTCTGTACTATCCCCATTTTTTCCTGTCTTTCCGTAAGCATGTGTGTTTGATTTGGGGGTTGTTGTTGTTGACTTTTGGCAAAAATTAAATCCCACATCGGTAAGGAAAAAATTTGAGGGAGGTGTTGGGGCTTATAAAATGAGCCCCTCACCTCCTATTCTTATATCCCAAAAATTTGAGATCTTCTCTCTATAAATAAAAGTAGTTATTTTAGTGGTGCTCGGAGATTAGACACATTTCGCTAAACTCCGTTATCAAAATTCCGGGTGTGTTCTTTCCTTATCTCTTTTATTTATTTCCGCATTTATTGTTGTTATATTTCGGTTGTAGTTTAATATTCAATATATTATTTGTCGGGTATTTTAGGTTGCGAATATAGACGTGTGTAAGTAGGTTCGCCTAGGAGCCGAGTTTTTAAGTGGGACCAGTGTATCCTCTCCACCTTTTTTCGGGAACTTGCTTAGAAAGGTATTTGTCTAGGAGACTACTTTGTAGTCTTTCCGGGAATTCTGAATCGGTGAAATTCGTTAGTTCCAATTTAGAGGGAAATTGCCCGATTTTCCAACAAGTGGTATCAAAGCCGAAGGTTCGTCCTTGGTTTGTTTGCTTGTAATATTATTGAATATTATTTAAATTTGTCATGGCAACCGAGAGTACATCAAATATAATACCGAAGATGTCGACATCATCGTCCACATGGTCGAGGACTTCGATGTCAAGTTTGAAATTTGCGGTAGAAATATTTGACGATCTTGGTCATTTCGGGATGTGGCAAGGGGAAGTTTTTGGACTCCCTTTTTCAGCAAGGTCTCGATATTGCCATTGAAGAAGATAAACCGGAATATGTGGAAGATAAGGATTGGGGTATCATTAATCGTTTGGCTTGCGGAACAATTCGATCGTGCCCGTCAAAGAAGCGAAGTATCTTTGTAAAAAATGAAACTTAGCATACAAATTGTGGAAGGCTTTGGAGGATAAATTTATGAAAAAGAGTGGTCAGAATAAGCTCCTTTTTGAAGAAACGACCGTCCGATTGATTATCGATCCGGGTACTACTATGAATGAACACATTACTAAATTTAATCGGTTGGTTGCGGACTTGTTAAATTTAGATGTAAAATTTGATGATGAAGATTTGGCTTTGATGTTATTATCATCTCTTCCCGATGAATTTGAACATTTGGAAACGACGTTACTTCATGGGAAGGAGAATGTAACTTTAGATCTTGTATGTTCCGCTTTATATAGTCAAGAATTGAGAAAGCGGGATAAGTTGAAACCAAAGCGGTTGCAGCAGATAAAACATTGATGGCAAAGGGCCGTCAAAGCCACCAAAGGGGAGAAGAGGAAGATCTAAGTCGCAAGGAAGAATTGCCAAAGATGAGTGTGCTTTAGCCATGAGAAGGGGCACTGGAGAAGAAAGATCCAAAGTTGAAGAAGAGAGGTAAGGCTCCGCAAGATGCAAATGTTGCGGTTGCAAAAGTGATGTGGAGTCCGATATTTCTCTAGTTGCATCACCTTCAACATCGCATCAAGACGAGTGGATTTTGGATTCTGGCTGCACCTACCATATGTCTCCTATCCAGGGAGTGGTTCTTTGACTTTGAAGAACTTCGATGGTGGAGTTTTTACATGGGCAATGATAATACATGTAAAACAACCGGGATAGGTTCAGCAAATTGAAGACGCATGATGGATCCACAAGAATTTTGAAGGAGGTTCGGTGCGTTCGAATTTGAAGAAAAATCTCATCTCTTTGGGGACCTTAGAATCAAAAGGTCTAGTTGTGACGATACGAGATGGAATTCTTAAAGCTACACGGGAGCACTTGTGATGTTGAAGGGTGTGAGAAAGAATAACTTGTATTACTATCAAGGTAGTAGGTTGTTGGGGGCAACGACACGGCAACAACTTCCTTGATCACCGAATGATAAAGATGCAACAAAACTATGGCATATGCGTTTGGGACATCTTGGTGAAAAATCCTTACAGATTCTTACAAAACAAGGATTGTTGAAAGGTACGAAGACTTGCAAATTAGAAATTTTGTGAGCATTGTGTTCGGGGAAAACGAGCGAGTAAAGTTTGGCCCTTGCCATTCATAATACCAAGGGTATTTTGGATTATGTGCACTCAGACGTGTGGGGACCTGCCAAGACTCCATCTCTTGGAGGTAGACACTATTTTGTTACTTTTGTTGATGATTTTTCCGGAAGAGTGTGGGTGTTTACCATGAAAAGGAAAGATGAAGTGCTAGAGATTTTTCCGAAATGGAAAGCTCGAGTTGAAAACCATATGGAAGAAAGATCAAAGTTTCCTGGACACGGGGGGGAGAATACAAGAGTGATCCTTTCCAAGAAGTATGCCAAGAATGTGGCATTGTTCGCCCCACCCACGGCCGAAAAACACGCGAGAATGGAGTTTCGGAGCGATGAACATGACACTTGTGGAGAAAGTTCGTTGCATCTCGTCCAATGTCGAGTTAGACGGAAAGTTTTGGGCCGAGGCTATCACATATGCTCACCATCTTGTTAATCGTTTGTCATCATCCGCAATCGGTGGAAAAACTCCATTAAGGAGGTAGGTGCTGGGAAACTGCGAACCGATTATGATTCTTTGCATATTTTTGGTTCTATTGCATATTATCATGTGAATGAATCAAAATTGGATCCAAGAGCAAAGAAAGCTCTCTTTATGGGCTTTAATCTTGGAGTGAAGGGATACCGTTTGTGGTGTCTAGATGCAAAGAAGACAATTGTGAGTAAGGATGTTACCTTTGATGAATCTGCCATGTTGAATAAGGTAAATCTAGAAGACGGTGATGATATTAAGGAGCAGGTGGAGTATACACCGAAGCGGTGGAGTTTGACCAAGTAATTGTGAGCCCAACAATTTACGATGTTCCCGTCCAGAAGAGGAGCAATATGAGGAGGAGGTTCCAACCCGAGAACCTCAACAACAACGAGAGCCAATTGCCATTGGAAGACCCAAACGACAAATCAAGAAACCCGCCCGATTTGTGGACATGGTGGCTTATGCACTTCCAGTTGTTGATGATGTACCATCCACCTTTTCGAAGCTACTCGAGTTCAGAAAATGAGAAATGGAAAGGTGCAATGGAAGAAGAGATGCAATCTCTTCGAAGAACAAAGCGGAAACCGACGCAACTCTAAAGGGAAAGAAGGCAGTTGGATGCAAATGGGTATTTGCAAAGAAAGAAGGATTTCTGAAAAGAATGATGTACGTTACAAGGCAAGGTTGGTAGCTAAAGGCTACGCTCGAAAAGGGGGAGTTGATTATAATGAGGTATTTTCTCCAGTTGTTAAACATTCCTCTATTAAAATATTGTTGGCCTTGGTAGCACAGTTGAATTTGGAGCTAGCTCAACTTGATGTAAAGACCGCGTTCCTACACGGTGATTTGAAGGAGGAAATCTATGACGCACCCAGAAGGATTGATTGCTGGTAAAGTGAATTGGGTTTGTAAGTTGGACAAATCGTTATGCGGGTTGAAACAATCACCGAGGCAATGGTACAAACGATTTGACAAGTTTATGATGGATCGGAGGTACACACGAAGCAAATACGATCCCCGTGTGTATTTGCGCAGAGACTTCAAGATGGGTCCTACATCTATCTACTCTTGTACGTTGATGATATGCCGATTGCGGCAAAGAGCCAAGGTGAGATTGACAGACTGAAGGCTCAATTGAGTAGAGAGTTTGAGATGAAGGATTTGGGAGAAGCCAAGAAGATTCTTGGCATGGAGATACGCGAGAGATACGCAGTGGGGATGTTTTATCCGACACGGAAGGAGTATTTGAAGAAGGTACTACACCGTTTTGGCATTAATGATGATTCAAACACCTGTAAGTACTCCACTCGCTCCTCAATTGAAGCTTTGTAGACAGTTATCTCCAAAAGACAGATGAAGAACGAGCATACATGGCTAAAGTCCCGTATGCTAATGCGGTTGGAAGTTTAATGTATGCAATGGTGTGTACAAGACCGATATTTCCGCAGTGCGTTAGTGTTGTAAGGGTATATGCATGATCCGGGCAAGGGGGTCATTCGAAGTGTGAAATGGATTCTACGGTATATCCAAAACATCGTAGGTATTGGCTTGATATTTGAGAGGGATGAATCACTTGGTTTGAGCATCGTTGGATATTGTGATTCGACTATGCGGGTGATTTGGATAAGCGACGATCAACAACCGACTATTTGTTCACATTTGCTAAGGGTCCGATTAGTTGGAAGTCTACCTTGCGATCAGCGGTGGCTTTGTCTACAACGAGGCGGAGTATATGACAATTACAGAGGCCGTGAAGGAGGCGATTTGGCTTCATGGGTTGCTTGAAGACTTGGGAGTTGGTCGAAACACCTTGAGGTATATCTCGGCAGTCGAGTGCTATTCATCTAGCAAAGAATCAAGTCTTTCATGCACGGACGAAGCATATTGATGTTCGCTATCACTTTGTGCGGGAGATTCTTGAAGAAGAGGAGATTCAAAAAACCGAGGAGAATCTGCGATATGTTGACCAAGGTGGTTACAAGGGCCAAGTTTGAACATTGTTTAGACTTGGTAAATATCATGCACATTTGAGTTAACTTGCACAGCACAAATTTGGAGGCACCCCCGAAAAGTTTTTTATTTTGTTATTTGATTGAGAAGATTTTGTATTTGTATTTGTATTTGGTGGGAAGACGGATTTTGTGCCAAGGTGGAGATTTGTTGACTTTTGGCAAAAATTAAACCCCACATCGGTAAGGAAAAAATTTGAGGGAGGTGTTGGGGCTTATAAAAGGAGCCCCTCACCTCTTATTCCTATATCCCAAAAATTTGAGATCTTCTCTCTATAAATAAAAGCAGCTATTTTGGTGGTGCTCGGAGATTAGGCACATTTCGCCAAACTCCGTTATCAAAATTCCGGGTGTGTTCTTTCCTTATCTCTTTTATTTATTTCCGCATTTATTGTTGTTATATTTCGGTTGTAGTTTAATATTCAATATATTATTTGTCGGGTATTTTAGGTTGCGAATATAGACGGTGTAAGTAGGTTCTGTCTAGGAAACCGAGTTTTAAGTGGGACCCAGTGTGTCCTCTCCGGCCTTTTCGGGAACTTACTTAGAAAGGTATTCTGTCTAGGGAGACTACTTTGTAGTCTTTCCTGGGAATTACCGAATCGGTGAAATTCGTTAGTTCCAATTTAGAGGGAAATTGCCCGATTTCCCAACAGTTGTGTGTGTGTTTCGGGTTATGAAAGCAACTGAAACAGCTCTATTTTAAGAAACAATCTATTCTTACGTTATATCACAATGTTCCCGAAACACATCTAGTAGCGCCTTGCCCACATCAACCTGATTCCCAGTAGTCAAAGTAATTCTTGAGACTTGTCCATGACAGAAGTCACCCAGACCTTGAGAAGTACCATAAACTGCAACAAATCCAAAGTATTATGTCTTGCCAAAACAAACATTTCAAGTTGTCACACTCTGAACATGAAAAATGAATAAAAGACATTTAGGAGTGGCAAATAGGAGTCTAAGGTCATTCAGGCAAAGAGTTGAGAGATGACCAAAAGACGTGTCCTGGTATGAGTGTATAAAATGCAATAGAGCCATTTAAGCTACCCCTGAACACATGACCTTATTACCATCAGATCACCCTATGAACATCAATCACCAATCAGCCTTTCATAGACTCCATATAGTACGGTCACTATTCTCAAACCCCATTTGGTTTTAATATTGTAAATTTAACACGAAAGAATAGAACAAATTAAAATTAAAAGCTAGAAAAAAGTGTTCTATGCAGTCTACCATATATACCATCAAGATTTTTGACCATCATAATTATTAAAGCTACGACCTCCCTGTCCTTTGTAAGGAACAAATAAATAAACAAACAAAGTATCAACACAAAATAGGACCACTAAATAGTGTTCCATTATATCTCATTCCATTAAAATTAAGAATTAACAGTTCTCATTGGATTTCCATTATATCTCCATATGGTATAAAAAAGATCAATATTCATATAATCTAACTAAGAAGAAATCCAATTGCATATGAGTAATTAACGACGCATAGGAACAAACGCGAAAATAACTCACTGTATCCCGCAATCTTGCCTCTCGGATGTTCAGCCACATGAAACAAGTCCGGCCAACCGAACAATGAGGAGAGATTTATATGCATATTGAACTCATTGAAAATAAACACCAAATTATCAGGAAAGCATAATAATGATAAAAAATCTTCTCCACAAGAAAATTTCAGAAAGGAATTTGTATAAATCATGAATTATGAAGGAGCTGGAATGAAAGAGTAGATTATAAATACTTCTTTCTCCTTAGTGATGAAATTCTGTGGTGCTATTCGGAGAAAGTCGTTGCAGCAGAATCGTCTAATCGTCGTCATCGCGCCTCGCCGTCTACTCTATGGATCGTTGTTCGCTGCTACTCAAAGTGAAAACTGTAGAATTATGAGTAAGCTAAAATATACACTTGAAAAGTAAGTTCACGAAGAGGGAGAGTCCGGAAAAATATCTTCCGCTATTTATGCCAACAGCCTAACTGATAAATCGACTTGACACGTCAGCGTCGACGAGTTAATATCTCTAACATGACTGTCTTCTCCGGGAAAGGAAATGGGAGGAAGAAAGGAAAAAAAAAGAAAAAAATGGCGCCATCCCTTCTTCGCCGCTTTCTTTCTTGCCTCTGTTTAAGTTTCCTTTTTTCAATCAATATGAAGTAATAAAAGTTAATATGTAATTTAAGAAAAATGACTAATTTGATTAATTCTAAATTTTTTAAGAATTAATGTGACCCATTTATATAATAGTCTCTATTTTTCATTAAATTTTTTTTCTATAACTTAATTATTTTTCACTTGATGCTAAGACATAAATATATAATACATAAATAAAATTACTTTTTATTATTTTTTTTTCTATTTATAATAAAAATAAAATTGTTACGATATTTTTCCAATTTTAAGGGTTAGAGTACTGCAATGGTCTTTTATCCATAAAAATTTGCCTTTCATTCTTTTTTACAAGAAGATTTTACAGGAATAGACTATATTCACTGTAAAAAATAAAAAATAAAAATTAAAAACAGTCTATAATGAAGATTTTGTTTGATAAATTTTTTTTTTTTTTTGGTACCCACTTGGGGCGCCCGGTGTCTCCACCTTTTCGATGAGACTAATCCGGACTCGACTTGCGAAGCGCTCGCAGAGTTCAACTCTTTTTTCGAGAGTTAGGGTCTAACCCAAAGCTTTTAACATGATGCTAACCACCACATGAGATTCGAGCATTAAGAGTCCGCTTACCAACTCCTCCAAGCCACCGAGTTTTTGAGATTTGTCTTTATTGTGTATTTTATAAAACATTTTTGTTCTTTCTCTCCTATTTCCTAACAATTTTCATTTTATAATAAAAATGAAAACCTAGACTATTATCTAATTGAAAACGGAAAAAGGAAAGCAAAATGGGGGAATGAATTCACCACATGAAATATTCTAATTGCAAGAATTGTTTTGTAAACCGATAAAAAAAGTTATGATTAAATATTCCCAATAAAATCCTTAACAGAAAAAGGGAGCAAGAGGCTCTTTATTTTTTTTTACCCAGTGTCTCTATTTTTTTTGTAAGACTAATTCGAACTCGGCCTACGAAAGCGTTCGCAGAGTTCAACTCTTACTCGATGGTTAAGGTCTGACCCAGAGCTTTTAATATGCCGCTAACCACCTCGACCATCCACCCTGAAAGAAGTATTAAAAGTCCGCTTACCAAACCACCCACCCAACTCCCCAAACTACTGGATTAGTGGCTCTTTATTTAAAATCTCTTTTTTTATTACAAAGTTATGATTAATTTTGTTCAGCTTCCTTTAGTATCATTCTTGGTACAACAACGTATGTACTTTACTTTCAGAGTTAATTCACATTCCAATTTTTCAACCTCTGACATGTAAGAATCTAGCTCGCAACAGATCTTCTGCGCCAAGAATTTCAATTATGCTCCTTCTGTAGATTCCTTTTGAGTCTCTTCCTGAACAATCTTTAATAATCGGGATAAAGGTTTCCTCATTTCTAAAAAAAATAAAAATCATTATCAAAATCAAAATAATTAAATTTATAATTGTTAAATTTATAATTTAAAAATTAAAATTTTTGAAAAATTATAATTAATTGAACCTACCTAATCTAAACGGATATCCTTTGTATTTTATATACCCCAACTGAAACAAAAGAAAATCAAACAACAATTTATGTTATCAAAACACATAGTGACATAAATTTTAAAAAAAAAAAAAAAGTAATTAGCTTTATTCAGTAATGAACTCCAAAACCAAAATTTCTGAATTTCAATGATTTATTCTATGTGTTTCATCATCAAGCTAGTTTCACCTTTCTTATTTTTTTACAAATGTCTGAATTTCAATGATTTATTCTGTGTTTCAAGAAAGAACATCTTGCAAGGCCTAATTCAGATAGCTTAGAGTGTCCTTTTCAAGAAATAAGTTCCTCTTATGCCTCGCAAAAGCTTGTTTAGATAATCTATATGATTTCTCAAGCCATAGAACAACTAAACTTTTAAAAAATGTTATTACAAATTTATTAACAATAGAATTTGGGGAAAACTATTCCACTTGCACATGCTGCACATGCAAATTCTAAGAATCACTTAACCTAGACTCCATGATCACTCCTCACACAGTTTTCCAGGATCTCAAACTTAGACAAGAATTGGCTCAAACAAGGTTGAAAAAGATAGTGAAGAATTAGCAAATTGATTTTGAAATATCAAATTTATTTATTTGCTTTCTTGAGCTCATCAAAAAAGATATGAATTGACAGGCCAATGCCCTCCAAATCCATTGAACTGGAAATGGATATTTAAAGACATCAAGAGTTCTAAGATTTGCTACCACAAATATTCTTGAAAAAGGCAAAAACCAAAACTAGATAAGAAAATTGAAAGTACCTTCTCACATTCATGTATGTTTGTAGTATCATGGGCATAGATTAAAATTCTCATTGTATAAGCATTATAGCTGCAAAAGGAGAATTCATCATAAGGACAAATAGCTCTAAAAATGAGATATTAGCTATTCTTAACCATGCATAAAATAATTACTAGGTGATTTGTGGAAAAAGCAAACCAAAATGGCTAGGACTAATGTACCAAAACTGACAATAGTGTGTACAAGCAAACTGAGCCAGAATGAAATGCAAATGACACAATATCAGGACCAACTTTTAGGCGCAGAAGACTCAATGGATTAGCACTTTTCTTCCATCTGTGTAACAGTGAAAGCCCTATCTAATCTATTAAATGACCTTGGCAAGGAAAGAAGGCCAGAAACATCATGAAATGAATTTCTGTATCCTCAGGTTACAAATAACCTTGGTAAAGAATAAAAGGCAGAAAGTATCATCTCATGAAATTCAATTTACTTGCCCAACACACACATGTAGAGTGAGGAGAAAAAAATCTAATTGGTCATTTTAAGTAGGTTGACTAGAGTGAACCCATGGGATTGAAACATTTTATGAGGGAATTCAGTCAGAAAATAAGAAGGACAAGAAGCATACACCATAACAAAAGTTTCAATAAAAACAATAGAGTCAAAGAACAGTAAAAAATAAGCCATAAGAATAACTAGTACAGAGATTTTCTCTATTACCCCCATTTTTCCTTTCCTTTTTCTTTCCATATGCATATCAAGAAAAATGAAAAGGTTCTATTTCAAGAGGCAATCATTTCTTACATCTTGTCACAACTATCCTCCAGCAGCTTTGTCAAGTTTTTGACCAATTGTGGCAGATGCCTATAAGGTACACGAATTACTGACCCCAGTCCAGTACATTCTTCATTCATTCTTTCAACGCTACCAAAAACTGCAACAAGTCAAAAGTATTATGTCTTGGAAAAGACAAAAAAAAAAAAAAAAAAAAACATTTCAAGTTGTCATACTGTGAGTATGGGAATTGAAGAAAAATTATCGAAGTGTTATTGGGGACAAAATAAAATGACAAATAAGAGCTTATAAAGTCATATATGATGAATAAGAAAAAGATTTTTAGGCAAAGAGTTAGAAGAAGGAATAAAGCCAAGTGACATACAACTTAAGTTAATAGATTTTAAAGTACCATCAGATCTGCTCCATTCAAGATTATCCAGAAACTTCACCCTATCTAGGGCCAACCAAGACTGTTTCTGTTTTTATGCTTAAACTAATAAGATGGTGCAAAACATCAATCACCAACCAGCCTTCCATGAACTCCAAATACTACGTCACTGTTCCTCGAATCCCCTTTGTTTTAGTATTGCAAACTTAAAACACGAACAAGTACAACTAATTATTACTACAAGCAAGAAAAGAGTTCTATGTCCTTCGCATCGAACAAAATAAATAAATAAAAGATATTATCACCTTTCAAACTAGAGAAGCAGGACAAATTAAGAAATGGATTTCCATTATATTTCTCCATATCGTATAAAAGAGATCAATATTCCTGTGATCTAAGATTCTAAATTGGGGGAAAAAAAAAAAAAAAAAAAAAACCCAATGCCAAATGAATAATTAACGAGGCAGAGAAGCAAAATTGAAAGGAACTCACTGTATCCCGCGATTCGGCCTCCCGGCTCATCAGCCACATGACAATTTCCCGGCCACTTTGCCAAGTGAGTCAAATAGAATTTCATGGATCTCTGAATCAAACACCAAATTATCAGTGCAAATATGAGAAATAGTGACATTTCCTTTCTAAATTCTACAAATAAAGCATAATAATAACAACAATAAATCTTCTCTTGGGGAAAATTTAAGAAAGGAATCTATTAAATCACGAATTATGATATGAATGAGGGGATGAATACTGCTTTACTCCCAGATGGTAGATTAAGTGATGCGAATCGGAGTAGGTCGTTGCAGCAGAATCGTCTATACGTAGTCATGGCGTCGCACCATCAGGAAAAAAAAAAAGGAAAAAAAAAAGTTTCAGAACTTCAAAGAAATCGGAAAATATACTGTGAAAATCCTTAAAATTTGAGACTGTAGAATTATCAAAAAAAAAAACAAAACAAAACAAAATTTTATCTCCCGCGCTTTTCATGCCAACGGCCTAACTGATTTAACAGCCTTGACACGTCAGCATCAAGCTAATATCTCTACACTGACTATCGTCTCCGGGGACCAGTCCGTCTACTCTGCGTCGCCACTTTCTTTCTTTCATCTGTTTTCCTTTTTCTCCCATATGGTAGATACGTGTATTTTTTATTTAATTAATTAATTAATTAATTTTTTTTTTAGTATTATAAAATAATAATAAAATAAATTAATTAGTCTTTTTGCTTTCCGTTTTTTTCCCGATCATTTGTGATTTATTTAGTTTTTTCTCACTTTCTCCTTTTGCAATACTAGTTTTTTTTTACCTTTCATGCTTTTTACAAGAAGATTTACGTGAATAGGCTAATAATCACTGTAATTTTTTTTTTTTTTAAGAAAACAATCTATAATCAAGATTTGTTTAATAAAAAATCAAATTCTTTTTGAAATTTGTCTTTTTACAATAATATTGTGTTAAATATAAAACATTTTTGTTCTTTCTCTCTTGCTTCCTAACAATTCATGGGAATTCCATTTTTTGTAATAAAAATGAAAAACTTAGATTATTATTTAATTGTAGAAAGAAAGAATAATGGAGGAATGAATTCACTGGATGATTGTCAAGCGTTTGTGACCAAGTTTTTGCTGCCCCCAAACACTCTTTTTACCCAAAGGGTGGGAGTTCGACACCCCATTTCAGTCATAATGCTGTCAAATCTCAATGTTAGATTAGTCGAGTAAAAACTGGACACTATCACTATAAAAAAAAAAAATCACTAGATGAAATAATCTAATTGCAAGAATTGTTGTTTTGTACACTAATCAAAAGTTATGATTAAATATTCCAAATAAAATTCTTAAAAGAAAAGAGGAACAAGAGAGACTTCATATAAAATCTCTTTTTATTACACTCTTAGTTCAGCTTTCTATAGTATCATTTACGTATGAAAACAAAATAATTGTCCCATTCTAGTAGAGTTTGCATTACAAACTTATAACCACAGCCAACAAAATTATGAAAACCAGTGGACAATACTTGTAAATAATTCTGATATATAAGACTTATCTAGCTCCGTTGTAGATCTTCTATGCCAAGAATTTTAATTATATCCCTTCTGATATACTCGTTTCGTTTATATTCAAAAGCCATCTTCAATAATCCTGATAATGGTTTTCTCATTTCTGAGGATATAAAATAAAATAAAATAAAATAAAATCAATAATTAAAAGATTAAAATTTATTAAGAATTATAATTTAACGTACTCACCAAATTTTTCTGGTTCCACGTGGTATAATATATACCCCAACTGAAAGAAACAAAAATCAAATAATAATATTAATTAAAACAGTTAGTAACATAATAATCAAATTAACATAGAAAGAAAAATGCAATTCGCATTGTTCCAGTAATGAACTTAAAATTCAAGTTTTTGGAACAAGACATGAATGGACAGGCCAATGTCCTCCAAATTCAGTCAACTGGAAAAGGATATTTAAAGACAATTACAGTTCACAAATTTTCTACCAACTAGTATTCTTAAAAAGACAAAAACCAAAACTAGATGAACAATTGAAATGTACCTTATCAGCTATAGATTTTGTTTCAGAATTATCGGTAGGTATCGAAACTTTCATTGTATATGCTTTATAGCTGCAAAAGTAGAATTCATCATAAGGACAAATATACCATGAGGCATTAGCTAGTCTTAACCATGCATGTAATAATTACTAGGTGATTTATGGGAAAAACAAACAAAAATTGTTAGAACTTAATGCAAATGAGACAATATCAAGCCCAACTTTTAGGCGCAAAAGACACCATAGATTTGACACTTTTCTACCATTTGTTTAACAGTGAAGACCTTGTCTATGCTATTAAATGACCTTGGCAAAGAAAGCAGGGTCAGAAATATCATGAAATAAACTTCTGCCTCTTCAAGTTACGAAATGGCCTTGGTAATGAAAGAAAGGCCAGAAATATCATCTAAAAAAATTTCACTTACATTCACAACACACACATATAGAGTAAGGTGAAAGATGTTCTACAGGTTATTTTAACAAGGTTTGAATACACTGAACCCATGGGATTGAACCAACTCAAAATTGCAAGTATTTTTAGAGAAAATGTATTAAGGAATTCAGCCAAAAAAGAAGGACAAGAAGCATACACCATATCAAAATGTTTAAGAAAAAAAACAAAGAGTTCCAAAACAGTAAAAAATAAGCCATAAGGAGAACTACGGCTCAAGAGTAATAGTTCTCAAAATAAGTGAAACAGTTTTATTTCAAGAGACAATATTTTCTTACATCTTGTCACAACTATCATCCAGCATGTTTGACAACTTTTTGGCCAAATCCATCATATCCCTAGAAGCTACAGTAATTATTGACAACTCTCCAGTACACTCCTTACCGGTTCCTTCAACGCTACCAAAAACTGCAACAAGTCAAAAGTATTATGTCCTGCAATAGACTTAGATAAAAAACAAACATTTCAAGTTGAACATGGAAATTAATTGATGGAAAATTATTTAAGTGTCTTGTCTGGTTGGCACCCATTCCCAAAAAGTATTATTGGTGAGGAAGGAAAGTGAGCAAACAGGAGTTAAAGATCATTATGATGAATAAAAGAAAGAATATTAAGCAAAGAGTTGAGAAAAGACCAAAAGAAAATTGTTCAGCTCACGAGGCGTAAAATATTGTAAAGCCAAGTGACATATAACTTTTCAAAAATATATTTGACCAAGGTCAGAGATTACCGTTAGATCTGCCCCATTCCAGATTATCCAGAAACTTCACTCCATCTAGGCCCAATCAAGACTGTTTATGTTGTTTTTATGCTTACTAATAATGATAATGCAAAACATGAATCACCAACCAGCATTCTATGAACTCCAAATACAATGTCACTATTCCTCAAATCCCCTTTGTTTCTAATATTGCAAACTAAACACACGAATACAACTAGATAAACTATAAGCTAGAAAAATGTTCTATACAGTCTACCCTATACCATACTAGAAGGCTCTAGTCCAACTAGATTTAACCATCATAACCTGTTATGCTATGCTCCCATGGTATTTGTATTGAACAAAGTAAATAAATAGTATTTAAAACTATTTTCTCAGTGCATATATGTGAGTCAATTTTTAGTAAATAATGAATAAGTAAATGAGGTTTCAATCAACCAGAAGGCTGTGTTTGTAGACATTATAAGGCTGACATTATAGCATGTAAACTGCATCCTGAAAAGGAAACTGAGCATTCTTGCATTGCTGTGAAAAGAAAATTCCCATGACTTACATTTCCTAGAAAATCTCCCAACATACAAACACCCTCCCCTACCAAATCAAACACCTCCCCAAGGAATAAGTAACAGTAAAATTCCTGTTCTATGAACATTAGAAGTTAGCCGACTAAACTAAAGACATTAAGTTTGAAAGCAGAAGCCTTCAACCATCAAATTGGAAGGAAAAAACCTATTTCGATTGAATTTCAAGATATAGTTGCGTATCTCTCAATCATTTTTCAATATCGTATGAAAGAGATCAAAATATTCAGAGGATATAACTAAAATAAAATCCAATGCCATATGAGTAATTAAGGAACGGCGCAGAGGAGCAAACGAGAAATGAACTCACTGTATCCCGTGATTCGGCCTCCCGGCTCATCAGCCACGATACAATTTCCCGGCCACTGTGCCATGTGGCACATGTAGATGTCCGTGATGTGCTGAAACAAACACCAAATTATCAGTGTGAAGATGAAAAATAGTGTCTCATCCATTCCAAATTCTACAAAGAAAGCAAAATAATAATAATAATAATAAAAAAAAAATCTTCTCCAGAGGAAAGTTTAAAAGGAATCACGAATTATGAATGAGGAGATGAATACTGTTTGGGTTAAAGCTGATATATTAACATGTCCGAATCGGAGCAGATCGTTGCAGCAGAATCGTCTATACGTCGTCATCGCGATCACCCCGCTCCGTCAATACGTCGTTGCTCGCTGTTCCTCAGCGTCTGTAAAAAAAAGAGAAAGAAAGAAAGAAAAGCATTTGATAGAGAGCGGAAAATATTTTGTGAATCCTTTAAATTGAAAATTGTAGAATTATCAATTCACGAGGATAAAAAAAAAAAAAAAATCTCCCGCTATTTATGCCAACGGCCTAACTAGTTAACAGAATTGACACGTCAGCGTCGAGTTAATATCTCTACACCGACTGTCATTTCCGGAGACCGACCGGTAAGGGAGGAAGAAAGAAGGAAAAAGAAAAAGGAAGAGGGGAGAGGAAAGCTGGGGAAGAAGAAGTTAGGTCTATTGAGCTTACTGCATTAACAGCTTCGCCCTGTGGCAGCCGGAGAAGGCCATCCCCTCTTCGTCTACTCTGTATCGCCATTTTCTTTCTCTCTGATTTTTTTCTGTTTCCCTTGCCTCAACCTTTTTCCTTTCGGTATTATCCTCGTAAAATAAGCAAATTGGCAAAAATAGTCCCCAAATTTGGTAAAATTGATCATAATTTTTTTTTATGGAATTGATCCTATATTATAAAAACATTGTATACAATTGATTTTTCTGTTAAATCATCTATATATTAAGGTAAAAAAAAAAAAAAAACAAAGACATTTACCCTATTTAAATATATTTAATAAAAATATGGAATATTTTAATATATTTAATATATATAAACATACATATATTAGAACCAGAAAGAAAGAGAAAAAAAGAAGGAAAGAAAAAAAAATTAGTTTAAATTTTTTTTAAAAAAAAATTGGATTAATAATTAGAACATAATTTGTGCTATTATTTTATCTTTAAATAATTTATCCTTATCTTAAAACTTTAATTTTTATAATTTATAGAATTTGATTGTAGTAGAAGTATTGTCAATGCTGTATTTTGTATTATTCATCACATATATATAAGATTAAGATTACAAAATCTATTTTGATGAAAATTATTTTTTTACTTGTTAAACAATAAAGTTTCTTTAAAAAATTGTATATAAATTTTTTTTAATAAATATAAAATTTGACAAAAAATAAAAATAAAAAAAAAGTAAAAAAGAAATGTAGGAAAGTTAGTGAATTTAGTAATTCTGATGGTCTGAAAGGATTTTTTAATGAAAAGTTGCCCAAAAACTTTCATCTCGCATGCAAGATATAGGCCTTTAAGGCTAGTTTTTTCCTAAAAAATCGTGATACAGTTAAGTTAAATCATTTGATTATGTATTAAATATTGAAGTTGATTAACCAATTAGTCATGCCATCAAATAAAGTTACTAATTTCATTAATATTTTAAGCCGTTGTACTTGAAGTGGAGTACTTAATTAAATAAAACAGATTTTATTAAAATTTATTAAAATCTATAGTGCTCATACTTTTACTTTTTTATTATCTCTTACATAATTAATTACAAATGACTATCTATATTTTTTCTTCCTCAATAGATGGCTAATATCAATTTGAATTTGATTCAAAATGATGATTAAGACTCAACTAAAAATTTGTATACACTCTCTTAGGCTTATGTAATTTTCTTTAATTTTTCAAAATTTTTTACTTATATTTAAAAAGTTTTCTAAATTACTTTACAACCTTCTAAAAAAATTTAAAAATATATTTTGTCCAACAAAATGACAATGATTATTGAAATGGTAGAATTATCATCTGTCAATATTTGTTTACCTCATTTTTTTGTTAATTTTTTTCATTTGTTTTAGTAATAGATTGGTGAAATAGTCAAAAATTGTGTAAATATTGTTTTTTATCATTCGATTAATTTTATTAACGGTTAATTGTTAATCAAATTTTTTTTATAAAGTAATTATATTCAAAGGGCAAAAATGTCTTTTTCTTCTATCCTCCTTCTTCTTCTTTCCACTAGCACCCGACTCTATTTTCGCACTAATGAATTGCTACATCGACTCCCTCCCCGGTTCTCAACCATTACAAAGATCTTTGCTTTAACTTCTCCGATCACTCTTGTGACGAACTTTACGGAGCTTGCACTTCGTTTAAACTCTTTCATCTCTTGTCCAACACCAGTAACCCTCCCTGCTGCTTTACTCGATACGACACCGTTAGGTATATGAGCATGAATATTTTGGACTGCACGCATTACTGTTAGAGCTTGTATAGTCTTTTCCTTCTATTATTGAAAGTAATAGAACTATTTTTCTATTCTTGAGAAGCCTCTTTATTTATAGAATAAAAAATCAAGTGAGGGAAACTAGGTGGAAAGTGTGAGAAAGCTTCAATGGTGATTGAGGAATGTGTGAAGAATCTTTAATGATTTTCATATCTTTGAGGAAACTTCATGGTCATTCTAGGAATTGAACTCTTCAATTTACTTGTAGATGGATATGTCATAGAAATTGAATTCTTCAATTACACCAACGTTTATAATACTGATGATAACTTGAAGGGCGTGGGTCCTTTGGATTGGCTGTACAGGATTCAGTTGTCTTACAGCGTCCCCGACACCGGATACGATGGGTGTGTGAAATCTGGTGGGCGAGACTGAAGGGATGCTCTGTCTTTGCAATGCTGCCGGCGGTGGCACAAACATTACAAGACAATGCGGTAATTAAGTAAAATTTTAAAAAAATTCCTCAAATGATTTACTTATGTTTAATGGTACCTCATTAACCCTAATTATTTGTTGATAATTAAGCAGCTGAGATTTTGACATACTTGAAACCATGGAGGTATTTCTTGGTGACATGGGCCAGTTTAAATTTGGGAATGGCATTCACCCCCAAAAAGAAGAAGAAGAGCAAGAAGAAGGAAGGAAAGAAGTAAAAGAAGAAGAAAGAGGGAAAGAATAAAAAGACATTTTTACACTTGAATAATAATAATAATAATAATAAATTATTTATAGTTAACTGTTAATAAAATTAACAGAATTATAAAATTTATTAAAATTATAAAAATAAGTGATAAAATTATATAAATATTTTAAAAAAGATAGAATTCACAAAAATTATAAAACTGAAATTTACTAATTTACCTTTTTAGGAATTAGTGTAAAATAAGGAAAAACAGAGAAAAATTCTCTCTTCTTTTTTTTTTTTTTTTTTGGTAATTCTCTCTTCTTCTTAGTCTTTAGAAATTAGCATAGTTTATATTGAATTTAAAAAAAATAAATACAAGAAACCCACTACTGTTTTCATTCTTGGAGTATTTTTTTGAGATTAAAGGTAATTTCGAAGTATTTGAACAATTTAATTTTCATAGAAAAGTACCGTCAAAAATGGAAACGAAACCCTACTTTTCTTTCTATAGACATAAATTACAACTACGAAGACCAAAATAAGAATAAAAAAGTTTGCCTTTTTACTTTCACGTCCTTCGACAGCCAAGGAAGTGAAACGTAAAATTTAACAGAATTTCTAAAGTAAAATTTTTTATAATTCAAAAAACAATTAAAAAAAAAAAATAGAGATCAATATTACCAAACCTTGAACTATTTATGCTAATTTGCCTCTATTTTATTTACACACAGTCATGGTTCAGCTTTCTTTAGTATCAATTGTTGCCGCATGCAACGTGTGGACATACAGCCTCATAAATTTGTTAATCTCATTTAACAAAATGCAAAAAACCAATGCACGGACATACAGCCTCATAAATTCCGATACGTAAGAATCTAGCTCTGCAGGAGATTTCTGCGCCAGATTTTCTATAATGCTGCAAATTGCAACCCTGGAATGATCACACAATCAAGTTGGCAGTTTGATGGCCAGATTCTGAATCCCACGAACTATAGTCCTTAATCTTTGTAACGGTTTCCTCATCTCTGATCATAAAATAAAACAAAATCAATTGTTAAATTTTAGAAAATTAAAAATTTATTAAGAAATATAATTTGACATACTAACCAAATTTTTCTGTATCCCCGCTGTATAATATATACCCCAACTGAAAGAAAAGAAAATTAAATAAAAATTAATTAAAACACATAGTCATGAGATAATAATCAAATTAACAAAAAAAAAAAAAAAAAGATTCGTATTATTCCACTAATGAAACTCAATAATCAAGTTTCTGGATTTCAACAATTTCATGTAAGAGTTTCACCATCCTCATTTTTACTAAAACATCAAACTCTTGATGATCAATCTAGTTTCATTTCATTGAACAGACTGCGGGACCATCGATCCATAATAACTAACTCAACTTGCTTTCTTAACTAGACAATTAAGATATCAAGTAACCTTTTTAGACTCCAGTTTTAGAAATTTCCTTGTTCCTACAAAAATTTATAGACTATTGTGATGTTGAATCTCTTGTTTTTTATGGTTTTAATCCCCAGCAGGTGAAAATTCTTCTTTAAAAATTTTATTTTATGAAGCTTTCTTAGAGCAGTTGATGCAGGAACTGGCAACCCACATCATGTAAGGCCTAATTCAGATATCTTAAGAGTGTCCTTTTCAAGAAAGTTCTTCCTATGCCTCTCAAAAGCTGGTTCAATTAATCTACATAGCTTTCACTAGCCATAGAACATCTAGACTTTTAGAAAATGTCATTACAAATTTATTAGCAATAGAATTTGGGGGAAACTATTCTATTTGCACGTGCTGTGGAGGAAAATTTCTTAGAATCACTTAATCTAGACTCCATAATGACATTCTCCACCTCCTCACACAGTTTACCAGGGTCTCAAGCTTGGAGAAGAATAGTCCCAAATAAGGTTGAAAAAGGTAGTGAAGAATTAGTAAACTAATATTGAAATATAAAAAATATTAATTTACTTCCATGAGCTCATCAACAAGACATGAATGGACAAGCCAATGTCCTCTAAATTTAGTCAACTGGAAAAGGATATGTAAAGAAAACTAGAGTTCTTAAATTTTCTACCAACTAGTATTCTAGAAAAAGACAAAAACCAAACCAAATATAGATAAGAAAATTGATACGTACCTTATCGGCTATATATTTGGTTTCAGAACTATTGGCGGGGATCAAAATTGTCATTGTATAAGCTTTATAGCTGCAAAAGTAGAATTCATCATAAAGACAAATAGCTCTAAGCATGAGATATTAGCTAGTCTTAACCATGCATGAAATAATTACTAGGTGATTTATGGGAAATGCAAACCAAAATGGTTAGAACTGATGGTTCAAAACTGACAGCAGTGTATAAGCAAACTGAACCAAAGTGAAATGCAAATGAGACAATATCAAGCCCAACAATTGGACAGAAAACTTCATGGATTTGGAACTTCTATACCATTTATTTAATGGTGAAGGCCCTGTCTAAGCTATTAAATGACCTTGGAAAAGAAAGCAGGGTAAGAAATATCATGAAATGAACTTCTGCTAATTCAAGTGACCAAATGAAATTGGTAAAAGAAGAAAGGCCAGAAATATCATATAAAGAAAGTCCATTTACATTCATAATACACACATATAGAGTAAGGTGAAAGATGTTCTACCAGTGGTTTTAACTAGGTTTGAATACACTAAACCTATTGAATTGAATCAACTCGAAATTACAAGTATTTTAGAGAAAGTGTATTTAGGAATTCAGCCAAAAAAGAAGGACAAGAAGCATACCCCAAATCAAAATGTTTCGGGAAAAAAACAAAAAATTCCAAAACAGAAGAAAAAAAAAAAAAAAGCCATAAGGAGAATTACTACTCAAGAAATTTTCTGTACAACCCCCATTTTTTATTTCCTTTTTCTTTTCGTATGAATGTGAGTTTGTTGGGGGAGGGGGTGTCTTGGTCATCAAAATAAGTGAAACAGTTCTATTGCAAGAGACAATATTTTCTTACGTCTTGTCGCAACAATCGTCCAGCAGGTTTGACAACTTTTTGGCCAAATCCACCATATCCTTAGACGCTACAGAAATTATTGACAACCGTCCAGTACAGTCTTCACCCTTTCCTTCAACGCTACCAAAAACTGCAACAAGTCAAAAGCATTAGTTCGTGTAATAGACTTAGATAAAATACAACATTTCAAGTTGTTATCAACTGAACATGGAAATTGAAGGAAAATTATCCAAGGAATTTTGCTAAACTAAAATTAAGAATTAACAGTTCTGATTGGATTTCCATTATATCTCAATATTGTATAAAAGGGATTGAAATATTCAGATGATATAAGTAAAAAGAAATCCAATGCCACACGAGTAATTAACGGCGCAAAGTAGCAAACGAGAAATGAACTCACTGTATCCAATGATTCGGCCTCCCGGCGCATCAGCCACAATACAATTTCCCGGCCACTTTGCCATGTGGCACATATACATGTCCATGATGTGCTGAAACAAACACCAAATTATCAGTGCAAAGATGAAAAATAGTGTCTCTTCCATTCCAAATTCCACAAAGAAAGAAAAATAATAATAATAATAATAATAATAAAATCTTCTCCAGAGGAAAGTTCAAAAGGAATTTGTGTAAATCACGATTTATGAATGAGGAGATGAATACAGTTTCAGTCATAGCTGCTATATTAACTGGTCCAAATCGCAGTAGATCGTTGCAGCAGAATCGTCTATACGTCGTCATCGCGCCGCACCGTCTATAGATCGTTGCTCTCTTTCCTCACCGTCGGTAAAAGTGTTTCAGAACTTCAAATTAACCGTTGCGAGAACTGTAGAATGATCAGTTCACGAGGAGGGAGAGAGTCAGGGAGAAAAAAAAAAAATCTCCCGCTATTTATGCTAACGGCCTAACTAATTAACAGAATTATCAGTTAATATCTCTACACCGACTGTCATCTCCGGAGAGCAGTTCGTACACCGGTAAGGGAAAAATGAAATGGGAGGAAGAGATACGGTAAAAGAAAGGGAGAACGCTGGGGAAGAAGAGGTTACTCCCGTCCGGTGGCCGCCGAAGAAGGCTATCCTTTTTCGTCTACTCTGCGTCGCCCCTTTCTTTCTCATCTGTTTTTTTCTTTTCCTTTTTTTATTTTTTATTTTTTTTCCACTTCTGTCTTTCAGTTTTTGATATTTTAAATAATAATTACCTTCAAGGCATATGTATTTTACATGGAGGCCTATTCCACTTTTACATAATAAGTTAGGATTATATATTCCCAAAAATATTCTTAAGAGAAAAAAAAGAAAAAAAATTAAAGGAGAGAAAAAGGCTCTTTATTTAACCTTATGTTTATTTTTCCTTTTATTATTTTTATGTTTATTGCAGTTCCCAATTCTTAGCATCAACAAGAATGAACATTACTGGTAGAGTTTTGCATACAAATTTGTTAATCTCAGCTAACAAAATGTAGAAAACCAATGGAATAGCATCTTCTGCGCCAAGAGTTTCTATTATGTCTTATGCTGCATATTGCCAGTAATTGTGGAGTGATCACACAATCAATTTCGACCTTCTCCCCTAGCGAGAGCCACTAATAGCGGTAAAGGTTTCCTATATTCTGAAGGCATGAGATAAAGCGATATCAATTTAAATTTAGAATTAAAAAATTAAAATTGTCAAGTATTATAATTAAAGTACTCACCCAAATATTCCCCATCCACTCTGTATATTCTAAACCCCACCTGAAAAAAAAGGAAAATCAAATAACAATTAATCAAAATTAGGTAATGACATAATAATCAAATTAAAAGGAAAAAAAAAATGAATCGACTTACTCTAGTAATAAAATTCAAAATCAAGTTTCTAGATTTTAATGATTTTCTTTCTTTTTTTTGTAAGAGTTTCACCATCTTCATTTTTACTAACACATCAAACTCTTGATGAACTACTATTTTATTCTATCCAGTATCATCTCTTTGAACAAACTTTGGGACCCCTGTTCAATAATGAAATTGTCTTCGCAACTTGACAATTAACATATCAAGAAACTTTTTGGGTCTTAACCTCAAGTTTTAGAAATTTTTTGTCCTTACAAAAATTTTATAGGTTCTTATAATGACTTAGCATTCTCTTTGAACAAACTTAGGAACCCCTGTTCAGTACTTAAATTGCCTTGGCAACTTGACAATTAATAAATTAAGTAACTTTTTGGGTCTCAACCTCAACTTTTAGAAATTTTATGGTGTAAATCCCCAAATAGTGGAAATTCTTATTTCAATGTGCTTTCTTAGAAGAGTTGATGCAGGAACAGGAAACCCACATCATGCAAGGCCTAAAGCTTGTTGAGATAATCCATATGCTTTCAAGAAAGTTCCTATGCCTCTCAAAAAAGCTTGTTAGAACACCTAAACTTGTAGAAAATGTCATTACAAATTCATTAAAAATTAAATTCAACAGAAACTAACATGCTATCAATGCAAATTTCAAGAATCACTTAAGCTAGACTCTATAATTACATTCTCCATCACTTAAGCTTGAGACAGTTTACCAATGTCTCAAGCTTGGACAAGAATTGTCCTAGATAAGATTGAAAAACGTAGTGAAGAATTAGTAAACTGATATTGAAATGTAAAATTTATTTATTTGCTTTCTTGAGTTCATCTCATCAACAAGACATAAAAGAACAGGCCAATGTCCTCCAAATTCATTCAATTAGAAATGGATATTTAAAAACACCTAGAGTTCTCCAATTTGCTACCAACAAATATTTGTGAAAAGGGAAAAAATACAAAATTAGATAAGACAATTGAAACGTACCTTTTCGAATTCACGTATGATGTTAGTTCTCTCGTGATGAATTAACATTTTCATTGTATAAGCATTATAGCTGCAAAAGGAGAATTCATAATATGGACAAATAGATCTAAGCATGATATATTAGCTAGTCTTAACCGTGCATAAAATAATTACTAGGTGACTTATGAAAAAAGCAAACCAAAATGGCTAGAACTGATGCACCAAACTTGACAGCAATGATTAGCAAACAGAGTTACATTGAAATGCAAATAAGACAATATCTTTCTTTTTTTTTGGTAGAAGCAAATAAGAAAATACAAGCCCAACATTTAGGCATAGAAGACTCAATGGATTTAGCATTTTTCTGCCATCTGTTTAACAGTGAAGGCCCTCTGTCTAATGACCTTGGCAAAGAAAGCAGGGCCAAAAGCATCATGAAATTAACTTCCACCTCATCAGGATACCAAATAACCTTGGTAAAGAAGAAAAGGCCAGAACTATCATTTAAAAAAAATTCAATTTATATTATTAACACACACTTATAGAGAGTAAGGTGAAAGATGTCCAACATGTTATTTTAAGAAGGATTGACTACAGTGAACCCATGGGATTTGAACCAACTCCCAACTACAAGTAGTATAGAGAAAGTTTAAGGAGGAATTCAGCCAGAAAATAATAAGGACATGAAGCATACACCATTAAAAAAATTTGAATAAAAACAATAGAGTTATTTAACAGTAAAAAAAAAAAAAGAAAGAAAAAGGCATAAGGGTAACTACTATTCCAGAGATTTTCTTTACTACCCCCATTTTTTCTTTCCATATGCATGCGTTTGTTGTTTGAGGGGAGGGGGTGTTCTTGGTCATCAAGATAAATGAAAAAGTTCTATTTCAAGAGACAATCCTTTCTTACATCTTGTCGCAACAATCCTCCAGCAGGTTTGACATCTTTTTGACCAAATGTCTCAGATCCTTATAAGGTAAAGAAACTACTGACAATTGTCCAACACGTTCTACATCCATTCCTTCAATGCTACCTAAAACTGCAACAAGTCAAAAGTAACATTTCAAGTTGGCATCCATTCCAAGATAGTGGTACTAGAGACAAAAGAAAGTGACAAATAAGAGTTTAAGGTCATTTATGATGAAAAGGAGAGAATTTTAGGCAAAGAGTTGATAGAAGACCAAAAGACATGTTCTGGGAATGGTAGCAAAATTTTAAGTGACATATAACTTAAGAAAATAGATTTTTAAGTTATCCCCTGGAGGTGGAAAGAATGATCTCTAAACAGATGACCAAGGTCTGAGATTACCATCAGATCTGCCCCATTCAGATTATCCAGAAACTTCACCCTATCTAGGGCCAACCAAGACTGTTTATATTGTTTTATGCTTATCTAATATGATATTGCAAAACAGCAATCACCATACCAGCCTTCCATGAACTCCAAATACTACTTCACTATTTCTCAAATCCCCTTTGCTTTTAATATTGCAAACTTAACATGAACGAAATACAAGGTAGAGAGGAGCTCTTTGCAGTCTACCATACGCCATACTAGACGGCTCTAGTCCAACAAGATTTGATCATCATAATCAGTAAAGCTACGCTTCCATGTCCTTTAAATCGAACAAAATAAAAAGATAATGTTTATCACCTTTAAAACTGGAGAAGCAGGACAGAATTTGACAATTCAATCGTGTTGCTAAACTAAAATTAAGAATTCGATTTCCATTATATTTCCGTATCTTATAAAAGATATCACTATTCATATGATCTAAATAAAAAAGAAATCCAATGCCATGTAGTAATTAATGATTCAGAGGAGCAAACAGGAATGAACTCACTGTATCCCGTGAGTCGCCCTCCCGGGGCATCAGCCACATGACAATTGCCCGGCCACATTGCCAAGTGGATCAAATAGAAGTCCATGCCATTCTGAAACAAACGCCAAATTATCAGTGCAAAGATGAGAAATAGTGTTACTTGCACCAAATTCTCCAAAGAAAGCAAAATAATAACAATAATAAATCTTCTCCAAGGGAAAATTTCCTAAAGGAATTCGTGTAAATCACGAAATTTGAATGAGGGGAAGATTACTGTTGTATTCTTCATTTGTAGATTAAGTGGTCCGAATCGGAGTAGGTCGTTGAAGCAGAATCGTCTATACGTCGTCATCGCGATCACGCCGCACAGGCTATAGGTCGTTGCTCGCTGTTCCTCACCGTCTGATTTTTTTTTTTCTTTTTCTCAGAACTTCAAAAAACAGTAGATAGCGAACCGAAAATATTCTGTGAATCCTACAGTGAGAACTGTAGAATTATCAGTTCACAGGAGGGAGAGTCAGGAAACATATCTTCCACTAATTATGCCAATGGCGTAAGTAATTAACAGAACGTCAGCATCGAGTTGTCGTCTCTGGAGATAAGTTCGTATGCCGGCGAGGGATTTATAAAGGTTATTTTAATCCTCGCGCCCAAATGATGTTCAGAACTTTCTAATGCCTTTTCGAGTTAATAAAAACTTGAACTACCAAAAAAAAAAAAAAAAAAAAAGTTAATAAAAACAATGAATTTGACTTCTCAAGAGCCTTGGGGCTTGATCGAAACTATGAACAATCCCCGAAGGGAATAGTCGAGTTTATTTTCTTTTCTGCCACCACTAATTTTACCTCCGATTTCCATCATACTTGAATGATTATCTTGGTCTCTATTTATAGATAAAGAGAGTGACAATCAATGACTATTAGTTTGTCATGTGTCACTCATGCAATAGCAAAATCTTTCAATATCTTCAATATTTATTTAAATATATAAATAAAATTTCAGTGTCTATACCATTTTTTTAAAAAAATATTGTGTTTGCCTCATTTTTTAAAACTTTTGTGAAAATGGTCTTACAACATTCAACAAATACAAAATAGAAACTATGTTTCAATCACTGAATGCAATGCAACTTAAAAACTATATTGCATTTAGTGAATGTAAGATAAGTTTCTATATTGCATTCGCAAAATGCAATATCATGTGTTTCAAATCAAGTCTTCTATTTGTATGAGGATGCATAAGAGTTGCTCATTCTTTATTGCATTCAATGAATGCAAACGTTTCAAGTCTTCTACTAGTATGAGATGCATAGAATGAACAACTAGCAATTGCATGAGTATCATATCTGCCAGTTGATTTGATTTCGTACAAAACAATTGCATAGTTTCTACTAGACATAAATTTTGAGTCGACTTTAATGATGGTTGAGTCTATTCTTTTAATGTTATTTATTTTTCTTTAAATTGATTTGAGATGAGGTATCCAGTTCATCTGTCTTCTAGTTACATTTAATGCAATAGAACAAAAAATGATATTTATTCGTATATTGCATTCGGTGAATGCAATATAGAACAAAATATAATATTTATAGTGTTCTATATTACATACGGTGAATGCAACATAAAATATAATATAATATTTATAGTCTATTATTTTTGAAGTATTTGTCAAATATAAGACTATTTTCACACAAACATAAAGCTTTCTTAAAAAAGTGACCATTTTGGTCCAATTCCAAAAGCCAGGTGGCACCTCGATCTCTCTTCCGTACACCACGGATTCCACCTACAAGTCATCACGTCAGACTTGTCCACGATTTTTATTTTATTTTTTATTTTAAATTTTTTTTTCCTCTCTCTCTACCACATTACTGGGCAGTTGGGCTTCTCTCCATCACCGGATATGGATGTTCTCCTTCTCCACTGCCCTTCCATGGCTTCTTCCCCAAAACACAAGCTCAAACGCCCTTGTTGCTCTTCTTTCACAGACCCCATTCCTAGGGTTTCCAGTTCCAGGATCGATCATGTCGATTCCCTCTTGGAATCTCTTCTGGGACTTCCCGATTCATCTCTTTCTGTTTTCGACATTTCCTTGGACCGCCTTCTCGATTCTCGACCTTGCGAGTTTGAGAAGACTGATATCATCGATCGGGCTCACAAGGTAGGATCCATGCTCCTCGAAGCATCTAAACGATCTGCCCGCAAGCGCGCTTCCTTGCATAACGCCGTCGTTTGGGCTATTCCTGCAGATCTTACCATCAAGGTGCTTTCTCTAATTCTTCTTCCTATCATTTTTTTTTTCCCCAAGTTTTTCTTCCTTAGGTGGAATTACTATTGCCGATGTAATTGAAGAATGGCTTGCCTTTACTTTGCGATTGCATCATCCAATTGTCTATTGTACAGAATTGGATTTTCTTTCTGATTGAATTGCATTTCGACCAAGGTTAACACCATTATTTTTTTTCGCCGGCTTCTGCTTTGGTTCCATCTCGATTTTACAAACGCGCGTTTTTTTATATATAAAAGGAAATGCTCTATTTTAACATTTTAAAAAGCAAGGTGTTCAGTAACTCAGTTACCTGGGTGCATATTTAATGCTTGTCTCTATTTCATGGTATTTTTGCTCCTTACCAAATGGCATACTGTTTCCTGCCTACTAAAAAAAAAAAAAAATTAAAATTGAAGAAATCTATTTAAGCAGAAAAGCTTTTGAGAATGATAAAGGTCTCTTTATTATTTTGAAGTTTGTCTTCATTCTTAGTACATGACCATCACTCCAACAAATGCATTGCTGATTGTTAGAAAAAGTAAAACTAACATATGTTTTCCGATAGTGTGAAAATCTTTAAGCACGTAGTTCTAGTTTTAACGATGCTTAATTGAGATAGCTCTGTTAAATCAGATATTAGATTGAGGTGAAAGAGAAAAAAGGAGAAATCTGAAAGATTCTCAAGCAACCCCTATTTTATTAGATTATTCATATATATATATATATATATATAAAATATAGTGTTTATGATTGCTTTTAATTGTCCGCCTTTTTCCTCTGGGGATGTTGAACTTTATTGAACAAAGTTACAAGGAAATAAGAGACTTGAGGGATGTTTCATAAATAACCTCCATGCAGAAACAGTCTTTCTGCTGCCTTAGAGAGGATGGTTTTGAGTCCTTACCATAAAGGAGGTAGAAAAAATTAGGTTAAACAGAGAATTGTTTTGTCACTGCCAAATTAAGTAATCTGACTCATGAAAAATCAAATTCCATTGCTGGTGTAGGTGTCTTTGTCACCATTCTCTTGAGGGGTTTAGACCATCCATGAAGAGATGTGATGCTCATTCCAGAAGGTGTCACAGCGGATAGGATGGACTAGGGTTTTTCAAACTTCTCTTGCATGTGTACAATCCCCAAGAGCATGCAAAGGTGTTTCTAAAGTATGCTCACTTAGGTCACAGAAGCTATCTCAGTGTGCTTGAATTCCAACTCTAATTGTGAATAGCAAAAGAACACATGCCACTAGAATTTGAGTTGACTGTATTTATACTTATTTTAAGGGAAAAATTAATTTAAATTTTGAAAAAAAAAAAATTACTTTTGAATTTGGAACTTCTGTAACTAAAGTAGTTACTCAAATTTTTTTAAAAATGATTTATCCAATTCTTATGATAAGATACAACATTGGACAAATGAAAAAAATAAAATTCATTAATGAGACCAATATTATTTTCTAATCTGGTTATATCCTATTATTTAATGTTCAAAATGGTATCGGGAAGACATCAGATGAGTAGTATAGATGTATTGTTTTTATTTGCTTGCTGGTGGTACAGGTCTTCTCTTTGCTGGATACGCAAACATTATGTTATGCTGCTGCTGCATGTTCTTTCTTTAACAAGTGTGCTGCAGACCCTATGTGCTATGCAAACATTGATTTGACCACTGTCATTCCGAAGGTCAATAATTCTGTAGTTTCAACAATGGTTCATCGAGCTGGAAGATATTTTCAGTAAGAAAATTTGACGCTTGCATCGTGGGCTATGTTCTCTATTCCTAACTCCTTTGTTAATATGCAATAGAGCTGCTCCCTTGTTAAGCTTTGAAACAATCATCTATAGTCTTTATCTACTCTAGATGCATTTTGTTGATTATGATCCTGATAAAAGCAGTCTTAGGTTATTGAATAAAGATGCCATGATGGTAGACTATTATCAAGAATAGTTTGATTAAAATGTTTGTGATGAGTAATCATACTTAGGCTAGATTATCTCAACAAGCCTTGCAATGTTGACTAATTGCCATTAGTTTTTCTGATGTGATAAGATAATCTGAAAAATTACTTTCTCACATGGGCATTACACTTCGTTTTTCTTTCATTTTATAGATCTCTTAAACTAGGCCTTGTCCCTGGCCCAATTGCTTCGGCTGGATCTTCTCAACCATTAGTTTATACTATGAGGAATTCCACTGATCCATCAGGGTTTTCATGGACTGATAAGAGATCGAGACAGGGGAAAGAGTCATCATTTCTCACAAGGTCTTGCTTGGCATCATTAACTGCTAATGATGGCACTCAAGGGTATTGCTCCTTTTTTTAAAGGAAAAAAAAATTATTTATTATTTACTTTTTATTTTTTGAGAAGAATTGAGGTCTTAAATTCAATTTCATGTAGATAACTCTCCATTCTCTTTAGGGCTCTACTGAGGAAGCTTCATCTTTATAATATTGAAAGGATGGATAATACTGCACTTTGTGCCGCATTATCAGCATGTCCTTCTCTGCATGATCTACAAATTGTTGGACTGTAAGTATCTGAAGCTGTATATTTTACAATTGTTTGTTGGACTTCAAATTTTTTTTTGATGGTGTGCTGAATAACCACAGAGATAGCCTTTATAAGGGTCTTTTAAGTGGCAATCAATTTTTAACTGCCTGTTCTGGAGCTTCTGTACCTTGCAAGCAATTGCATTTGTTTCTGATGTATTCCAGAAGAGAAGCATAATGCCTATTGTAATATGAGTCTGTATGATGTTTTTATTCAATTTATTTATTTTCTTCTAGGAAATATTATCTTATACTCTGTATTTGGGTTTGTGTGTGTCAAGTATAATGATGTACATATCTAGTAAGATAATTCAGCAACACATGTTCTTTGCTGCTTTGAGCTTATTAACATTTAGTTAATTTTTGTGTGCGATAGTCATGTTGAACTGAGGCTGACACTGGAGTCAGTGAGCAAATATTGTCCCCAGATAACTCGATTGTTCTTTGAATCTTCAAAGACAGGTTATTATCACTCTCCTCTTGTCCTCCTCTCGTATTACTTCAATATTTTCTGCTTACTTTGGTTTCCCTGTGTCTAGGGAGAGATGACAGTTTGAAGTTGCCAACATGTAATGAATTTGTCTACAGCTGTCCTAATCTGTCGTCTTTAGCACTGAGGGGATTTAAACTACCTGATCACAAGGCTCGCCTACTTGTCAAGGTGTGTACTTTTGACTGTCTTGTGAACTTACTTAGCTGTTGAAGGCTCTTTCTTGTTATTTTCGACCTTGAAGCAAGATCATTAACTGTGGTCGCTTTAGAATGCAAACTCATTTATTTAGTACTTCATACAGAGTTGCATAATTCTGTTTATGCTGCTTAACATCATTTATTTGATGTACTAGTCATGTAATTAAGCATCAATGGTAAAACTATAATTTGAAATAACCACCAGGAATGCTGAAGGCTGTCAAATCTGTTGACAAAAAAGAAATGTATTTTTAATGTGTAACGTCTCTGCAGGGATTTCGGAAACTAAAGTATGTTGACTTCTCAACATCCTATTCAATCACTGGTGCTTTTCTCAAGTACGTTTCTCTGTTATCACCATGTTATGTGTGTTGGAAGCTTTGTTGGGCATGATTAAATTTATTTCTTATTTTATTAGGAACCTTGGAAGCACTGCAGGGGGGAGTCTACTTGAGGTTCTGCTATTGCGTGACTGTATGCATCTAAAAGAAGTAAGGGTTGTTAACTAATGATTTCTTCCTTCCAGTTATATCTCTCTCCATCTATAAATTTATATCATTTTTGCAGGTGGAAGTTACACGCTTATTTTCAGCAGTTATTTCAGGAGATTTCAAACAACTCAAATATATTGTGGGTTCATTTAATGCTCCTGCCAATTCATATTTTCACCATGCATATTACTTAAAACTTTACAAATTCCAAACAGGACTTGTCCAATCGGGAAGGTTTAGCATCAGATGGTGACTGGTATAGGAGATGTTGTAGCTCAAGGTCACATGTTCTACAGAATTTGATTTCAGGTGCTTAAATAACTGAGTCTATTTGTTACCTAAGTGTGACAAGGTTGTATGTATGCAGCTTTATCCCTATGGAGCAATTACATGAAGAGAGGCCTGAATTAGTTATTGTGGCTGAATTCCCCGAAGGAAGGTAGGCTGGATTATTCTGTTACTTAACTAGTTTCTAGCCTACGTTAACAGATTCAAGGTGACAGAAATCAATAAAACAACCTTTCCCCCACCTTTCTTCTTTTTTTGGTTTCTTGGTCTTGTCACGCAGTTATATTGAGGTTGAGCAAATGATAGGAAGTGCTATCAACAATGATTCAATGGTAACTACATCTGACAGCAGTACATCTGACAGCAGCACATCTGACAGCAGTTACAGTAGTAACCAAGGCAGTGGCATGGACAGTCTAGATGGGATTTTCAGCATTTTCGAGGAAAGTTCGGATGAATCTGCCTACCTTTGATCTTGTTAGGGAAGTATGGATTGTCTCGTTTCTTCTGCTAAACAATTTTGGTACTCTTCTTCCTTTCCTACTTTCCTACATTTCCTAACTATGCTTGTTATTCAGGCTAGCATGTTCCAATGAGTTCAAGAAAATGTTTATTTGGGCCTTCTGAGAGCTCATGACTATGTGAGACATAACATTCAGTAAATTATTTGACCAATGAAAATATCTCTGTGGAACCAATAGATCTGTATTTCTTAAATGTTTTGTTTTTTAGATTATATGTTGCCTTCACTTGTTCGATAAGTTTGACTTTAGAAAAAGTCTCCTCAATTTGGTGTTTTTTTTTTTTTTGTGAGATAGTGATGACATTACAGGCTAACCTTTTTTATACTCTCTATTCTTTTAAGATTTTTTGATTACCTTTACATTACTCTGAAGTCAGCCAACACAACCTAATTTGTGCACAAATTACTATTTTTGTCTTGAAATTCTTATCTAATATGTTTGAAAGAATTGCAATTTGCGCCCTAAAGAGAACAAGATTTTGAAACTTTCTAGGGCAACTTTACCTTTTCCTGAAACCATCCATGCAAGATCTGAATTTGGTTCTTCAGTTTAGATGGCATACATGTGACATGAATGCGATGGTGGTGAGATTGTTTCTTCATTTTTTTTTCCCCTTTCTTTCTTTCTTTTTTCCAGGTGAAATGAAATTAGTCCCTCAAAAAATACATACAAAATTCAGCTATGTGCTTAATTTTGAAGTTTCAATTTAGTTTGCAGAGATTATTATTACTATTTTACCAAATACTACAAAATATGATTTTTAGCATTCCTTTTTGTGAAAAGTTCCCATTTAAATCGGTCTTAACTCTTAACTAAATGCACTATTAAAATTACAATTTTTATGAACATGGAGTGTGTCAAAAGTCAAGGACTTCATCATAACATTTTACAATCTTGCAAGGCTAATTTGAATAGCATCTCTTTCTGAAAAGGTGGTAATATTTATATTTTAAATAATAATTTTAGTACCTCTTTCTTGTTTTCTGTTCATTTAATGTAGTTTCAAGTATAAATGCATCAGTAGTTTGTTTCCTGTTGCTTCAGGTTGATAAAGTCAAAGCTTGCCAATTGATGAGACAAGATAAATCCATGACTATTGTGGGCTTGCTTGGCTACAGAAACTTGGTAAATTTCAATGTGGATTAGCAGTGTTCTAACAAATTTGTAGAGTCCATTTGGAGAAAAGCACATTCAGATGCTGTGATATGGTGCCAGTTTACAGGGGTTTTTTTGATACACTTTTGCAGCCAAGCTCATACGATTCAACGTATAACCGTGTTTTGTAATTCTTTAGTAGCAGATTATGAGTCTAACTATTTAACAGGCTCTTCTGCAAGGTGGTGGAACGGAAAGAAACTAAAAGTTATTCAAGCAAAATTTGGGTTGATGGACATAAGAAAAATACATGGATAGACATCTGCCTATCCATAACAAAGTATCTGGTTTCAGTAAACATAGCCTTGGAACTTCTAAGGGGGTGGATAGCAGCAACAGCCTTCTCGCTTGAATTTAAGGTCAGCTGTCTCCTGCCCCAAAATGTCATCTATTTTGCAATTAATGCTTTCAATTTTGGAAGCATGGAATTCGGTACGTTGTCCTATATGGAATACATAATGCATATTGAAAAAAAGGTTGTTATACCGTGTGTTATTCCCCATTATTAAAATGCAATAAAATGACACTGATATTATTACCCTTTTTTTTTTTCGTAATTATATAAGCATATATCCTAGATTATCTAACTACAAGTGATGATGGACTGTGATATTACTATTTGTACTGTTTCTTGACATCATCAGGATGGCATATTTTCTTGACATATATATAGATATATATTTATATGTTTGCTCCATGCTAAAAGAATAATAATTAATAATAAAAAAAAGAAACAGAAAAGAAAGAAGAGAAGACAAATGAATACACACTTCTCATCTAAATTGGGTTTTTATTTGTAAAATTCCAAAAATATAATTTAGGAATTAAGAAATGGGGATGTTGAGTTGAGTGAGGTGGACTTGTTGAGGAAGAAGATGATACTTGACATTGAGGTTCTCGAAAATTCTCTTGAGCTCAAAAATGAGGTCCGTAATTCGGGTGTTCCTATCCCCATAGTTCTGATGGTTAATTGTATGTTGAACGCATAGTGCCATTTTCAGTTTGTCCACATTCTCTATTTCTTTCACTATTACTGAGTGCTTCGGATTCCAATACTTTGGTTTGCTTTCTATGTATCTGCATCCATCCATCCATCCATTAAAAAAATATCACATATATCTAGGTTGAATATATATATATATATATATATATAAGAGAGAGAGAGAGAGAGAGAGATTGATACTTACGCTTGTATAGCCTTTTTGAGTGCAAAGATGGTGTCCATAGAAGTAGAGAAATCAATGGTGAAGTTAACAGCATCACACATTTCTGGACTTCTGTAGAAGTTACTGATTGGCTTCGTGATTAGAACTGAGTTTGGGTAATATATCTTCTCATTATCGTAACGAAGGAACACTGTGCTCAGTATGTTCATCTCTTCTACAATCATCTGCAAAATTATTACCCACCAAAACAAACAAAAAAATCTCATTGTATGTATGTGTGTGTTTGTGTTTGTGTGTGTGTATGTGAGGGAGAGAGAGAGAGAGAGAGAGAGAGAGAGAATATAGGGTATGTACCTGAACGCCATCGACAACGCAACGATCACCGATATCAAAAGGATGCATGACGAAGACAAAGACAATGGATTCAAAGACATTTTTGCACATGTTTTGGAATGTAAAACCGAGAAGAAGAAGCTGTGTGATAATGACAGCAATAACCTTGGTGGATGCTAAACCCATTACCAGTAAGAACACTACTATTATAATCACACTCACAACCGCACTCGCTAGCTTATGTAGTTGTTGCACTGCTGTTTTTGTGTCGTTCAACGAATGTGCTAAATATTTCCTCTCGTAATATGCACGAACCTGCACATATACATATATACATATATACAAATTTATTATCATATGTTTAAAGTGGGATCAATTCGATTCCTTTTCTTCCTTTTATTATTCATTAAAATTCATGAAAAAAGTTGGGAGTAACTTTACCACCCAGTTTCTGAAGGCAGATTTTGTGATTCTTCCTGTCTCAAGAGCACCTTCAAAGAGTGGGAATATGGTGTGAATCTCAACTCTTTTTAGGAATCTCATTAAATCTTCTTCTTCAATATACCTTTTTAATGAAAAATAAAAACAAAAAAATATTAAAAATTCTACAATGAATTTGGTCTCAAATAATACTATAAATCAATTTTGTAACCATTTTCTATGAAACTTAAAGAAATTAATTTTATATACACTATTGAAATTGAATATTCAACATAAATATAAATAATAATAATAATAATTTAGAGAATCATATTATTCGATTTCAAAATTAATAAAAAAAAAAGAATAAATGCAATATAACAGTTTTACTATATGTTATGAGTTATATTTTATTTAAAATTAGGTATCAAAGATTAAAAAACGAAAAAATAAATATATTTTTAATTGTTAAAAAATATAGTGACCATTTTTTAATGTTTAAAAAACAGCTTTATTTCCTCCAATATAGACATCTTTGTGCATGACTCTACATAACAGCAGCAGCAATCCCTTTTTGACATTTGGTAGTGAAAATTATGGCCATTTCTGAGTGACTTTATATAGTTAATCTTCTCTCTTAGCACTAATTAAGGTCACTGTAATCTTACAATGATTAATATAAAATGTGGGTTGAAAAGATAAAGTTAATTCTATATAATTTTATTAACAATAATGGTTTTGCTCTTTCCAAAAGTGTATTAATGGAGAAGCATCATATATATATATATATATATTATGACATATTTTTAATTTAAAAGTCTTTTTTATCATTCTATATTTTTCTTATTTGTTACAAGAGACTAATTAGATAAGAATCAAAGTTTCAAAACATAAAAAAAAATTAGGGACTCGATATATTAATATGTATTATTCTTAAAAAAAAATTGACGAGTATTAATTAAAGAGATGTTTGAAAAAAAAATTAAAAAATATAAAAATTAAAGACAAGTAAAAATGTAAAAATTACCATATTTTTAATCTTTGTTACAATTTATTCACTTGTTAGGAATACAAAAATAATTAAGAAATGTCATTTTATTTAGGAAATAAATATCATAATTGTAGAATAAAGATACATAAAAATTACTATAAAGATACATAATTATTTCTTACTGTAATCATTTTAGACCAATAAAATATCAACATTAATATATCAAATGACTTCTTTTTCTTTTTTTTATCACGTTTTCAATGATAACAACATCCACCATGCATGGAAAGTGAATAATATATTGTATACTAATATTGTTACTTCTTCGGCCATTTTAAGGGAAAATTTTTTTCCCCCTTTTTAAAATTTGTAAATACCTATTAATTCTTTGAAACTATCAGCACTTTTCTCTTCAGCACGTTTTCCTATTAACACACACACACATATATATATATATATATATATATATAAAAATCAAATCATCTTTTTTTTTTTTTTATAAAAAAAAAAAAAAAAAAAAAAAAAAAAAAAGTAAAATAAACTTTTTTTTTTTTTTTTTCTTTTTTTTTTTTTTTCTCCCCAAAATTTTTTTCTAAAACAAAACCCAAACAAAAAATTTTAAAATAAAAAAGGAAAAAAAAAAAAAAAAACAAAATTTACTTTATATTTTTTTTTCAAACCCCTTAAAAAATTATAATTTGTAAAAGTTTTTAAAATTATAATTTTTTTTTTCAATCTAAAAAAATCAAAAAAGCATAACGCAGTTAAAAATAAAAATATTTCGAAATTTAAAATTAAAAAAAAAAGAAAAAAAAAAAGAGATGAGAGAGAGAAAAGTTAGAATTTACTTGGCACCAGGTTTAGCAACATTCTTGAAGATCCTTTTAACACAATTTCTTGCTTCCCATTCACTGGTAATTTCTGTGCTACCAAATTCATCAACACTTCTTGAAATCGTAGACAACCCAAAAGACCTCACGTAATTAACCAATCTCTTCACGTTCCATGCCGATGCCGTATTCTGCATGCTCAATTTCCTCAGCTTCTCAATATCAATCCTTCTCATACTACTATTATTATTAACCTTTCCCGATTTAGACAACATTAATTTCTTCGGTTCTTTCAGTTTCGCCGGCAAAGATTTCGACACCGTCAAATGATGATGTTGTTGTTGTTTTAATCGTTCCCGTTCATCCATCGGCGGTCCAGAAAGCGTGTCCAGAACATAGTGATGGAACACGCTTTCTTTCATTCGATCGAAATAAGTCGTCACGTGAAACGACGATGCTAGAACTTTTACCAGCACGATTTTAACAAGCCAAATTGTTGCGCCGGCGAGTACGCCGACCAAAACTTGGAATACTTTTTTTAGTACTTTATTTTTCTTGTAAATTACTCGGGTATTGAACATGAATCCCCACGCTAGTAAAACTAGACCTAACCAAAAACAATTTTGGAAACTTTTTCTAAGACCGTACACGAAGTACAATACTCTTTCACGTAGCATGAAATTCCTTTCGATGAAGAAAACGAGACAACATATTACCCAACCGGAGACTAAACGACCGGAGATTATGACCAGTACGAATAAACACCATTTCCATATCTCAAGACCCCATTTTGATCTTACCTTGACAGATGAAATTGTGAGTGAACAAATTAAGCAAGTCATGATGACAAGAAATAAAATCCATTCAAGAATTAAACTCCAATGATTCATCAAATTCATCTTCATTTTCTTCCTTTTCATGAATTTTCCATTATCATCGTCTTCATCATCATCTTCATCATCTTCATCTTCTTGTTCTTCGCTTTCTTGATCAGTACTATTTTCATTAATATGAATTTCTGTGGTGGTTTGGGATTGGGATAGTAAAGTTGGTGGGAGATTGAATTCTAGAGATCTTGATTTGGGTTTGGAGAAACTAGTGTTGCTACTATTGAGGCGGTATAGGGTTTTGATGAATTTTGGGGAGAGATTGGAAGGGTTGGGTAATGGTGGTGATTCTACTACTGCATGAGGGAGGGGGAGAGGGAGAGAAGGATTAGCTATGGGAGTTTTTTCATCCATGACTACAACTACATGATGATGATGATCATAGGAGTTGCTATCTTCCATCTCTTGATCTGTTCTTGCTTTCTCTCTCTTTCTCTACTTTGGTGTTTTGAACTTCTTAGGATCTTTGTTTGCCATAAATAAGAGACTCTTGATACTATGGTTGGATTAATTAATTAGATATATGCACCGGATCATCTAGTAAACAACTCTTCTAACTTAAATGATATTACATGTTAAATTCACATATATATATATATATATATATATAGTCACGTATATATATATATACCTCTTATAAGGAACTTACTCACTTAAAACAATAATTTGTTTAAATATGAAGAGGTATTGTCATACCACTATTTGTGTTTTAGCTTGAGTAATTTTAGTTTGATTAAAACGGGTTTAGGATTATTAAACTTTACTTCCACTTACAACATAAGTGAGAGCATTTAACTTTTTATAATTAATTTTTGAATATAAAATTTTATGTAAATTCCATCATTTTTAGTAACACTAAATTAAAATTTTTTGAGATATTAAAAGTATATGAATTACACATAATATATAATATTCAATCATAATAAAATTAAATAAATAAAAAGCACAAATAAAAATAAAAAAGTAAAAGAATACTTTATTTAAATAATTCACATAATTGTTTTTTGTCATGTGTATAAAAATAATTAATAAATATTATAATTACAGGATGAAGATGTAAATAAAATATAAAAAGATACATGATTATTTCTTACCTTAATAGGGTTTTATTTTCAGTGTTAATCAATGATTTCTTTTTTATCACGTTTTCTCAATGATAATAACATCCACCTAGCAAAGAAAGTGAATAATATATTGTATACTAAAACAGATGGACTTTCCATAAGTTTTTAGTGTTCAAAACTGCAAGCATGTTCTAAAATTTTTAGTGGCAACAATATATATATATATAGGACCACATTTTTGTATTTCACACACACAAAGGATCAAAAAATAAAAAAATTTTAAAAAAAAAACTTATTCAAGGAGATTAGTTTAAATATAATCATGATTTAAAAGTATGGTCTATTTTTTAAATCTAATCAGAACATTTGGATTTCACAAGTAAAAAAAAAAAAAAATTACTAGATTATATATAATTTTCTTTTTATGATTTCATCTTAATAAACAAATGTTGCTAAACATATTCAAATTAGGTAAGAAATTTTTGCAAAAACTGAAGTGTATAAAATTTGATGTTTTCGTTTCTTTTTTTAATCATGTTAAAGAATCTCTCTGGCCAATTCACAATTTACAATTTCAGGGTTTTTGTTTTTGCCCTTTTTTAAATCTTCAATACCTAATGATTCTCGTGCTAAAAAAAATTTTAAAAAAAAAAACCTAATGATTCTCAAACTGTTTCACCACTTTTCTTCTTTAGTGCCAATAACGTTGTAAACCACAAGAACCACGTATATATATATATATTATAGACATTACACATAAGGTTGGTGTTTTTATTATAACAAAATAAGAAATTGATATTCAATTCTATATATACATACATTAATGTTAAAAAAAATTATTATTTTTTATTGAATTTTCTTGTCCAATATCTAAAAGTTATTTGGACATAAATTTTTGTTGAATTGTAATTATATTTCATTATAAATAGTAGTGAAGAGAGAGGGGGGAAATGTTATCTAAAGTGAATTATAGAAAATATGGTTAAGGATTATAATTAGAAATGAATAATTATTTGGAGACATGCATCCGTGAATCATTTTGTGAAAAACAAAAAAATGGGAAAAAGAGGATTTGGTTTTTTATGAGTGAAAACTGGGAAGATTAATATTTTAGACAAGCAAATAAAAAATAATATTTCTTTTATATGTAAACAAAAATTAATATTATAGAAGAGGTAATCATACATCCTTTTTTTTTTTTTTTTTTTTTTTTGATTGATGGGGTAATCATACATCCTAAATATACATTATTCATTTAAATCAATGGACAAAGACCTAAAAGTTTGGCCGGTGCATAGGAGACGCCTACCATTTAGTTGAACCTTCTAAATTTTATATTGTATTTCCCCTTTCCATTTTCCTTTTTGCAAATTTTGCTCAAATTTTTTAATGGGATGCATGAAATTATTTTGTCCTTATCTTTCAGAAAGAGAAATTATTGTTATTCTTTGTAATTATTTCACTTCCAGATCAAAGTCAATTTAATTGGACACACTTCTTATATGTGTTGAGTACCAAATGTTGTTGCAGAATATATGCGGGAAAAAGAAAACAGGAAAGGCAGAAAACAAACTTGGAGAAAAAGAGACTAAGTTAACGGATATATGACTCAAAGCATAAATGAATAGTTAGTACGATCACGACTATAATATAGAGCAGAAGAGTATGTACATGCTTTGAACATGAAAGAAAGATAAAGGACTATGAAGTATGAACATGAATGATGCTTGATCTCACTCAGACGACTGACCATTGTTTGCGATTAGCCAAAAGTAAAAGTTGATGAAAAATAATTTTTCAGGCGAATGTATACTGGAAAAAGTTTGAATAACACTGAGAAACATGTTCCACTTACCTAGAATTTCAATTTGTCAATCAAAGCTGAGTTGATGAGGTCCCGTAACGCCTCCTGAGAGAATTGATGGCATTTTCAAAGGATTTTGACATATCTGGAATGGTTGTTTTGGACACTGAAATACAGAAGAACAGAGAAAATCATGAATTTTTAAGGAATGCTGATTAGAAGTTCAGCTTGACATAAATCAATCTGTCATGAAAAAGAAATTATAGAAGAGTTTTTTGGCTCTTATTCAGTATTTAAATGCTTACTTCGTGCTGCATGTGCTTGTGCTTCTGCTATGAAATTTGTGAATGAAGCCTGAAAATGTCCTTCAATTAAAATAGGGAAAATAAAAAGAATGTAGCAGGAAACTTGAACTTAGTAATCAAAACTCTACATTCATTGCTTCCCGGCCTTCATCTATTCGTTCCTGCATCTTCTTGTAATCAATATCTGCTTCATCCATCACTTGCTGGCAATCTTGAGTCTGAATCTGTTAATAGTGGCATCAAAACAGGTGTGTAAAAGGACATGCATGATGCTGAAGTATCTGAATAGATGTTTAGTTGCAGCTGCAGGGTTTGAAAGCTACCCATTGAATCATTCTCAGCCAAAATGTGGTCTCTCACAAACAGAACACATTATAAGTAGGTAGATAATAGAGGAAAGTAAAATAGAAGCACTAGAAGTTGGAAACTATTAATCAATTACAAACAAAAAAAAAATCAAATTATTGATTGATGATTCTAGAATGCCTTGAAAATGATATCTTCATCTCTTTCATGTTAAGTACTGATACCAAAGAATTAACCAATCATTGCGGTCAAATAAACTAGGATATCAAAGATCCCATCACTGAAACATGCAAATCACACTAATATATGGGTCCAAGCAGCTGACTGATTCTGAATCTATCACGGTGATCAATTCTGCAGTGTATTTATGCAGGTAGGTAGATCGAAAGTCCAATACTGCATAAATGATATGGGAGCTAAAAGATTGTTAAACATTTAATCAATTGTCACAACATGCTTATGAAAGATTAGCAAACTATGGGAAAGATCTATAATTGTAGCAGTATTCCTTTTGGCAAAGAGATCTGAAAATAAGGAGAGTGCACAAGGCAAAAGCGGCTAGACTATAGAACAGTTTTAGGAACACAAGATTTTACTAAATAACCCACAATAAAGCATAGGATCTAGTGAAAGAACATATGTATTTTAATATCTAATAAATTTTACTTCATCAAACCTGCCCATTATAGTAGTTCATCTACTAGTCCAAAATGAATCGAAACCTAACAGAGCAGTGTAAAATGCCAATAATATAACCTATCAACTGTGACGGCAATCAAGAGCTTGAACTTCAATTAAGATAACATCAGCATCATGCTAAATGAAAGTCTCATTTTAAAAATTATCTATAAATATGCACCATACCCCAAGCTTCATAATGTGGGACAGGTAACAGGAACAAACAACTAACATTTTGCAATTAACTATAAATAGAAATGGAATTGGATCATTAGATGAAAGCTCATGCAGGGGGAACCTTACTCAGTGAAAGAGAATAGAAACTACAGAGCAAGATGTGTAACTGTAGAACTGTACAATTAAACAAAAACGGCACACGAAAACAAAATTTCGTTTCAAATTGATAACTAGTAGTTTATATTTGTACAAATACAATAAATAAATAAATAAATGAAAAAGATAATACAAGAGAAAAGTCACTAAAACTAATATGCGCTTAACATATTTAAATTATTTGCATCTGTGAAGCCAAATAGCTTTGTAAAACCATAGCGGAATTCAAGCCGAAATGTAAATACGTGCACGAATGATCATAGCCACGTTAGGTGAACATATTTGTACTTCACTATTGATATAATAAAAAGAATAATGAAACAAATTGTATTAATATACAGAAATTAGACGTAGTTCAGCTTATGCACAAAGCGACAGTAAATTCGAAGTCAAAAAATTAAGCATAATCACCACTCAGAACATAAGTAAATAGACAGATACCTTGAAGCGTTTCTGAAGGCGAGAATTCGAAGCCTCAGTTTCCTTCGAAATCTCCACATCCGATCGCTCCAACTGCCGTTTCAAGGATTCAAATTGAGACGAAGCCAACTGTTTCAGATCCGAAACAGTATTGATACCTTTAAGTGATAGCGGTGTCGAGTTTAAAATTCCAGTAGACTGAAATAGAATCGACGCGGAACCTCTTTGGTTGCTCTTTTTCTTTAACGATGCAGGGGACGGCTGCAGCTTTGTAGCGTTGAACCTGAAATCAAATTTCTCCGGTGATTCGCACGCCGATCTAAGAGGAGTGGATGGTGAGTCTAAGGTCTCCGGCAGGAGTTCGGCAACCAATGGTTTTCTCCTTGTCGTTCGTCTCCTCATCTTCTATGTAGCTCTCTCGTGTCTATGGGAATGTGAAGTGTTTTGTGAAGGAAGTTATTTGGAATTGGAGGGTATTTATAGTGCCCCTTTGGTTAGTGTTTGAAATCCGAACTGTTAGAAGTGACGCGCCATTTTTTTTACTTCCTTTTTTTTTTTTTTTTTTTTTTTTTGGTCACATTTTTTATCTCCTTCACTTTTTCTTTTACATTTTTCCTTTCCTACTTCTTCTCCGTTAACCTCTATGCTTTCAGTGTTGGGGTTGGATTTCAACTCAAAGTCTCACATGGAGAAAATGGGTAAATAATTGTCTACATATAAGCAATTCTCACATATTCCATTAGAATGAGGCATTTTGGGAAAGTCTCAAGAACAAAACTATGAGAATTTAGTCTCAAAGCGGACAATATCATACTAATGTGGAGTTAAGTGAGGTGGCAGCCCAACCTGATGGGAGAAACGGGCCTAACATCCAGAACCTATTGTCTACCTCCCACTGCTTGCCACCACGGTTGCCAGCCAGATTCCAACCAATTTTTCCTGTGAAGTCCATCTTTTCCATTTTGTGACATTTTCATTCCAATGTAATACCTCATTTCATATTGAATGTATTTATTATCAACTCAAAATATCACTACAACCAAGATAGGTCAAATTGTTGATAGTCAATATATGTTAGAGGCGAAATTGTCTCACTATTAGTTCAGAACATCAATACAATGAAGATGGGTCAATATTTTAAATCCTTCTATTGAGTTTGAGTAGTGTTAGAGGTAAAAAAAACTTTATTATTCAATAATTTTACAATCTTTAAAATAATTTAGCCTATACTAAGAAAAAGTGTGTGTTGGGGGGAAGGAGGGTTACAAGACCCCTATCTCCATCAACACTATCAATCAAATGAGAAGAAAAACTTCACCACCACCACTTCATAGTTTTTTTTTTTTTTTTTTTTTTTTTTTGGATAAGTTGGTAATAGTTTCTATTTAATTAGATGAAACCAATTTGCACACAAATTCTTTAATGCTCTTATCAGAACTGCCCCCTTCACCCACAGCTTTTATTGCCAATTCTTTCCACTTGGTTGCATTTGTCCTGAACTTTATTCCCCTCTCTCCTTCCATAGTTTGTCTAATACATTTCTCTATCTCATCCCTTCTCACTATCCCATTTTCATCTGATTCAGCTTTAATTCCCATTTTCCAAACATCCATCACAAACTTTGCATTTGTAGCTTGATCAGTCCATTGTGGAATGGCAACCATTGGAACACCTAAACTCAAGGCCTCCAGAGTTGAATTCCAACCACAGTGTGTGACAAAGCATCCCACTGATTTGTGTGCTAAAACTTGAAGCTGAGGACACCATGAAACCACAAAACCTTTCTCTGATTTCTTCTTTTCAAGAAACTCTTTTGGCAGCTTGTCTTTTTCTGTTTCTCTAACTACCCACAAGAAGTGTTTGTTGCTGTTTCTTAAACTCCATGCCAGTTCCTCCATCTGTTCAGCATTTACAGCAGCCAAACTACCAAATGACACATAAACAACTGACTTTTCTGGTCTTTCATTTAACCATGTTATGCAAGCATCAGTCATTGGCTGAAACACACTCATCCCATATTCATTGTCACCTTGGATTCTTTTGTCTAAATATAGGGATGGGATGGCAGGTCCAATGGTTCTCACTGGCATAATCTGACTTATCCAGTCAATCACCTGCATACACACATATATCAAAACAAACCCAATATTTATATCATCTTTTATATTGAGAATCTCGAGTCCATGCTTCATAGTGTTACAACTCAAGCCCGTGAATCCATGCCATAATTATGGACATGACGAAAATCACAGTCAATTACTTGACACTATCCTCATTATACTAAAAGGATAACTCAAGTTAATTATGAATTGAGACTTAACATGAACTAATGACATGAATACTAAGAAAACATATATGATTTTACCAAAGAATTGAAAAAGGGAAAAAGATAGTACCTCATCCTCTAATTCATTGAAGGTGTTGAAGAAGAGCCAATCAGCTTTTTCTATGTTCATAAATTGATCTACCACCAAGCGAAGAAGTGGTGGATATGATCCACAATCACTTACAAAAGAAGGAAGATCTGAAGGAGCAAGAGGTGGTAATCCATGGACTCTAACAACTTCATTCTCCATAAGAGGAAGTTTCAACATCCCTTTGTAGATATGGTAGTAGATGTTATCAACAGCACAAGATTGAGTGAAAAACACAGCTCCAGAAATGCCAAACTTTTTTGCAACATCAAGAACCCATGGAAGAAATGGATCGTATACAATACAATCAACAGGAGAATCACCTGAATTTTGAAGCTTTAGAACTAACTCAGAAAGAGTTTCTGAACCAACCCTTTGAAATGTATCCAGATATAATTCTGAATTCATTGTTTCATCCTTTCCTGCATCGAAACCATCAGAAATTGTTTCCACAGAGAAGGAACCAGAAACTTTCTGTAATTTCTTAAAAACGAACTTAGTTGTTGCCACGGTTATTTTAATACCTTCCTGCTGTAACCGCTTGGAAAATTGCAGCATGGGATTTATATGGCCTTGGAGGGGATATGGGAGTATCAAACAATGGGCTTTGCATGTAATTTCCATTTTCTTTCTCAAGGAGAAAGCAAAATCGATATTTTCGGTGTGTTTTGCTGATCCTCCTTGTAGCAGATATACAAGGTATATATGGCCATGGGATTCACCCAATAATGCTTTAAAGGATCAGCCGCCAGATGGTCTGACACGGCAGGTTTCTTTTTCTTTTTTTTCTTTCTTCTCACATTTTTTTAATAGGAATTTTCATTGTCAAGTTATGGTCACATGCAAAATTTTTTAGTTGGCATAAGACAATTTGTCTTTTAAAGTTTTAAAATATCTAGAATAATGGGTGAGTTTAGTCTCAAATAAATTTATTTTTTGCAAGTTTAATCCCAAAATAAATAAGGTCATTTTTAATAGATTCCGTTAAAAAACTTAAAAACTTAACAGTTTATATTGTTTAATTAGTTTAAAAAAATGTAAACATGTCATTACAAGTAAAATGTTTAGAGGAAAAAAATAATAATTAAAAGCTGAGGTGTCAAATTCTTAATGGCTACAATTTGCACACATTGTATCCCTTCTTAACATACAGTCTGATCCGTAGTCCGGCGAATTCCCATTTTCATCCCTTGTAGCGAACGATACCGTCATTCCCCATGGCAACCTGCACGATTCTAGCATGTCTTGGTTCCGTGGAATCATGCCACTGTTGCCCTCACCGCCATTGTTCGACTTGTTTTTGACTGAGAGCGCCTGGAGATAAAGACGAAATTTGATGATGACCGGTGGTTTCATTTTTCTTTTTCTTTTTTTTGTCATTGTTTTCTTTTCTTTTAATTTTGTTTAAATTTAATTTGGCAAAGACCGGTGGTTTCATTATCTCTCTTTCCCATGTCGAATTCCAAAAGTCTAAAAACGAAATCCATTTACCCTTTGGAGGTAGGGAAATAACCTCGGGGGCTCTGCTTTGCCGCGGATCAACTCCGGTTTCGTTCCGAACCCCCTTTGACTCAGGAAGGCCTTCCCCCACTTCAACCGATGCAGACGCGGTTCTCTCGTCGTGAAATAAGTCAAAAAAGGGGGGGGTTAAATCGCGTTCGTTATTGCCTGTATTGCTAAGGCATTTCCAGTCGCCCTCGCTGGTCTAATTTCCTTCTTACTAAGGTCGGCCTACCCTTGAAGTGGCTCTGAGATACTCGAGAATCCAATCCACTTCTTCTTGCTGTGAACGGATCCTCGGTGGAGGGTAGTGGCTGCAGCGCGTTGAGACACTTCTTCGCCGGCCCTACAACATCCGAGTTCTCCCGGATGGTCAAGTAAAACAGATATTTATTCCCGAGATTCATAGGCAGTGGCTTGGTTAAGAGAACCCACCAGAGCATCGCCCTCACCGCCATTGTTCGACTTGTTTTTGATTAAGAGTGCCGGAGATAAAGACGAAATTTGACGATAACTGGTGATTTTTGTTTTTAAAAAAAAATTATTTATTTTTTTTCTTTTCTTTTAATTTTGTTTAAGTTTAATTTGGCGAAGATGGGTGAGTGATTTTATGTTAAGAGGGGAGACAATGTGTGCCAATTGTAGCCATTAAGAATTTGACACCTCAGCTTTTAATTTTTTTCTCACCTATTTTTCACTTTTACCCTTTTTAAAATTAACTAAATTTTAAAATTAACTAAACAATATAAACCGTTAAGTTTTTAAATTTTTTAACGGAATCCGTTAAAAAGGACTTTATTTTTTCTTAATAAAAAAGTTTGGGACTTTAAAAAGTTAAAAAAAATAATTTGGGACTAAACTTACCAAAAGTAAATGTGTTTGGGACCAAACTCACTAATTATTCAAATATCTAATATAACTATACATTATTTTATTGAAAATAATAATAATAACAACAATTCATAAATAATAATGTTAAAATATTAATTAAAAGAGTATAGAAAAAAAATTAATTGTCAAATCAATATCAATACAAAAACATGCTCCTTACTTGTCAAATCAATATTAATATAAACCTACCAAAATGTCATAATTTTATTAATAATCTAATAAATATTATGATACATACAAGTAAAAAATCATCTGTCTAAGCGGACTCCTAATACTTCCTCCAGAGCGGATGATCGAAGGTTAGCGTCACGTTAAAAAGTTCTGGGTCAAGCCCTACCCTCGAATAAGAGTTGAACTCTGCGAGCGCTCCGTAGGCCGAGTCCGGATTAGTGTTACCGAAGGTGGGGATACCGGGCGCTCCAAGTGGGATCATACCAAAAAAAAAAAAAAAGTCTGCCTTATAAAATAAAAAATAGAATATTTTATAATTTTTTTAAAATAAAATATTAAATAAAGCTTTAATTTTTCTTTTTTAAAAATTGAGGTATACCTTTAAATTGAATTTGCAACCAATTATAAGGCTTTTATTTTTAGAATTTTCACTTCAATATATTCTTCTAAATATAAGACACTCTGTAAAAACATGGGACTAGTAAACCCAAGAATCGGAATCCAATCACAACTTCGCCACACGCAACTTAGTAAATACAAAACAGAGCCACCCACCCATATGGAGGTACCGTATTTTGTTTGGCCAAAAGAATAGTCATGGAAAAATACAAGTTGTCATTTAAACACTTAGGTCACGGAAAAAATTATATATCAAATCAATTAACCAAATAAAAATATTTCAAATCTTAAAAAAAAAAAAAAAAAATGCATATTCCAACTAAATTAAGTATTTTACGTAAGTGCTAAATTAGTTCTTCCAATTGGATACATCTAAACAGGTCAAGAGAGAGGCAATGGAATTAGAACTAAGTTGTATTGGCAAACATAAGGCTATTGATTCTTTCATGTTCCTTCAAAAATAATAACCGAGGTTGAGACATGCTCTGTCCCAATCCTCAATATCATCCTCCTCATTTGAAGAAAAAACCATGTAAGAAATCTTTAGAATCCTAGCAAACACCTTTTGAGTCTATTTGGAACTGACATATCCTACTCTCAAGACTCATTTCCATTTCAGTTATTTAGGTTTGTCAAAAATCAAATTACCAGTTTTGATGCTATTGGTAAAATAGTATTTTCCCTTTACACTGTATGTGTATATATATAGAGAGAGAGAGAGAAAGAAGGAGAGAAGCGAGAAAGGAGTGTGAATATCTCATTTTTAATATGCATATATTATGTAACAGGAACTAACAGACTATGCATTTGATGTCAGTCCCAAAGGCCTCCATGAATGCGGGGATGCTTAGAGTAAAAAGACTTTCTGTTAACTTGAGAAAAATCCACAGAAGAAATTGTAATGGAAGTACTTCTTGGTTCAAGAATTAGTAATCCTTTAACAAAAAGAATATATATACACACACATATAAGGAAGCTTTTCTTTTTTCAATTAAAAAAATATAAGGAAGAAGTCTTCGCAAAATATAGTGAAAAACAAATGAGAATTGAAATACCCACCAAAAAAAACTATCGACATCCTCAAGGTCCACCATAGCTTTTACTCTGATGATCCTGCAACACCATGCAATACTACTCATTTTCAGATTTAACTCTTAACGGAAGGGAAAAGTTTAGGATCAAGTGTAGATGAGAAAAGCCTTTAGGAGGGCCAGGAAAGTACCAAAAGATCAAATACACCAAGACAATAGCTTCAGAACAATTACTGAACAGCTTCATGAAAGCTAAAGCAAATAAAAAGAATCCTTTGCATCATTATTATTTATCACTTGAATTTTCCACCATGCCTGGTAGCTGGTGCTACTGCAGCTATACCTCCTAATTTGTTAGGGATAGAATGAAGATAGGCATTCATCTTAAAGAATACCAGCTGCAGGCACAGTATGATGTTGGGGGAATGTGAGTTGAGCCTCCAGAAAGAAAATACTACTACTTAATTCCATTACATGGAGCATTCCTTTTATCTTTTTCAATACCACAGACCAAAATCAACAGAATTTGATTTCTTTCTATATTAAGCCTGCAGTATCCATAAAATTAGTACCCACTAGGTTTATCTAGTTATGAAGAACCCCAGAGGCCACTATAGAAATCTCAGATTCAAGCCTAAAGGACGCATAAACACTCTGTTCCCATGCCTCAGTTGAAGTACATGTGGAAAAAGAATCATAATTCTGTTTAGGGACCAGGCTCTGGTACTAGGTCTCTTAACATTAAACTAACATGTTTAAGTCCTTGATGTGACCTTTTTGTTTTATTTGACCCAGTGAAAATCCTTGACTTTCAGTTCCTTTCAGAAAGCACCAGAATTGTGATGATTTATGCCTTCATAATAGAAAGACTGCCTAATTTCTCCTTCCAAAGAGTACTTGATCAAATAGAACATGCTCAATTTTACACCAGAATTGTAAAATTGACTAATATTCAGAGGAAGAAAATTATACAGAAGCAAAATAATTAAATCATTTGAACCCAATTATCGAATTCACATGCTATATTTGACACCCCAAAATCCCCTGGCTAGACATGAAATAGTCGTATACAAATTTGCAGAAAATGTAAAATTGATTCAACAAGTAAAATATGGCTCATTACCCATTCGAGTAAAAGATAAAGACATGAACTCAAAAGTCATTCAGGCACACCTTTATGGGGACGAGATAAGTGACCTCTTATCCTTTCCAACTGATCAACAACAGGTTTAGTGCTGGAAAAAATTGCATTTCTTATATTAGACATATCTATGCCCTTCTCCAAAGGATTCCCAATCCTGAAGCATTGAAATGTTTCACAAGCTTCCTGTTGCAAGCCAGAGATGCGTGGTCTGAAGTTAGACCAACCATCTGAAGCATAATTTCTCATGTCAAGTAGACTGTTGGATTGAACAAACTCCATAGCATTACTCTTCGTTGCCAAAAGAGCTACAAAAGGAAAATAAACACTAACATCAACTGAAAAGCTTTGCAACTCGAAACATAACCAAACAGATGTCCATAGTCTCATTTTTTCAGCCATATGAAAAACATTAGCAAGTCATAATGAGTCTAATGCACACAACATAAGAATCTCAAAGATTTTGGCTTTAAAAATATCAATAAAACAAATTTTGCATCCACAATTAATAATTCATCAAGGCCTTTCACCTAGAAGTTTTATAAACCCCTTCTTCTACTTTAGAAATCAATATACACATTAAATTCAATTCAATAAAAGCTTTCCAGAGGCTACAGTGATGTGTACTATTATTAAAAATAGATGAAAGGTACCCTTGTAAGGAGTTGTGTAGATATAATTAGCTGGAAGACCGATGCCAAAACCTAAAAAAGTGAAACCAACACTGAATCCAACACCACAGCCGGCACCAACGTAACCAACCACCTCAGGTCCAAATCCAGGACCCCATCCAACACCACAACCAATGCCTACGCCCATGCCCCAGAAGGCTCCGGTCGTTGGATGCACAGGGTTCCATCTTTCGTATCTCCGAAACAACCCTTTGATAATCATTTCCACCTGCAATTTACTAGTTCCCAAAAAGTGCGCAATCTTATCCATTAGCTCAAATATGAAAAAGGCTTAGAAAATCCATAAAGGATTCAAAAGGTTAACAAATTTCATATAAATAAATAAGAAGTATCGTCTTAGCAGCTAGAACAATAATTCCGAGTACCGGAAGAAAAACTTCAGCGCCAAAAAATTCCCCCCAAAGAAAATGCGGCTTTCTTTTCAAAACCCGTTAAACTGTTTCTTCACTGTTGTAAACGTAGCTCTGATTTCTCCTGAAGAAACAACATCACAAAAAAGTAGATGAAGGCAAAATAAAAGGGAAAATATAAATATATATATATATATATATAATATGATTTCACTTCACTTTAAAACTCCAGTAATTCTGTTTTATTCTTTACTATCAAATTTTTCTGAAAGAAACTACATACGAAGAATATTCCAGGAGAGAAATTTGAAAATTAATTAGATAAATAAAAATTTGGACGGATCATAATTCAGAAAAATTAATTCCAACTGCTAAAATTAAAACTCAAAAGATTAAAAATGTAAAAGTCTCCAGAATTTTACTTCACCGTCAATCAAGTAGAAGCTTTGCGGAAATTGGGAAGAAAAGCGCCAATGGAGTGAAGTGATGAACAGTAACGAGAATTTTTTTTTTTTTTGACATGGATACAATAATCACAGCGGATTTCACCATTGGTATCTCTGGCCTGGAAGCATTATCTTTTTGGATTGGGCTTCATGCTATTAGGCCCACTTAAAAAAAAATTTCTTAGCCACCAAAAAATATATCAGCATAAAAAAAACTTTGTGCAATAATAATGCAACATGAGATCTATGTAATAACCAATACTTTTTCAGAATAAAAGTTAAATTTTATAAGCATAATTTGAATCAATCTAAATTAATCGAAATCATAATAGCTCTAAATACCAAATAAAAAAAATATATCAGCATAAAAATACTTCATTCATCAAGGACTTTTCTCTGATATTTCAATTCTTGAAAAACATATATGTATAATTTTATTTTTTTTGGTAAGTAAAAACATATATGTATATAATATATATATATATATAATAATTTTTTTTTTTTATCGCACGGGTGTCTTGGATAGATCCCATCACTGAGGACGGCACCTTCAAATCATTTTACGCCCGGACTAATCCCGCTCGCTGATTTGTAGACATTTACCTCATTAGGTGAGACAACTAGCCAAAAAATTCAGGATATATGACAATTGAAATATGAAGACCAATGTCTTTTCTCTGATACAACTTTTTCATTCTAAACAGTAATATGCAAATGCCATATTCATAAATGAAGAAGGAATAGCAGGAAAAGAAAAACGCTAGAAAGCATTCAGCTCATTTATTCTGCTGAAGTTTGATGCTGAGTTTGCACTTAACAAGAACGACAAATTTACTAATTTACCCCCCAACATCATCAAAGCCAAACAACAATATCATTTCTAGCTGTCCATAACACGGAAAAAGAAAAAAAAATTAAAAAAAAGTACAATGATTTAGAAGAAAACAGCATAATCAGTTGCTTGGAGTAGTTTTATTCCCACATAGAGCTTTTCCCTCCTCTCAAGCCTCTGCACATCAAAAAAATAGAGAGAGAATTGGTTCTCTTTAAACAAAATTAAAGAAATGAGGATGTGCTTTTGGACTCACCGTCTGAAGAAGAACCTCTTCTTGAAGAGAATTCAGAGGGAACCATTGGAATGGAGATCGATAGCTGAGTTGTAGAGAACGTGCTGCTCTTATCAGATCTGCTTCCATCAAGATTGGACCATGATTCTTTAGCTGTGGTTGGCCACTCATCAAAGAAAGGACGCATTGAATGTTGTTGCTCTTGCTTCACCGCCCCCGATGGTGAACCGACCTCGCCACCGAAGAAGCAATGCTGTTGCTGTTGTTGTTGCTGTTGTCTCTGCTTTGACAGTGTAGAATCCATCATGGGATTGTAGGCCTGAGCCATGTGCAGTTCAGATGACTGCCCCAGTAGTTGAGGATCATTTTTCGATTTTAGTAAGGAGCTTGAGGATACTTGAGAAGGAAGTAGACGCCACGTGTTACTTGCATTAGAAACCATACCCAGATTTCCTACACTTCCAGAAGCTTCTGGAGAGAAATTTTGAGTGTCTGTATCTGTAGGCAGTCCATGGATATACCTGTTTAAAAAGAAAAATAAAAATAAATAAATAAAACTCTAGAATCAATCAGTCTGGAACAGAAATGAAATCTTGAGCAGCATATTCTGTCACATTGTTACTCCTGTCAGATCACAGCTAGAAATTTGAATCACCATACATCAAACTAGAAGAAGCCATGATCTAACAACAAATATTGCTTTCTTGATCAAATATGGAACTCCATCTTACAGAAGATAGGGCTAGAGCAATAGATAAGAAAATTAGCACTAGAGAGATGTAAATCATGAACAATAAGGAAAGTCATGCTTCCACGGATCTTTGGCTTGATGTCCTCGGGAGGATCTAAATAGTAATTATTGTTGTATGTAATCTATCATTCAAGATTTTGCTAAATCTTGATGACTTGATTTGTAGGAAACCCTACATTCCAGAGATTGGCATGTAACTGAATATAAAACTTAGTATTCATCAAATAGTTCTCTTTCTATTACTAGACTAGATCGTCAAATTGCAGAAGAGCAAACAAAAATTTCAAGAAATTTTCTCTCCCATATATATTTATCTTCACTTTCTTCAGGTGCTCCTGATTAAACATTGCTAAATTTTCGGCCAGGAGATACACTTTCTATGTGTAGGAAGAAATTATAACAGCACTAAAGAATCTACAAGAAATTTTACAGTAGTACTAAATTCAGCCATTATTGAAACATTAAGTAATAAACTCCCATGTTAGACAGTCAAGTCATTGACCAGCTTCACATGTGGGAATATTAATGAAGCAACAAGAGGCAAAGAAAAATAAAACCATTTAGCACATGTAAAGTTCAATGTCTTTTACCAGACAAGTTGTGAGTGTTGGGATTCAATAAGATAGAAAAGTGATTATCAGCAATAAACTGTGCAACATTAGAAAATCCAATGCAACTTGCAGCTGTGCTTCTACTCAATAATTCCCACTCTGGAGCAGAAAAGCACACTCTATAGTCCATATCTCGGATTAAGTAGAGAGATCAATACAAGGATGACTTGAGAGTACCCAGTGTTTTTTCTCCAATCCAGAATGATAGAACATAACTCCAATGACCAGATTGAATTAAGTGTAAAAAAAAAAATTTAAACAATTATTTTTTTTAGAAAAAAAAAAAAAAATGGTGGCATAAAGACAGTAGACTAATTGTATTTGCTAAAAGGCAAGACTATTCTCACACAGAGATGATTAAATGAGAAAGGAAAAAGTTCTACAGATATATAGAGGGGGAAAAAATTATGAAAGTAATTCATCTTTTGGCAATAAAATCTAATCAACCTTATATAAAGGTCCCAAGGGTGCTGTTCCAGTAATTATATTGATGGTGATGAGAAACATAATAAATGAAGAGTACAGAAACAAAAGGATCAAGAAGCCATAAACCTGTGACCCCAAGCTCCCCAATCAAACCACCGACATAGTCCATGCTTCCAAGTACTCATTCCAAGGTATACAGAAAAGATAACATAACATGTTTGGCATATCACCAGAAGTTGCAGTCTCCCATCAGAGATCAATACTGATTCAGAAAATGGCAAATTTGGCTCCATTTTCAGAGATAAGCATGCCAAGGACTCACTTTGGTAATCAACATAACATATCATTACAGAACCTAGTATAGCATATAATATAACCACCAGGTAATAAATTAGATTTTTTCAAAGAAAGCCATCATTAAATTACCTATACTCTTTGCTTTCATTTCCGTACGAGACAGGCTCGATCTGCAGTTTTGTTGCACTGCTTCCAGAATACAGACTCTCAGAGTTAGTGACAGAATATACAGGCATTTGCTGGAAGCTTCCACTGCCACTACTCTGGAAGATTCCACTGCTACTGCTACTGCCAGTAGCAATGTGTGACATCGCAGTTGATAACGACTGCGAAGCAGAATGAGATTCCACAGGCTTTCTTGAACGGTTGCGGCCCCGGTGCATGTGCCGCTCACAGTACTTTGAGTCAGGATATGCATCTTTAGAACACCTCCATTTCTTTCCATCTGTTCTCCTGCACCTACCTGGCTCTGGGTCAAATTTCTTTCCATAGTAGGAGCAGTAACCCACTGCAGACAGCAATACAAAATTAAGTATTCCACAGTGAATTATTATCAAAATGCTTAACATCTAAAACAGCTTCAATCTTGAGCAAAAATTTGCAGTAAGATAGACCCAGAGCTACTTTAAACATTTCTTGAAAAGGAAAGGAAATATTGTTTTCTAAAACTGAAACTTCAGACATCCAAAATAGAGTTAGCAAAATTTGATTTCTGTTGCTTATATTAGGAAACTCATATATATACACATCCCAGCTATGATTCCAAATCCTGATTTACCCTCAAATAAACCATCTAACTAAAAAAGGAAGCTTTTAGTTTCACATTGTATAAGCAAAAATCAATAATGTAAATCAAGTACACTATCTGCCAACAAACAATTAGTGCTATTTTAACAATAAATTTCTTTTGTCGAAAAAAGTATGATGAAATCAAAACCATCTCCATTTGCAAAAGAGAAAAAAGAAAAAACCACATGGTGGAGCCGCATCCCCCCAGTTGGAAGGAGATGAAGGACAGTCAGTGGCCATCATACATAACAGGGGCCCACTGACTAAGAAATAGGGAGCAGCTAATATCCATTTTCTTACACTGTGCAACCCACCATTACTGATGAAGATTTTTACTTAAATGCAAAGACAAATTAATAAATTCTTGATATTAAAAAAAAAAAAATCAGAAGATCTCTCCTTTTTTTTTTTTCCTCAAGAAAAGGGAACAGAAACACGTTTAGTACTAGATGCAAGGTATAAATCTCTGCTATCTAAACCAACAAAATCTGAACCCCAGACAGGATGTAATTCCAGTAGCTGAAACAAAAAAGCCCAACAACTTTAGCGAACAAGCTAAGTTGAAAAAAGGAAGAAGAAGAAGAAGAAGAACCCATATTATAATCCTTTTAAAAACAAAACAAACTGACCTACCTGGGTACTGGATAGACAAGACACACACAAAAAGCAAAAAAAAAAAGGTAAAAACAAACACAGAGAAACACACGCATGCTTTGTGAGATAGAAATGAAAGGCAAACCTACAGGCAGGATGATGGAAGAATCGAGAAGAAATAGCTTCAAAACTGCGGCGAATAGGGACAACAAGTTCTGGAGGTACCGGAAGACCAGCCATTAAATACTTATAAATCATAGCTTGATGTTCCAACTCCTGCCACTGCACGGCCGTGAAAGGCGGCCTATAATAACACCCACCTCCACCCACCACCTCCCCCACCCCCGCCACCGTCACCACCGACGTCGTCGACGTCCCACTCATCCCCCCTCTCCCTCTCCCTCCTCTCTACCTCTACCTTTCCCAGCCCCAGTCTTCTTCTTCCCCCCCCCCAACCAAACACCCCTTTTTCACTTCGTCACTTCCCGAGAAGTAAAAATAATAAAATAAATAAATCAATAACCAAATAAAGAAAACCTGCAAATAACAAACACCACCAAGAAACAAAAAAAAAAAAGTTATTATTAGTCAGTAAGAAAAATAAATATTATATATATATATATACATATAGAGAAAGAGAAAGTGTAAGAGCTAGTGTGTGTAAGTGTGTGTGGTTGGGGTTACCTAGAAGGGGGACAGATCTAGGGTTTGAGCAAACATGGGGGTTAGAGAGAGAGAGAGAGAGAAAGGAAAAAATAAGAAAGAAAAAAGAAAAAGCTGGAAGAAAAGTGAAGAGAAGATTTTTTTTTTTTTTTTTTTTTTTTTTCCCTGAACGTAGTAATAAGAAGAAGAGACAGTGGATGGATAGCAGCAGTAAGAGAGTAATGAAAGATTGTTATTATGAAGAAAATAAAAGAAGAAGGGAAGAAGAAGAAGAAGACACTTTAGCTGACATTTTTGTTTTGTTTTATTTTGTTTCTTTTTAGGTTCCAAATTTCTGCTACTGTTATTACTACTGTTTATTTAGCTTTTTTATGTTTTCAATCTCATTTCTGTGTGCTTCTAATTTTTTTTAGTTAGAGGATGTTGTTTTTAGAATCACCCCAATTTCAATTAATTTAAATTCGATTTAGATTACATTTGTTAAAGTTTAATTTTTTCTTAAAAGAAGTTTTTAGTTTTAAGTCTTAATATAGATTTAGATTCAAGTTTTATTAGTAGAGTAACTCTTACGTAAATGAAGTCATCATTCTAACTTTTACATACGGGTTCATAGCAAGAATCAAAATTTCGATATAGTGTAACATGCTTTTAGTTTTAATTTGTCTTTAAGTTATGAGTAAAATTTTAGACTAATCCAGATTCGGTTCGGATTTCATCCTTAAAGTAACTCTCACGTAAATGAAGTCATCATTCTAACTTTTACATGCGGGTTTATAGTAAGAATCAAAATTTCGATCTAGTATAACATGCTTTTAGTTTTAATCTGTCTTTAAGTTATGAGTAAAATTTTAGACTAATCCGGATTCGGTTCGGATTCCATCCTTAAAGTAATTCTTACGTAAAGGAAGCCCTCATTCTAACTTTTACATGCGGGTTTATAGCAATAATCAAAATTTCGATCTAGTGTAACATGCTTTTAGTTTTAATCTGTCTTTAAGTTATGAGTAAAATTTTAGACTAATCCAGATTCGGTTCGGATTTCATCCTTAAAGTAACTCTTACGTAAATGAAGTCATCATTCTAACTTTTACATGCGGGTTTATAGCAATAATCAAAATTTCGATCTAGTGTAACATGTTTTTAGTTTTAATCGGTTTTTAAGTTATGAGTAAAATTTTAGACTAATCCGGATTCGGTTTAGATTCCATCTTTAAAGTAATTCTTACGTAAAGGAAGCCCTCATTCTAACTTTTACATGCGGGTTTATAGCAAGAATCAAAATTTCGATCTAATGTAACATGCTTTTTAGTTAAGTAAAATTTATTAAATGAGTTTTACCTTAAATAAGACAAATGGATAAATTATTGATATTTTTTCAATATACTTTATAAATGATTATTTATTTTTATTAAAACGAAGCAAAATTAAAATATATGTTAATTTTTTTAATTAAAAGATAAAAGAAAATACATAATTCTCAGTAATATTAAAAAAAAAATCAAAAAAAGAAAAAGGATGGAATAAATGTAAACTTAGGGTTATGATATCAAAAATCTCAGTAATATTTACTGTTCATTCTTGTTTTGATGGTTTTAATGTTGCAGAAGAAATGGTCCCATGAAATAAATGAGCAATGCATTTATGGTAATTTTCAACACACTTTTTTATGTAAGTGAGAACTGCATTTCTTATACACTCTGTTTTTCTCAAGAATGTGTTTTTTCTTTTTTTTTTTTTTTTTTTTTTTTTTTCAACTTCAGGTATTTTATACATATTTGGATGAAAAAATGGAGATAGAAATGTTTATTTTGTACATCCTTAATGCAAACAAAAGGTATTAAGAATCTAATTATAGTTATTTTGTTTATGTTTTTAGTTTGAGTATCACTATTCTGCAAATACAAATCGGAATCAAATCAAAAGAAATTAAAATCATGATTTTCAACAAGGATAAACTAAAAAGTGATTGTTTTTATTTAAGATAAAATTTCGATAAATGAGTAATATATTATCAAATGGATTCAAAGTTCAATCACAAGAGGGAGAAAAAATCCCTTAATTTCAATTAGGGTTTTTTTTTTATTTTTATTATTTTGTATCACGAAACTATTATTTCGATTAATTTAAATTTGATTCAAATTGCATTTATAGAATATAATTCTTGTTTTGTGAAATATCCCTCACCTTGTAATATTGATGTTTGTTACAAAATTTATATATTTTATTTTATTTTTGTGTGTGAAGAAATAAAGTTTATAAAGGGAGATAAAAGGAAAGTTAGATGTGGTTTAAGAATGTTGAGGTTAGAGGAAGCAGAGAGATATGTAAGGAAATTGAGGGACCTAAATGGGACATGTGGGGGTTGGGGGGGTTGTTGCCTTTGCCTTTGCCTTTGGCAAGTGGATTGAAATGAACATGAAAAGCCTTTGAATTTACACAATGAGAGAGTTTATTGTGAATGTTACAATGTATTAAGGGTTCGACATTTACTGTGAGCGCCATTTAAGAGCCAGTGTGAGGCCTTCCCTTGAGTAAGAGTTGGACTCTGCGAGCGCAACTCGGACTGAATTTGAATTAGTTGAAATCGTGATGGTTTCGAATACCAAATGGTCTAAAAAAAAAATGAAGAGAGAGAGGACATGATGTGTGTTGGTGGTCACCAAAGTGCAATAATGCTAAAACTTCAATGTTATTGCATTTGCATCATTACTCTTCCCAAATCCTTTTTCCACCCTTAGTTTTTTCTCACTTCTAATAAAATTATTTTTTTCTTATTTTCTCCCTCTTAAAAATAGATTCAAGACAAATAATAATAATAAAAATAAATATTCTTCTTGTTGTGAATAAAATTCTTACATAACTAGTTTAAGAGATTTATGAGAGAGATTATTAAATTAGTGTTTGAAACTTTTTACTCAATAATATATTTTAAATTTGTATGTACACTTGGTCAATAAATTTAGCTCAATCATAACACGTTTCTTTCATTGGTTTGTCTTACTTAAGTGTATCACTTGTCTTGTCAAATAAGGGACGTGAGTGTGTCACATGTCAGAGACGACTTTATGTTACAATTTTAGTTATATGTTGTAGTCTTAGAAGTCTCTTTTTACGAATTCCTCTCGAATTAGGTGAGTCATATGATAACCTGTTCACAATATATATATATATATATATATATATATATATATATATATATATTAAAGTTGTTTATTATTACCAAGAAATAAAGAAAGTAACCCCTATAAAAAATTTTGTCAATCAAAATAAATATTTTGACAAATTGCTGCAATAAATCTTGAATTAAAAGTATGCCTCTATCTTTCTCTTTTGAAAAAAAAAAACAACAAATGAAAATGTTTTAAAGAAAATTAAGTTTTTTGTTTTTTTGTTTAAAAAAAATTATTGAAGTACAGTGAAATTATGAAATTATGAAGTTCTTCTCATAGCCTAATAGTCTAGGAGTCTCTCCCTATTTTGGTTGATGGTTCGAATCTACCCGCACTGTTGAGCTTTCCTGTGTAGATTAATTTGGACCGAAAGAGTATGAGATACCACATAGAAAAAGAAGTACAGTGAAATTATGGTTTTTTTGGTCCCTTGTTCATTATTAAGGGCATCATTGCATGTGGGAGATGTTGACTTCAAGCAAGCAATACTATTAATTAATTCTATATTTAGAGTAAAAAAAAAAAAACATTCTCTCCAATTAAAAAATCTTCCCCCACAACACCTAATAATTGAATTTTCTTACAACTTGTTTTTCCAATTATTACCCATATATTAAACTTACTTGTTTGTTTCCACTAATTTGAATCAGTTCAAATTATATTTGTAAAGTACAATTTTTGTTCCAAATAAAGTCTCATCTTAATTCGTAAAAAAAAAAAAAAAAATTTTACATTTTCAAACACATTAATTAAATATATATTAGATGTGAAGTTTAAACTCTTAATCTCTTGACAAGAGCCAAAAAGTAAGGTAGAAACTCCTAAACCAGTGACCATGAGAGATTCAAACCCTCAACCTTTTTTTTGAGGAAGAAACTCCTAGACCATTAGGCCAAGAGATGAACTTCCCTCTAAGATGTTTGATATTAATAAAATAGAGTTTTTAAATTAAAACTTTTAAATATATATATATAATAATAGAAAGCTTTTAAAATTTTTAATTTTAAAACACTCTAATAAATATGTTTGAATTATGAGTAGAGAAGAAATAATCTATCAATTGAAAAATAACACATAGGATAATGCATTTTTATTTATATATATATATATATATATATTAATATTGTGTTGCCTTTAACATATCTTATGGCATCTTAATTTTAGGTCATAAGTTATATGATTATTTATTAAATTACGTTTTTTTTATATATAAAAAAATTGCTGAATTTATTCTAAAAAATAAATGCAATTTTCTTTTAAATATTTAAATTTATAATTTATTTTTTCTCTCTCATACTCATCATTCAATTTCATTCACAATAATTGTCCACATGCATCTCTTTATTCTCTTTTTTTTTCTATTATTTTTCACACATAAATGAAATATAAGTATAAAGCTAGTAAACAAATCAAAGTCAAATTATTTTTTTAGATCACGAGTTATCACAACTTCAACTAATGCATATTCGATCCGAGTTGTGCCTACAGAGTTCAACTCTTATTCCGGAGAAAGTCTTACCATAATTCTTAAATGACACTCACAATAAATGTCAAATCTTGAATCTGCAGCAATTATAAAATTTCTAAATTGTATATATATATATATATATACACATAAATAATAAAATTATAATATTTTTATATTAAATATATCTTCTTTATCATCTCTAAATAGAATTAGTTAAATATTCGAGAATTTAATTAAAAACAATAATAATAATAAAAGTCAAATAATTTCTCCTCCACTATAGCCTACTTTCTATATTGGTAGCATTCCACGTGTCAAAAAAAGTAATTACTATTATTATTATTATTATTATTTTTGATAATTACTATTATTTGGAGTGTAGTAATAATAGTATAAAAAAAAAAGAAGAAAAAAAATTTGGCGTCACTTTAAAGGAAGCATCAAACCTCCTTTTTCTTAAATAAAAAAAAGGAAAAAAAAAAGACACAAATTGTTTCATTTCTGCTGTTATTGGACGCTAAAGTCAGTGCAAGACAGCTTTTTTTGGGCTATAGCCATGGGAACCGTACAAATCCCACGTAGTGAACACACACACAAATCCTCTTCACTTCCCTTCAACATACAGCTACTCTCTCTGCCCTTTTTTTTTTCCTTCTCTGCCTACGTTTGCCACTATATAAACGACCCTCTTTTTTTCTCCTGGGTCAGCTCTTTTTCTTTGCTGACCTGCTCTTTTTTTTTTTTTTTTTTTTTTGCCTATTTAACGATCAAGAAATTCCTCATCATTAGCTTGTTTGTTTTTTTTTTTCGTTGTGAAGGGATGAGTCTTTTTGGCCTCGGCAGGTTAGTATGGATTAGGATTATTAATGGGTTGTTTTTGTTTTTCTTGAATTGTTTTGATTGGATGCTGTTTTGTTGATAGGGATGTGTGGGGGGATATGATATGGGTTTCTTTATGTGTATGTTTTGATTTTTAATCGAGTATCATGGTTTGAGTTAGATCTGTTGATCTGGGATTTGTTTAATATATGTTATTTGAAAAAGAATTGAGTTTTCAAATGATTTGATTGGGTTTTGTTTCTTTTCTTTGATAATTGTCTGTTGCATGGTAACGTTTTGTGAATTAGAATGTCTAGATTTGAAATTGAGCTGCTTTTGATGGTTAATTTACAAAGAAATGGATGATGTTCAGGAGATCAAGTTGGATAGTAATTAGTCTGTCTGTCTGTATATATCTCTCTATATAATGAACACGGTCATGGAAATTTGTGATTGTTTTTGTTGTCTTAATTTGAAGGAGGATGGAAGGAAAATAGTTATTTCCTAAACTGTTTGAACATCTACATCTTAATCAGATTTCTGGACTATTTCTTCTTACATTTAAAAGACCTTTGGAGTTTTCGATCTTGTTTTATCGGAGCTGAAGCTTTTGTGCATTGTATAATTATCTGCTGTGATAAACATTTTGGGTCTACTATTGCAACTCCGGCCATCTTGGTTTGTACAATTGTTGAAAGAGGATGAATGGAAGTTGATATTTAACATAGCTGGGGGATCTGTCATGGTTTTCCATGATTAAATCGAACTTACATAAAATTTAAAGATGATCATGTCTCACTTAGGATGGATTAGCTTGAGACTTCTAGATTTAGGATGGATTAGCTTGAGACTTCTAGATAGCTGCTCTGCCAACCTAACTGTAATCAGAGTGTCTTTATTCAATTTCTCATCAATGTTTATTTCCTTTTCGGTGATCTAATAATAGATAAATTTATTTCAATGGTCAACTCGTTTTAATATTGTCAACCATATTTTTGTGGTGTCTGAATACCTCAGCAGGAATCAGAGGACATTTCGCCCAAAGAAAAGTGCACCCTCAGGGAGTAAGGTTATTTTTCGTTCATTAGATAGACTTTATAGTGCTTCTTTCTATTATTACATCTCTTCTCCATTTGTCTTTGATTTGCTGATTATTATAGCCTTTAGGTTGATCAAGGAATGTCTCCTTTACAGTTCTTTCTTGCCTGATTAAAGCTTAGGCATGAATAATGATAGGTTTAACATTCTTGTATCCTTCCAAAAATTAAATTACATATAATTTTATTTTTGCTTGTTGTAGGGAGCACAGCTAAGAAAGCACATCGATGCAACCTTAGGAAGTGGAAACCTAAGAGAAGCTGTAAGACTTCCTCCTGGGGAAGACATAAATGAGTGGCTTGCCGTCAATAGTTAGTGCTCACTTCTTTCTCCTTTTTCATATATAGTTTGTGTACAGACATACTTTACATGTATTCCTATTAGTTCATGGCCTTGCCTTGTAATTTATGTGGTCTAATAAAGGCACTTGTTCAAATTTGCAAGGATATGACAGGCGCTTCTTTGAAAAATTAGGGAAGAAAACTCCCAACTATGCAATAAAATTAATTTAATTATGCATTTAGTTTCTTGAACTTAATCTGTCATGTTTATGAACTTTTCAATCATTCTTCTTGTAGCTGCATATTTGGGATGTGCTTTACACAGTTTTATGTGATTGTACTTATATTAACATCTTAAAACTTTATTTGATCATTAACATCCTATCAGGGATTTGTTTGTTTGTTTGTGTTTAAGTGCTACCAGTGCACTTCCAACCTATGAAGGATGCTAAGAATTCTATACTACATTTTTATTCTCAAATTTTGCAATATATAAGATTCTCTTTGTTTTGTTCTCTCTTTATTTCTCCTCCCCACCCCACCTAAGTACCCAAAGTTTGAAGTACACTTCCCTTTAATTAATTTAGGCATTGTGTACTCTTGTTTTCTTTGCCTGCTGCAACGAGCTTCTGTCTGACAAAAACTGATGGAATTAATTGATTGGTCGATTTCCAGCTGTGGATTTCTTCAATCAAGTGAATCTGCTCTATGGCACCCTTACAGAATTCTGCACGGCGGAGAACTGCCCTACAATGACTGCTGGTGCCAAGTAAGTTGGTTACCACTGAAGCCAAGATCAAAATTTCCTCTAGGAAATTCTGGGTCACGCATTTAGAGCAATATTTTCAAGATTCAGTTATCAAAATCTATGTTTTGTTTTCTTGAATGAACTGTCAATTCTTGCTGAACAAAGTAAAAATATAAGTTCAGTAATTTGTCTGGTGGTGAAGCAGGTAGATTTATCCAAAAAGAATTGGCTGCTTTTCATCTTGTTATTGCTTCAAGAGTTAGCGAAAATGACTTACATTGTAGAACATTTTTGTATTAGTGGCAACATAACGTTGTCTAGTTTGATTTGTATTCTACACTCAGTCTTTCTAATCAGCAGCCAATGTTATTCAGGTATGAGTATAGATGGGCTGATGGTGTACAGATCAAGAAACCAATTGAAGTTTCAGCTCCAAAGTATGTTGAATACTTGATGGACTGGATTGAATCTCAGTTGGATGATGAGTCCATATTCCCTCAAAGACTTGGTAAAATGAACTTTGATTCTATAGCTCCAATGTGTTCACTTCTTTTATAAAGTCAAGATTAAATTGATTAGCATATGATATTTTTGCTTGTTTTAGACTGATAATAATCTGCAGTCTACCTTATTGTATAATTTTCTATGTTCCGATTTTTAGGTGCACCATTTCCTCCCAACTTCAAAGAAGTTGTGAAGACAATATTCAAACGCCTTTTCCGTGTATATGCACATATTTATCACTCTCATTTTCAGAAGATTGTGTCTCTGAAGGAGGAGGCCCATCTTAATACCTGCTTCAAGCACTTCATACTTTTCACTTGTGTAAGTCAATTAATCTTTGTGATTGTTTGTGAGTTGTTTGAGTAATTGTCGCATTTCAGAGTTTTCCATTGTGTACCTTCATGAAGGTTGGTCATTATAGTGTCCTTTTAAGACTTTTCCAGTCTGTGGTGTATGTACTCTAGTAATGTTTCCCATTTCTGCACACTATCCTAGCTGTTAGCTTTTTAGGTGGTTAATAGGATTTCACTTGCAAAAATATGAGTAATTCTTGTATTAATGTTTTTTTCCTGGCCACTGGCTTCAGTGTTAGATGATCTAAAGTATCCAAATAGAAATACATTTAACAATAAATTGAAATGCTTATGCATAAGGTAGGTCTAGTTTAAAGGATAAAAACATCAATACAAGAATCGGTTCTAGAAAAGAAATTTGAAAATGCCAAGAGACTGAACTTTAAACTTAGGTATGTTTTTGGATGATGTTAGAAACAAATGAAAACTCTTCAGCTTCCTTAATTTCTTCAAACAATTGCCTTTCTGCTTAGGTGAAACCAATCCTGTTTACTTATGAGTTAATCTCTAATTTGCAGGAATTTGTGCTGATTGACAAGAAGGAGTTAGCTCCACTTCAGGAGCTTATAGAGTCCATTGTCACATACTGAAACTTCCTTCCTCCATTGGCTTGTTTAAACTAACTTTATTTGAGGACAACAATGGATTCTATATATATATATATATATAGTGGGGGATGTGGATGTGAAAATAGTGTTTGGATAATTGTAATTTTGGTTGTATTATCTCTTAGTACATAGTTGTTTATTATTATATTTTGAATGTGCTCTGCTATACTGATTAGTTTTCTCAGCAATTGTTTTACATGCAAAAGTTTCTCTTTCCCAATTGTGAACAGCAATGAATGATATAGTCATTTTCATCCCAAGGATGAAATGGATCAAATGAAATTTTCTATGTTTTTGTTTGTCTTACTTTTCTATTCTTTGTATGCTCAAATTTTCTATGTTTTTTTTTTTTTTTTTTTTAAAAAGTAATAATAATAAAAATTAAACTTTAATAAGGTATATATATACATATTTATTTTTATTATCATTCAAATTATTTTATCTTGGATGATTTTCCATTCTCTTCTATTCTCATCATGTCCAGTTTAATTTCCAACAAAAGAAATAAATTGTAATCGATAATACAGGTGAGCCAGAGCCATCACGAAACTTAACTTATTAATCCAGATTAGATGAAGGCTTCATTTTAACTCTTATATAAAACAACAAATATCGAACCATTGACATTATATAGCATTTACAATGTATTTTTCATTATACAAAACCAAGAGCTTGTTGTAAACCTACTCTTACCAATTAAAGTTCTTCTTCTGACTCTCCTTCAACTTCTTCTTTGTCTTAAAAGACAGACACTAAATCTTATCTATTTGTAAAAAAACTGTATATTAGTTTAAATGTAATTTAACTTAAAAAGATGTTTTTCATAATTTAGAACACCACGTGCTAAAAGCAAAAAAAATTACTTAATAAGAAATTTTTGGTAAAAATACTAAATGACAGAAAAAGAAAGTGGAAGCAGCATCAAATCTTGATTACTTTATCATCAAATAAGTACAACAAAATGAGATGTAATGATGATGTGCAGTAAAGCACTTTATAATTCACAACAACTTCTTATAAAAATAAAAGGCAGAGAGCAAACTAAGCAAAAAAATTACAGTAAAAAAAGCCCATAAATTGAGGCTAACAAAGAATATACTATACCAAAAAAAAAAAAAAAAACTCTAAAAATATATAAGCAAACTCTTGGTTATTCAATTCTCTACTATTTCTTCAATTCTTGAGGATCTGTGATTTTTTTCATACTCCTCCTGTCAATAATAATAATACTAATAACTTGTGTATTTTAAACTTTGCTCTTTTGTTTATTTAATTATTTTTTTTCCCTATCCCTTGGTTGTATTTCTGTTCTCTTCTCTTGTTTTGTGTCAACCATTACAACACAAAAATCAATAAAATTTAAGTGTTCTTCAATCATCTTGAACTTTTGTTGGAGGAATACCAGAGCTTCTTCTGGCAAATCAATAACTTCTCTTTCTCAACACCGTATTCTGTATCTTCTTTACGACAACCCCATTTCATGCCTTTAGCTATTTTAAGTATTGCATCGATGTAATAGCTTGATTCTCTGATGATTACGTACCCTCCAGGCCTCAAGATTCTATCCATCTCCAGCAATACATATTTCATTTCACATCTGCAGTTACAACAAGTTCATCAGTTATGATTCTAAGTCAATGATAGAGTTCGATTTGCTTTAAGATCGAATGTTAGGATGGTAAATGATGCTTACCTGTGACTCTCTGCAGTGAATAGGCCGTCCATATGAAGCAGATCGTATGTACGAGGGTATGTTGAGAATGCCTCACACCTAAACAAGTATCAGAATGAACATAAATGAACAGATATATATGTGTGTGTATGCATCAAACATGTGAATCACTATTATAGTTGTAAAAATAGGATGGTACCAGTCATGGTAGGTTCCAATGAGTCCCCTGTCATACACAACAGCCAGTGTATTGGAAGCATATGAAGAAACAACATTCATAACCCAAAGGGGGTCATCAATGGTGGCAGCAGCAAGACCTCCAAACAATGTGTTCATGTCCATGACATTTCTTATCTTATCAGTGCCAAGTGCTGGAAGCAACTTCTTGTAGTGCTTGACTCTTGTTTTCCATTTACTATCATCATGCTTGAAGGAACCATCACTGTTACCGCGAACATCAGAAACGCGCTCTGGGGGGACATGTAATCTTTCTGGCCACTTAGGAAGGGATTTTAGTCCCAAGTTCTTGTACTTCTGGTCAGGAGCTACAACGCAGGGTCTAAGTGGTACGTACCATGCTGCATCCGGTTCAGTACCATCATCACACTTTGTTGGATAGTTGTCAGGAGCATCAAGCTTCTTATAGCAGCTACTATCTGAAGATTTCTGCCATACAGCAATGTCATCCTTCTTCTTGTAGAATTTGAAGCACATTGAGGTGAGCAACTCCTGCAACTTTTCATAATCACTTTTCTGATCTTCAATAGTAGTATTCCATCCTCTCCAGCGGTTTTCATAGTTCACAGGGGGACCAGAAAGGACCCAGAAACCACCTGGTCTAAGTATACGGTGTATCTCAAGAAGATAAATTCCACCTGCAAATTACAGATAAGATCTCCATTGGTTAAAAGACAAAAGACATCGACTAAATCATTATCCTTACTGGAATTGCAGACTTGAAATCATATCATGACCACAAAAAAGAACATTTAATTTTTTATCTCATGGTTGAGATTCCTTACCAAACTCAGTCCATGGAATGAGGCATCTAGAGCAATGAGCCATATCAAAAGAATTTGAAGGGAATGGAAGTCTTTGAGTAGAGATGATTCCAAGAATCGCAGGAATTCCACGTTCAAGAGCAAACTGAACTTGAGCTTCATGATTATCTCTCGGAGCAAGAGAGACAGTCAAAATATTACGATCTAGTAAATCGCCTCCCCAGCTTGCAACCTTTGAGACAGTAAAAGAAATCAGGCAACATGAAAATCAACAATCATTGGATTTCTTGATTAAAACCAATAAGATTAAATGATCTACCACCAATTTCTGTAAACAAGACTCACCCCACAACCAGTATCAATGGCAGTACGTATAGTTCCATCCTTCATTCCAGGAATCAGATCTTGCATCAAATCAACATAGCGACTGACACCATTGGGAAACATGGTACCTCCACCAGGAAAGAGGAACTTTTCCCCTTCTTTTTTCAGCCAGTGCTGATTAGACTTTTGTTTGTTAATCCAGTCATATGGAACATTCCTGAAGTGAAGGTGCAAAAAAGGAAACAAAAATAAGACACATAAAAGTAAATTTAATCAATGGGGATTCTGTTCTAATTCCTAAATGTCTTTTTAACATCATAGGATTCTGTTTTTACCTGTACCAACATTCATCTCTGCTCTTAGGCCATCTGATTGGCGTCTTATAGCCATCTGGAGGGGGTACCAAGCATTCTTTCCTTTCAAATGCAGGAGGACAGTGCCTTTCAAGAAAAGTGAGCCTATGGAGACCATATTTCTTCCATCTCTGATAAAAAATAAGGAAAAAAAGAATGTGGGATTTAATCAACTAATTGATATGACTACACAGAAAGGATGTAAAAATCCAATACAGAAAAAGGAATGAGATCACAGACAAGAAAATTACCTTTGGATCAGTGCAGGGAGTGTAATCTTGATACTCAATGCCACAGTCAGTAAAGGTGGCATCTTTAGTTTGCAGAGGGGAAAGAGCAGCAGTGGCCTTGGGAGATGATTCAACTATATCTTGAACATTCTTAGTTACATATCTATCCTTCTCGGAACAAAAGATTCCTCCTAGATAGAAAGAAAAACCACATAGCACTACAAACATAATTGCCATGGGTACCGTCCTAGAACTTCTATCTTGCTGTAATGGCTTTCCATCTTTATCCTTTTGCTTCATGGTGACCAAAATTGATCAACCAACTGCAAAGAGAAAATGAAGTTTTTTTCAGATCAAGATAAAATCATATATCAACCAAAGAAACAAAAAGACTTCTATTTGTTCCTAAAGAATTAAAACTAACTTCACACACAGCTTCAAGAACTGATATCAGAAGATCAAGATTCCACAAATCAGACAATAAAAAATCAAGAAATTGGAATAAATAGAAAAAGGGAGCTTAAGTTTTCTCATACATCCGAGCAATGGATTATTTGCAAAATGGCATTAGAATCTCCTGTGCTAGTAAGTTTCCTATAATGAAGTGGGGAATGAAGAAAAAACAAATCCAAGAAAGCTCCAAACAGTTATAATGCGCAAATCAAGGGAGAAGATTGAAGGACCAGCAGCAATAGTCAAAAGAAAACAATGGACTACTGCAGATCTGATAGTCAAAAACAAACATTACATTACAAACAGGATAACAAACCTGCAGTAGCCTAACTAAGTCCTTATAGCAACAGGCTATGTGTATAATATATACATATATACACACAGATATTAGAACTGAAATTGACATTGGCTTTATAAATTTCACATGATATGGGCCCAAATGCCTAATCTTTTAAAGAAATCCATCCGCCCGAATGACTAATGGGAAGGAGAAGGGGCCCTCCTCTCATACCCACTAAGTAAGCAAATGATGAAAGTGAAAAGGTGCAGGCCAATCAATATCACGTCTGAACTACACACCATGCAGAGAATCCTCCAAAAAAAAAGAAAATGGTTTAAAAGAAATTTCAGTCCTTTTTAAATTCAATTATCACCATTATCAACTAAAGAAGAAACCTCCTGAATTCCTATTTCTTGAAATTGAACTCACGAAGAGAAAAAAGAAAAAAAAGTTCAGGGGACAAATAGATAAGTCGCCAGAAATTGAATAACCTATCAATCCTTAGCATGTTCTGCATCGAATTATAATGGAACACGAGAAAGAACGAAAGAAACAAAAATCATATTCAAGATGAAAAATCTGATTGCATCCAGCCATTTAAAGATAAAAAAGGAACAAAAATTAGGCTCAAAACTTCCGATCTGTCACTGAAAATTAAAGAAAAAACAAATTTCGAGGAAACCCAGATAGGATAAAAGATCTGCAAGAGATCTGGCAAAATTGAAGCTCAGAGCAGCAAGAGCAAAAACAGAACAGAATGTAACAAATCCAAAAAAAAAAAAGTACCTTCGAAAGTAACTGTAATTCTCTCTCTCTCTCTCTCTCTATATATATATATATATATATTCAGAATGTATAAATGTTTTCCAATATCTCTGAACAATGCAGCAATGGCAATATGGCCCCTCTGCCTACAAGATTATAAATGGAAGGGATTTAAACTGACCCCCTTGTAGGCCGAGGCAAATCTCTATAAATATTTTAAAAAAAAAAAAAAAAAAAAAAAAAAAAGAATCGATAATCTCTGAGAGAAGAAGAAGAAGAAGAAGAAGAGGGTCCTATTCTTAGAAGGAATTGAGGCAAAGACTAAGTAAGATATATATGCCTCTGCCTCACACAAAAGGGATATTTGAGAGATAAAGAAAGAAAGAATGATAGAGAGAGAGAGACAAGAATCAAAAAATCACTGGTTCCTGATTTTTATATACATATATTAACACTGTAATGAACACGGAGAAGAGGAACAGACAACTTTCTATTTATATAATATATATATTATATGTATGTATAGGTGGGTATTTTTAATTTTATTTTTTTTCTTTTTTCCTACCATTTTTTCTTCTTCTTCACTCTTACATGCTAGTTTTCTGCCTTATGCCTCGCTAGCTGTTATCTTCTCCTTTTTTTTTTTTTTTTTTTTTTTTTTAAATCTTGAAGCTCACTTTCTAGGTCGTTTCCTCACTTCCCAATTTCAAAGGTTGTTAAACATTTTTTTTTTTTTTTTTTAAAGTACGAGGTATTCTAGATGAGTCAAAATTATGAGATGATACATTTAATCCAATCTACATCTAGATTAATCCGTTCAAACCGAATTAATCCCTTACCAAAAAAAACTTTGACTATAAATTTTAAATATATAATTTATGTTTGTGATAACTTGAGTTCATCTATTAGAACAAAGTATGAAGTCATACCAGAAATAACTGTTAAGGTTAAAAGAACAAGCCAATGAGAAGTTGCCACGTAATGGTACTGAAAAATGGTGGCGTAATAGAAGTACTCCTATTCTTAACCCAAAAGGAAAAAAAACAGGTGGGGTCCACGTGAGGTAATACTAACAGTTTTTTTTTTTTTTTTTTGCTGAAAATTATGGAAAAAAGGTTTGGTCCTACTTTTGTACCAATCCCCCAATTATTGGGTCTGCTAAAAAAAAGGTTTATAGCATTATTAGCACCAGTTTTTTCTTTTGTCTATTTTTTCCTTTCTTTTGCATATTTACACCTTTTACTTTCTTTTTTTTTTTTTTTTTATATATTTTTGATACAAAGTATTTTAGATGAATTTAATTATAAATTCACATTTATTGACTTATATATTTTTTTTTTTTTTTGTTTGAGTCGAAAATGTGTCTTGTAAAAGATAAGTTTTGATATCAAATTCTAAACAACTATATACGTTGAATATGAATGTACATATATATATATATATTCTTACTTCAAGTCACGCAAATTTCAAATCTAAAACCCAAGACACAAGTAAGTTGGTAATGAGCTTTTCTGGTTTAAGTGAGGTTAATGATTCAAATTTTGACTCATGTATGCAACTATTTAAAATTTAGGATAAAAGTTTCCTTCCGCAAGAGATCAATCCGGCTCGAACGGGGATTAGTCCGGATGTAGATTGACTTAAATGTGTCCTCCCATAATTTGATACTCATTTAAAACACTCCTTACCCTAAGGACAAAAAAATAAATAAATAAAAATTGAAGATCTAATTGATGAATTGGAAATAGTAGAAGGGCTTAAATTTCAATAATTTTTAGTTATTTCTCTTAATATTATTAATATTTCGATTGTTATTGTCATAATGCTAAATTAATAATGTACACGCTCCAATACCCATCTTATTATAGGGTACAAGTTTCTTGACTTTGAAGGATGAATCGATTTTTTTTTTTTCTTTTTTTCTTTTCTTTTGGACCAAAATTTATCTCCGATAAAAAATCTACTCGAGTTCAATAAATATTTTATATATACATTTAATATTTCACTACAAATATAGCAGACCATAGATTAAATGAGATAATATGAAAAAATATTGACTATTTGTATTAAATACTGACAAATTTTTCTGAAAGGAATGGAGTAATTTGAATTAAATGTAATAAAAACTTAAGCATTTAATTTTGAATGAAAGAAAATTACACAATGATGACTCTGTGCATCAATATACATACATATATATATGTATGTATATATAGTTTTGCCCTATTACTTCATTAAAAATGTATATATACATATATATTTTATATGGTAGGAAGAGAGAGAAAGCATGGTTTTGGTCAGAATATTATTAATAGTATTACCAGATTCACATGGTTTTCCCACTAAGGATCTATTTTCATTGTCAACCTTTTTTACACACAGTCGGTTGCCTCCCAGATCCCATTTATTATTTTTGTAACCCCCAAAAGAAAAAAAAAATATATATATATATATATATTTAATGCCGAAATCAGGAAACCAGCAAAATAATATACTAGGTCTAAATTTTAAATAATCATCAAAAAAAAAAAAAAAAAAGTCTAAATTTTAAATTTTGTCTTTTTATTTATTTATAAAAAATAAAAAATTATTAATTTTTTTAATATTATGATTAAAAAAGTAATACCGATAATAATAAAAGAAGAAAGCAGGCCGGACAGATATGTGGCAGCAATAATTAATGTTTATATTAATGAAAAATTGCAGGCTATTTTATAGGCATTTAAGTATAGTTTGAGCACGGAAATCAAATATATTATGGCCTGCACCGCCACTCTCCGTTCAATACCTCTAATTTTTCTTTTATTTTTTATCGACTAATTTGGGGATACGGTTAGAGGAGACTCTTAAAATTACAACATATAGTTTAAATTGTGGCATAAAATCTCTTTTTTTTTATGGCATAAAGATTCCCGACATATATCGAATTCGGATCTTTAATTTAACATGTTATGTGTGTCACATCTAAATATGGGAAATCGGACTAATTAGACTATCAACTTGTCTTCAAATGGACAAGTAAAAAAAAAAGTAATTATACGACATTAATCACAAAGATATTAAATTAAGTAGAAAAATATCAATAAGTATGAGTTTGATTTCTTAATATAGTAAATAATATATATATATATATATTATTTTTTTTTCATAGGTAAAGAAAATAAAGAAATGTGAAATGAGTATTTAATAAATTTGTATCCTATAAATAGCTTCATTAAATGAGAGAGCTTCTTAATATGTTTTTACTTAAATTTTTGTTTAAAAATTTTCATTTCCAAAAGTTAGACTGTATATTTCCCTCCTCTTTTCCTTCCACTTCTTTAACTATATATTTCTTTTTTAAGAAACATACTAAAATAGACTATACAATATATATACGTATACATATATGCTTAGTTCTTAAGGAAGAATAATTAATAATTAGATCAGAAGTAGAATTAATCCACATTTCATTAAAATGTTAAAGCACCCCTATATATATATATATATATATATATACACATTTCGTCGTGTAGTATATATATATATATCTTTTGAGTTGTGGAATTAATGATGCTCAATTTCACCTCAACCATGATCACAACGTGGTTGTTAATAACTAAATATGTTTTTGTGTGTCAAATGTTTGTGGTCAAGTTGGCAGCAAATTGCCCCCAAACACTTTTTTGTCTTAAAAGGCGGGAGTTCGACACCCCATTTCGGTTATAGTGCTTTGTTAGATCTCAGTGTTAAATTAATTGGGTAAAAATTAAACACCATCACTATATAAAAAAAAATGCTTTTTGTGTGTGTGTGTGTGTGAGAGAGGGAGAGAGAGAGAAATGCCCTAATGATTCTTCTTATGAAACTACTATAAATTAAGTAGGTAAAAATCATTACTAACTTTATTTTGATCCGTCTATGATTATTTGTCTTACTTTTAATTATGTATTATTATTATAATTATTATTTCTAATTATATCTTTATATATATATATATAACAATTTTTTATTCAGTATCAAAGTTCTTGCTTCTATTAATTTAAATTCTGTTAAATATTAATTGTAAAGTCTAATTTTTACTCGGAAAGTCTATATATATATATATATCCGCGTACTGATGTAGAAGTACATATAATATTATTATTATTCCACAGGTTTCTCTCCACCTTCGTAGTGACGGTGGAGTGTGAACAATCACATGCATGATCTAACAACAAACGACCAGTTTTTTGAGCCATTTGACACTTGAAAATAACTCTAAATATATATATATTTTTTTATATATATATATTATATATATATATATATACATTATATATGCATGTATGTAATAAATAAAATATGGTTTCCAGTTAATGCTTAGTCAGTAGTCTGCTACTTTGCATGTCTCCATCGTGCCAAACCCAATTATATATATATATATATATATATATATATATATATATATGTGTGTGTGTATGTATATGCATATAATAAATAGCTTGAGTACTTTGGTAAATATTATACCTTATTTATTTATTTATTTATTCCCTTCTTATATGAGTATGCTAGTAAATACAAGTGGAGAATTAATAATTTCAGATCTAAAATTTTATCATCTACGTTGATAAATAAATATTTTAATTTTTAAAAAAAAAGAGTAATTAATTTTTATAAAAAATTGATTGAATAATTGCATAGTCAAATATTTGTATTATATAAAAAAATATATATTATTACCTCTCATTGTAGTGTATATATATAAAAATTTAAAATTTAAGCTAAATTTAATGTATATATCATTTGAGATGATAAAGGCGAGTTGGAAAAGTTCCGTACATATTTTGCCTTTAAAAGAAAGGAATGAGCCTTCTTAAGGAAGGTGGCACTGAATTTCCTGTCTTGTTTTTGTTTTCTATATTATTTTCTTTCTTCTGGATAATTTAAAATTTTCCAAAAATATATATATATATATATATATATATAAATAAATATTCTATAAGTGGTGAAGGGTTCGACACTCACTGTGAGCGTCATTTAAGAGTCAAAGTGAGACTTCCCCCGAGTAAGACTTGACTTTGCGGACGCAACCCGGACAGAATCTAGATTAGTTGGAGTCGTGATGACTCTAGATACCAGATGGTCTAACAAAAAAAATTAAAAATTTCTTAAATATTATTATTATTATTATTATTATAGGAATTAGATATATATGGATTGAAAATCTCTTATTATAACTCTTATTTGATGCTTACATTACGTATCAAACCTCGTAATATTGTATAATATTCACATGCATAACCATTTATATCAAATCGATGGATTCTACTTTTATTAGAGCATTTGGTAACCAAAACCATGTTTGATTAATCTCAATTCGTCTCACATTGTGTTTGCAGTGCTCGAAAAAATCTTATCGTGACTCTAATATATATATATGTATGCTCACGATAAATATTAAACTCATAATTTTATATATCATTCAATATAAACACTTACTCACTTGTGACGAGTCGAGAGTTTAACCAAACCACCGGTTTTGGAAAATGATTAGTTAATATAAGATCACATGGTGTGTCAACCTCATGAACCCAAAACCAAGCTCTTAATTATGATTCTTTTTTTAAAATTTGGGAAAAATGAGAAGAAGCGCAATGACAAGGAGGCACGATGTCGTTTTCTTAATCAAACTCTTCTCTCTCTCTCTTACAAGTAAGTCAAGAACAATTAAATAAATAAATAAATAAAATTAAAGTTGTCAATCACCGACACAATTTTGTAATAATAAACTTTTGAAGACTTTATTCTTTGCTTTGGCAATTTTCATTACAGCTAATAAAGTCACACGAATTTGTCTATATATTATTCTATCTATATTTATCTAAAGCAATAAAGTAAAAAAAAAAAAAAAAACATTTGTTTTTTTATTTTTGAAATATCACCGTGTTCGCTTAAAAGATTTTTAAACAATTATTAAGGAGGGGTTTGAAGTCTTTTATTTAATTGACGCATTCATGAGATTCACTTGAACCGTGTCAAAACAAACAATATCATTGAGTTATTTATTACACTTTATCAACATGCTTGCAATGGGAGGATGAAATTCTACATTACTCGCTTAAGAGATTTTTGAACGATTATTAAGTAATGACTTGAAACCCTTTATTCAATTGACCATTTTAAACCTGTAGATCCACCGAAGTGATACGAAACTGGCAATATTATCGGATTGTTTATTATATATATATTTTTTTACTCGAACTAATTTATTATTTTTTTAAAATAAAATAAAATAAAATGGAAGAACATGAAATTTAGTAATGCACACATTTCTAAATAAATGCTCTTCCCGTGGCACATTAAGTTCTCATATTAACCCTTTTTTAAAAAAAAAAAAAAAACAAAGACATGAATTAGAATTAGACATAATTCTAATCACGTGCCACCGCTATGCAATTCAGATGTCGGCAAAACGTTCAGCAGTAAATTTTTTTTTTAAAAATTTTTATTTTTACTATTATTAGTAATATTTTTTTTGGGGTAAGATATTATTAGTATTATTTTGTTTCTTCTGCCTGTCTCTCTTTTTGGGCAGAAGTAAACTGTAAAAAGTTTTGTAGTTCTATTATTCTTTTTGTTCTTTTTTATTTTTATTTCTCCCTTTAAAATTGAATTAAAAATGTGTTTTTTACCTGTCATCTTCTTCTTTTAAATATATATATATATATATATATATATATATATGTAAACTTAAGAATTCATACACATAACTTATTTGATATTCTTTCTATTTTTTTTTAAAAAAATTAAGCTAAAAAAATCAATTTTTAAAATTTTTAAGATGGATTAGTATTGAATTAATTAAAAAATAATAATATCAATTATTAAATTTATTAAATTGACATGTATTAATTGTATTTTTATTAATGTAATAGACAATTAAATAAATAATATTTTAAAAGATTTTATATTATTTTATCATTCTAATAAAAAACAAGGTAGAAAAACCCAATTAATAACCTATACTTAATATCTCCACTTGACAAGTTAAGTGACAAGTCTTCAGTTCGACTCACGTTTTGGACGAACTTGTGGTCGCTCATTTAAGAGAAGTTTGAAATATAGTAATGTAAGTTGTTGACTTGACACAAGTGATAAACAATTTACGAATATTATACAAGTGTGCATTTATGTAAAAGTTAAAACGGTTTTAGACTTTACAAATATAATTTAGAACGATGCAAGATTAATTAGAGCAAAATGGTTGGAAAAAAGCAAGGAAGAAAGGGAAACAAACCTAAATGAAGGAAGTTGGAAGGAAGGGTGAGTAAATAGAAGAGACCAATTCACATGGTGTGTGGTCACCACTTGAAAACAATATAACATTCAACCCAAAATAAATAAAAAATAAAAAATAAAAAATGGAGTTTCCAAAAGCAAACAAAAACATAAAAACGATGCTGAGATACAACGCATTTGTTGGGCCATTTTCTTTAATATAAGTATAAAAATCATATTCTTGGAGCTTTTCAACACATGAGAGTACCTTCCTAATGGAACTTAATCCTAACTCTTATTATTCCCCTATAAATAATAATAATAAAAATTACAACAATAAATATATTTTTCACTTAAGTTACATAAATTTTGATAAATTAAACTTTGTTTCTTTTTAATCAAATAAGATCCAAAACAACGCGGTAGCTTGGGGAAGTTGGTGCGTGAACTCCTAATGCTTCTTTCAGGGCGGATGGTCGAGGTTTCGAATCCCTTGGTGTGGTTAGCGTCATGTTAAAAAAGCTCTAGGTCAGACCTTCACCCTCAAGTAAGAGTTGAGCTCTGCAAACACTCCGCAAACCGAGTCCGGATTAGTCTCACCAAATAAGGTGGGGATACCGGACGACCCAAGTGGGTATTAAAAAAAAAAAAAAAATCTAAAACAAAAGGGCTAAAGAATCACAAGGCAAGGCATGTGCTGGTCCATGTGAGCCACTGTTTTTCCTTTCAAAATCTGTCTCTATTCATAAACCGACCGTTTTAACCACCACCATGTTTCTCTTTGCATTATATTCCCAAAAAATCAAGTAATGATATCTTTAAATCATATTTATCGGATGTTTAAAGTTTATTGTTTCGGTTAATATGAGTTTAGAATAAATATAGAGCTAACTTGGAAATATCTTATTCTAACTCTTAAATGATATTCATAATAAATGTTGAATTTATAACCTCGTACATTTATAATGTATTTTTTCATTATATCAAGTCAAATACTTAAAACCCAAGTTTTAAACAGTTATATATAATTACGAATTCGAAACCCACAAATTCACTTAGACTGACGTAATGACTTACAAGGTGACTTGCACCATAGGGTTGACAACTTATATACAAATAAAAAATCAATATTTCTTTTTTTTTTTTGTAAAAACAAAAATATAAAAGCTAATTTTCTTTCCCCTTTTTTATATTTTTAAAAGAAAACCACTATCCAAGTACATGAGAAAGAGTGGGAAAAAAGGTCTGACAAATTAAACCAACCTCACCAACTAATTCAATTTTCAAATGTTTGTAAGTTGGGCTAGACTTTTAGAAAGGAATGATCCCATGTAATTGGCCCATAATCAGCCCAATGAATCTGGGATTATTCTTTTTATTTATTTTGCTTTTGGACTCACAAACAATTTGTTCATTCATCAATTTATTTGATTTAGTTAGACACTTATTCTGAGCGTCCTTTACAAGTTAGTGTGAGATCTTTTTTAGAGTAAGAGTTAAATTTTATGGTAGTAGTCCAATGAATTTGGATCAGTCAGAATCATGATGACTATGGAGATGGTATTACAAAAAGAAATCTAACCCCCAAGGAGTTCTTTTGACTTAAGTGAAGTCGGGGATTCAAACTTGAATTATGTATGCAACTGTTTAAAATTTGAGGCTAGAACTTCCTCTTGCAAGAGACCAACTCAGCTCGAATTGAGATTAGTCTTAAAGGTGACCTCCTATAGTTTGAGACTCATCAAGAGCACCTCGTGCCACGAAAAAAAAAAAAAAAAAAAATCTATTTGACCCCTTTGTCCCCTTCTATATAAGTACATTCATCAAGCAATTTGTTACATTTTTTTTTTCTATTTGACCCCTTTGTCCCCTTCTATATAAGTACATTTATCAAGCAATTTGTTACATTTTTTTTTTCTAAAAAAAAAAAAAATTTATCCCTTTTCCCTTTAAAATTTAGTTTTTCCCTAGTTATTGGGATGAAGACAGAATTTTTAATACCTCCTGCTACTTTCCTTTTTAAGTATTATATTTGAGGAAGTTTCTCGAATTTATTTCTAAAATGGAAATAAATATATATATATATATATTTAATTTTTATTTAAAACAGTAAAAAAATTGCTTAAAATTATTATTATTATTTTTTTTAAAAAAACTTTGTTTTCCTGTCTCATAAGTTTTTTTCCTTTCTTGTCTTCTCTTCTAATCGAACTGAGAAATGATAAGATCGTATTTAAACAAACATTTTTCACATAAATGTTTTTTTTTTTTTTGGTAAGTATTTTTCACATAAAAATTAAACCAGTAATATCTTTTAAATTAAATATTTAAAAATTTATTGAGACATAACAATGAAATAGATTTTTTTTTTTTTTAAATTTTTTTTTTTTTTTTTTTTTTTTTTTGTTTAAAAAATGGTATCCTCCAATGGATGACGTCTGAGACTTGTCAGCACCCATTCTCTCAATCAAAATCACTCCACAGTTTCCATTCCATTCCATTCTCCTCCGTATAATATTAATAATAAAATATTGATTATTATTTTTATTTTTTTTTGTTTTTTTTTGCGGTACGTGTGCTCCATACTCTTCTCTCCCCACATTTCTTCTAGCGCACCGTCGCTTTTCCGCACTCCCGACGGATTCAATCGCCGGAAAAGACTTCGTCCTCCGTAATCTCTCCTGTTCCCATTCTGATTTCTATTTTCTTTGAACTTCTTCATTCAAGCTTTTCACCTCAAATTTTGTTTACGAATGATTGAGAGGATGATATGTATATATGTATATGATTGGTGCCAGTGATTTTTGTCAGGGGATTAAATGGATGATTATGTTTTCAGATTTTTTGAATTTATTTATATTTTGGCCTGTAGTTTTATTTGGAACTGAATCTGGATGTTTCTAAGGGAGAATAGTATAGTTTTCTTTCTTTTTTTATTTTATTTTATTTTATTTTTTAAAAAATTTCTAATTTTTTTTTTTTTAATTATAAATCAGAATTGTTGTATTGGAGTTTTGATGATTCTTCGTATTCTTTCCCCAGCACACTGGCCATTGCTAATTTGTTTCGGTGTGTTTGCATTTTTATCTCTTGTAGTTTGTGTATTTTTAACCTCTAGCCTAACATGTATTCATAATTGGGCTTTTGTTGACTCTTTGATTTAAAGATTTCCTGAATTGAATATTTATCTATTTTCTGTTTTTTTTTTTTTTTTTTCAGAAAATAGCAATGGAATTTTTCTTCAAGCCTTTGAATGAGGGGAAATCTGACTGCTCCTTCAACGAGAATTATGTTCAGAAATGCCCATTCTTGAGGAACATCAGCAAACCTACAAATTTATCGTTCTCTTCTATGAATTTTCCTTTTCCTGTAAGTTCTTTTTTTTTTTTTTTTTTTTTTGCTTCAATGTTTTTGGTGTTGAACCTTGCTTATCTGTTCAATGGTGTAACTTTCCTATAATAGCACAATCCTAAAATCTCACTGCTGTTTGTTCATTTCTGCAGGTAAGGGGTTTCAAAGGTCCAATTTTTGAAGATGGTCCCAATTTTGACATGGCCTTTAAACTTTTCCATGGAGAAGATGGGGTTGTTCCCCTCCCTGAGAGGTCTTGGGTACCTAATGAGAACATGGACGTGGTGGCTGCACCTACGTTCAATCCTTTGGCTGCGAAAGCTGCTACTATCAGCTTGTCAGCCTTTGGACCAGGTGGCCCATTCAGTTTCGATTCTTTCTCAAAAAAGTGGAAAAAACAGAAAAAGAAACCTGAAAGTTCCAGAAAGGATAATTCTACCCAAGTATGTAGCATTATATTACTTTACTTTCAGGAATATAACACATTTTATATATGTTGCTGTTAATCTAATAACACCGGGAGTAGTGTCATTCTGCAATTCTTATTATCTTTCCATTTGAATGGCAAGAATTATAGATCTCATGTCCAAACTTGAATGTCCACCAGTGACTTGGTAGAAATTATGGAAAGGAAAGTGATCCTGTGCAAGTTACTTAGATTATTCTTAAGTTTAATGTAGTAGTAGGATCTACATTTTAAGGAAGAGAAATTCTTAAGTGATACAGTTGCATGTCTAATTTAGATAATTAAGGAGGTTGTTTGCGTAACTGTGATTGAAAATTTTGTTTAATTTGGGAACGTGGACATTTGTTTTTGGATATTCAAAAATATAAATACATGTACGCACAATTTTGGATATTCTAGAATAGATACCTGATTCTTTAGTTTTGGACGAAAAGGATTTATAACAAGATTTTCCTGTGGAACTTTAAACTAAACACCTGACCATAACAAAATAGAATAATAAACATAAGCTAAGTTATATACTTTGCAGTAAGAGCATATTATTTGTTTTGATAATAAGTATGCTTTACATGTAGATAGAAATTTGTTAATTTTGTCATTGGAGATCCATTTTCTCCAGGATATTAAATGATTTGTCAATTTGGTGTTGAGACATTTATCTTTGAACTGTGTGTGAACGTCTCCTTGGAACTCCAATACAAAGTTGAATGCTTGCTTAATAAGATCCTTTACTTATCTGTAAATTATTAAAATATTCTTGGATATATTATTAAGATTTGACATAACAGCATAGTTTGACAGATGAAACTTCTTGTTACAATAGTGGAACTGGTAGTAGATAGATGGTATTCTTTTTCTACTTCATAAAGTGGCATCTCTGGACTAATCCTATTTATCACTATAACTCAGAATTCGGAGAATGATTCCTTGATGATATTCTTGTATTGCCAACACTCTTCTATTTAAACATTTACATTAGTAATCTGCATGAAGAAAAGGGATTTTGTACACTATTTTTGTCTTGCATCCTCTCTATCCGGAGAGAAAATGTGACTCCTAGAAATTTGTAAATTTTACACGCTACTTGTTGTCTTTCAGGGCAATTCCTCAAAACATGAGGCGCTGGGAAATGAGTGGCTGGAAACAGGGAATTGCCCAATTGCCAAATCCTACCGTGCAGTGAGCCATGTTCTCCCTCTTGTGGCAACAGCCTTACAACCACCAAGTGGTATAAAGATGAAGTGTCCACCTGCTGTGGTTGCAGCCAGGGCTGCCCTTGCAAGAACAGCCTTTGTTAAGAATTTGCGGCCACAGCCACTGCCTGCAAAGATGATTGCAATAGGTGTTTTAGGGATGGCAGCTAATATCCCGTTAGGTGTATGGAGGGAACACACTACGAAATTCTCATTGTCGTGGTTTGCTGCTGTGCATGCTGCAGTCCCCTTCATTGCTATGCTGAGGAAGTCTGTTGTTATGCCCAAGACAGCTATGGCATTAACCATTGCTGCTTCTATCTTGGGGCAAATAATTGGTTCAAGAGCAGAACGACTTCGACTAAAAGCCAAGGTTGACAAGGTAAAAATGGTAGCAGAGGTTGCTCCTAATGGTGCCATTGCTCATTCCAGAGCAGGGCAAATAGACAGTACACCTGGATGTCATTGTGGTAAACAAGGAACTACATGCAATCTGCTTCCCGACAATTGTGCTAAGTCTACATCTCCACCAGTCGGTCTCTGTTACTAAGTTGCTGAGGAATTTGCTTGTGAGGATACAGGAAATAAATGTATTGAAACACAGTAATATATGCCTAGCTACTAATGTCTGTTCTGGTGAGCCCAGAAAGCAGAACGGGATTGATGTATGTTAACCATATATATATATATATATATAAAACAATGAAAGTATTTACCATTATTATGGGGCAGACAGTCAATACTTAATCTTCAATGCATATCCCTTTAACTTGATGCCATTGGATGTTAGAGAGGTGACAAAGCTCTACGCTTTCCATTACAAAATTTATCAACTCATCGTATAATCATTTGGAATGGGTATAAACTGTAGAGCTGAAAAATAGATTCACCTTTGAGATATCCCAAAAAAAAAAAAAAATACAAACGAAAGAAAAAGACTGAAATACCCAAAAGTGAAGAAAATGACTGAGTGTTTTTTAGTCCTCTTTTGTCTTTTCACTTAATTTGCATTTTGTGCCAAAAAGCTCTTATGTTTTTTTCTTTCTCTAGACTGAATATTGTGGTTAATTTTAAAGCATAACCAGATTTTGTTGTTTGCTACATCTGCAGTACAAACCTTTCATTATTTTTGAAGGTGGGAGATAAGTTGGGAAAATGAAACTTCTTCATTATCACGAAACAAAATAATCTATGCATAATTATTGTCAAGATATGAGCCTGACAATACTCATTGTCAACTACTTAATATTGTTGTTACTGTATTAAAATGATATCATTCATCTCTTTAAGGCCAAGAGTCACGCTAAGGTCCAAACAAACATAATTGACCTAAGCTCAAGATTAACCAGTGGTGTAGCACATAGTTTCCTTGGGTTAGCCATTCAATACCAATTGTTACGACTTGGATCTATAAGCCCGTATCGTGACTATAAATTTAACAGTACAAATAAATTTTTATATATTATTACACATTCATATCAAATGTATAAATTAATTTATGTATAGTTTGAAATATGAAATGACACGTTGTAATGCCATTTCATGAGGTTCAATTATAAGAAATTTCTTGCAAGATGTCCTAACTAAACACCATGTGTCTTTTTCTTTATTCATTTTCTTTTGATAGGTTACTTACTACTCTGAATTTTTATGTACCACTCAAATTAAATACAATTCTTGGGCATACTATAGACTATTTCAATTGCTTCTTAAGTTTATGTTTACATTCAACATTGGACTGATATATATATATATATATATATATATATATATATATATATATATATATATATATATATATATATATCTTTCAAATACATCACTTGTTTTTCTTGGACAAACGAAGGCACCTTTAAGCTAAATCCACATTTAGACTAATCACCGTTCGAGCCGGGTTGTTCCCTTGCGATAGAAAGTTTTAACCCCAAATTTTAAACATACATGAGTAAGGGTTTGAACCCAAATTTCACTTAAATTAAGAAAGCTCTTTACCAAAACTGGTTATCTTCCTAACAACATTAACTTAATTTTTTTTTCTTTTTTTAAATCTAAAATTCTAATAAAATATCAAATTAATAAGATGGTGATCATTAATGATTTTTATATTCTTGAACATTATCTATTATCTAATCCCTAATGTGTTCCTTCTGATAAATAAAATAAAGGCATTATCGTACCAAGGTTAGGTAGTAGGTTCGGAGAGCCAGCCAAAAAGTTGCATGGACCAATTCTTTGGACTTAATATTACACGAAATCATTTGAGAACACTAAATAATAGTCAGCAGGGTGAGGTCATATTACACCGAGTAAGAGTTAGACTTTATAGACACAATTTAAGTAAAATTTAAATTAGTTGAAACAATAATTTAGATATCGCATAATTTAACCCAAAAAGAAAATTCTAGGACAAGCTCCATTAATTATATACTACAAAGAGTACATCATATAAAGTTTTGAATTTCAAACTTTATGTACGAAACGAAAAGTATTAAAAGAGTTTTTTTAATCTGATTTGACTCGATTTCTTAGTAATTCACCGTAGCTATCAAAGATTTAACAATAATAATATATATATATATATATATATATATATATATATATATACAAAGAGTCAATAAACTGTGGCTACAGACACAGTAATTTTCCTGTAGAAATGTTTTCCACGAGCCATAAAAGCTATTGAAGAATTATCACCATCAAATGACTTGCACGACAATGCCAGGTTTTGGCCAATCGTTTAAAGCAAGGGACAGCTATTTAGTACTTAAAAACCCTACTATTTTTTTCTACCTTGCAATAATCTAATTAGAACTTCTCTAAGGAAACTTCATTCACATGGGAAATTCCAATTCAAGAAAATCTTTGTCAATAGACAAAGCATTCAATCTCCCTTCTCCAATACCCTCTTGGCCACAAGGTTCATTTCTCTCTTTATTATTTTTTTAAGTTACATTATCTTGTATCTGAAATCACTGTTTTGACATAACTCTTGTTCAGAGATAGGTCTCACTCTGCCTCTTACATGAAACTTTATAACTTTGTGTAGCATTTACAATGTGTTTTTTCATTGTACTAAGAAAAAAGCTTTATATATGTATATATATATTTATCTATACCTTAATGCATTTTGTGTTATATTGATGATTGTTTAGGAGGTGGCTTTGGAAGTGGTTTCATTGATCTAGGAGGAGGACTAGAAGTGCACCAAATCACAACTTTCAACAAAATATGGACAATATATGAAGGAGGACCTGATAATCTTGGTGCATCATTTTATGAGCCTTCAAAAATCCCAGATGGATTTTTCATGCTTGGTTGCTACAGCCAACCAAACAACCAACCCTTTTTTGGTTGGATTCTTGTTGCAAAAGATAACAACAACATCAAAAATATTCTCATTCAACCTACTGATTACACTCTAGTTTTGAGCAGCAGCAGCAGCAATGGCGGCTACATATGGTTACCTGTACCACCTGAAGGTTACAGAGCTGTTGGCTATGTTGTTACCACCACCCCTGATAAACCTTCACTGGACAAAGTCCGGTGCGTTCGATCTGATTTCACAGATGAATGTGAAACTGAGAAGTTGATATGGGGAGGAAAAGATGATAAACACGGAAGTGTTTACAGTTCAAGGCCAAGAAACAGAGGAATTCAAGCTCAAGGTGTTCCTATTGGTGGATTCACAGTTCTTCTTCAGAGTGTTACTAGTACTGATATTCGTACTATATCATGCTTGAAGAACAATAATTTCTTGAAATTTTCTTCCATGCCTAATCAAGATCAAATTCAAGAACTTGTAAAATCATATGCTCCTGTAATTTATTTTCACTCCAAGGAAATATACCTTCCATCCTCTGTAAATTGGTACTTTGAGAATGGAGCATTGCTGTACACCAAAAAGGGGCAGCAAGAAGAATCAGAATTATCAAATCCTGTTTCTGTTCAAATTAACGGCTCAAATCTTCCCCAAGGCGGATCTAACGATGGGGAATTTTGGATAGACCTACCACCAGCCATGGATGAAAACAAGAGAGAACAAATCAAGAAAGGGGATTTACAGAGTTCTGAAGCTTATCTCCAAATAAAACCAATGCTCGGAGCAACATTTACCGACATAGCATTTTGGATTTTCTACCCATTCAATGGACCCGGAACGGCAAAAATTGGTCTAATCGATGTCCCATTAGGGCGAATCGGAGAACATATTGGAGATTGGGAGCATTTGACACTAAGAATCAGCAATTTTAATGGGGTTTTACACAAAGTTTACTTCTCTGAACACAGCAAAGGGAAATGGGTTGATTCCCCTTTACTTGAGTTTCAAGCTCAAGAAAATGGCGGTAATGGAAGTAACGGTAATAAACCTGTGGCGTATTCTGCAAGAAATGGGCATCCATTTTACCCTAAACCTGGACTTGTTTTGCAAGGAGGTAAAAGAACTGTTGGGATAAGGAATGATACTGAGAAAAGCTCATTGGTTATGGATATTGGAGAAAAGTATTCCATAGTTTCTGGGGATTATCTTGAAATTGTTGAACCTCCATGGTTGAATTATAGAAGAAAATGGGGACCTAATATTACTTATGAAATTGGGATTGAGGTTGAAAAAGTGAAGGAATCATTGCCTCAAGGTTTGAAATCTGCATTTGGAAATTTTGTTGATATAATTCCGAAGGAGTTTTATGGAGAAGAAGGTCCTCTTGGTCCTAAAATGAAGAACAGCTGGAATGGAGATGAAAGATAGATAGTTTTAATGTATTGGATTTTATTATATATATATATAATATATATATTATAATTTGTGATTTTTTATCTTATTTGTTGTAATTTTGATTGTTTTTAAGGTATTTTTATAATGTTGTTTAGAAGAAAAAATTTTAAAGGGTAAAATTGATAATTACGTATAGTAATTAGAGTGTCGAAGAAGTGAATGTGCAAAAATATATAAAAATGAGTCTAAATATTCATAATCATTAACTCTCTCTCTATATATATATATATATATACCAAGTTCATAGTCGCAATACGGACTTGCAGGTGCAAGTCGTAACAATTGATATTGCAATAAGTTAGAGTTACAATATCAATTGGTTGACTGTATCAAAATATCAAATGATTGACTGTATCAAACCCACAATCGTTGTATGAGGTCTTGAGTACGAATGAATATATAATATATATATATATATATTATCATTTTTATGAGATAAACTTGTAAAAAATATGAAAACTAAAAAAAGAAAAAAGTTATGATTTTGCTTTTATTGTTATTATTTATAAATTAGGTATTAGAAGATTTTTTATATATATATATATATATAAATAACTAATTCTGGTTTCGTCAGCGTTTTTATTTTCTACCTAATAAAAAAAAAAAAGTGGTTATCCATGCAAAGCATGCAGAAAGATGAAGATAATCTTTCTATATTTTTCTACTAATTCTTCAATTATTATTATTTTTTAATTTCCTTTATAATTTATAAATATTTAATTTCCTTATGTTCATTTTAAAATTAGATCAAGATAATATTATATATATATATATTTATATTATAATTAGTTTTTTTTTAATCCACGATTGGTTGGTCATTTATTAATATTATCTAAATTATGTTTTGCGGTAAGGAAGTTTGGTTGGTACGTAATGTATTTTTCTGTTTTCAGACACTTTAATTCTTAACTTTATTTTAATCTTCTTTTTCTTTGGCTTTTTTTAAAGTATTTTTTAGGTTAGCCTTTAATTTGTCTTTGTAAAAATAAAAAAATAAAAAAATAAAAAAATCTAATGACGTTTTATGAATGGATGTATTTAAAACGTATGTGATCCTTTTAAAGGGATAAAATAAATGATTTTGTATGATTTTTTCTACAAAATAATTAAAAAATAATTTTAAAAAACATTCAAAATCTTAAAAAGTCAAAAGTCTCAAATTTGTTTGAAAACTTCATTCTATTCATATATATATATATATATATATATATATATATATATATATATATATATATATATATATATATATAGATATAAATATACCTTGAGTCTATGAAGAAAATTAGAATTGAGATAGTTTATATCAAACGTTTCAAAATAAAAAATATTTTAATAATTCATTTTATTGGATGATCTAAATTGACTTGGTCTTTCCAAATAGCAGCAGTCATCATCTTCTTGCAAATGGTAATACATACATATACATATATATATATATATATATATATATATATATATATATATATATATATATATATATATATATATATATATGATGGTGCTAGTGTTTCTTAGGATAGAAATGCAATAAATGGATTTTGATAAGCTTGGTTCCACACACACTTATGTTTGGTAACCAATTACGTTGCCATTTAAAGTTTTGGTGGCTAACATTAAATTAGAGTTTTATAAATGCAGGGATGAATTTCTAAATTAGATAATTATGTGTATATAATTGTAATATTTTATAAATATGTTTAAACGTGTTTTCTTGCTTATAATAAATAATAATAATAATAAAAAAGGAAAGAATATAAATATTATAGAAGTTTGAATTTTTGAGAATATATAGATGATGTTATTAATTTTCCTGCCAAATTAGTTTGGAAGGAGTGATGGGTTTGATTAAAAGATTATCATATACTTTTTTAAAAGTTTAATCTTTCGTAAGAAGACCTAATATATAAATAGTAATTAATAAATGAGGTAAAAACTCAATATTTTATGTTAAATTTTTGTATATTTTTTATAAAAAATTAAATTAAATTAGAAAAGAAAAAAAAATAAAATTTAGAACCATGGAAGTGAGTTTAAAGGAATATTTAGTTTAACACTGTGAAAATATATTGTATGAATGATATATGAGAAAACGAGTTTAACATTCCTTATAATGAACCTCATATATGAGAGACTAAATTAATTGAAACAATAACTTTGGATACCAAATCTCGGGAAATTAATGAGCCTCACCAGTAATATTTCAAAGAAATGTTACATCCCATGGAGTCAACTAGAAGTAAAATAAAATTAAAAAGATAATAACTTGCACGAAAAAAACTTAGGAAAACCCTCATATAGTTTAATTAGTAAGTTGTTTGTTTGGCCAAATGTATTTAACTACTTTTCTTATAAATCCCAAGAATTCGAAAATTATATATGTCATTGTACATTATTGGCTCCAATAAGAAAATTTCTCAACATGGGCAATTGTATTTCTTGTTCTAACAACAAAGGCAGCAAATCTTTGCCTATAGACAAGGTTTTCAAGTTCCCTTCTCCAATAATACCATCTTCCTCCTCCTGGCCACAAGGTTTAATAATAATAATATATATACATTCATTCATTCATTCATGATCATTATCTTATTATTATCTACTTTTCTTGTTTAATCTTCATTTAAATTTTACTAGTTTTAAGTTAATAATAAATTTTAATATATAGGTGGAACTGGAAGCTTTGCAAATGGTTATATTGATCTTGGAGGAGGATTAGAAGTGTACCAAATATCATCATTGAGCAAAGTTTGGGCAACATTTGAAGGTGGAGAAGATAATCTAGGCGCAACATTTTACGAACCGTCTTCAACAACAATCCCAGATGGATTTTTCATGCTCGGTAGCTATTGTCAGCCAAATAATCGGCCATTTTTTGGTTGGGTTCTTGTAGCTAAAGATGATGATAATAAATCCGGCGATCAAGAAACTCCTCCCAAACTGGTGAAACCCATCGATTATATTCTTGTTTGGAGCAGCAGCAGCAGCAATAATTCTTCTTCCAAGAAAAAAATTAATACCCAAAATGGCCACGGTTACATCTGGTTTCCAGTATCGCCGGAAGGATACAGAGCTGTCGGCTATGTTGTCACCACTGTTCCTAACAAACCTTCACCGGAAAAAGTCCGGTGTGTTCACTCTGATTTCACAGTCAAATGCGAGCCCGAAACTTGGATTTGGGGGCCTGGAAGTGGTGGTGGTGATGAATTCCATGTCTACAGTTCGAGGCCCATGGACAGAGGAACCCGAGCGCTAGGGGTTTGTGCGGGTATATTCACCATCACTACTGCATCAAAATCATCATCAGATGTTAATAATGTTATAGCATGTTTGAAGAACAATAATTTGCTGAATTCTTTTTCTGCAATGCCTAATCTAAACCAAATTCAGACATTAATAAAAGCATATTCTCCATTAATATACCTTCATCCCGAAGAAAAGTACCTTCCCTCATCAGTAAATTGGTATTTTGAGAATGGTGCATTGCTATACGAAAATAAGGGATCAGAATCAGATTCGGAAGAAGAATTAATTTATCCCGTTCGTGTCGAGAGAAACGGTTCGAATCTTCCACAAGGCGGATCAAATGATGGGGAATATTGGTTGGATCTTCCCCTTGACGAAAACGAGAAAGAACGAGTGAAGAAAGGGGATCTACAGAGCGCTGAAGCCTATATCAATGTCAAACCAATGCTCGGATCCACTTTTACCGACATTGTTTTCTGGATTTTCTATCCATTCAATGGACCGGGAACGGCGAAAATTGGCCTAATCGACATTCCGTTAGGTCGAATTGGGGAACATGTCGGAGATTGGGAGCATTTAACTCTGAGAATCAGCAATTTCAACGGAGTTTTATACAGAATGTATTTCTCACAACATAGCAAAGGAAAATGGGTGGAAGCTCCTCTGCTGGAGTACTTTTACGGCGACGGCGACGACGGCGCCGGCAATAAGCCAGTGGCCTACTCTGCCCGTAACGGACATCCATTTTATCCGAAACCGGGACTTGTTCTGCAAGGAATTGATGATATTGGGATTGGGATACGTAACGACACAGCTAAAAGCTCCATTGTAATGGACACTGGATCGAAGTACAGTGTAGTTTGGGCTGGTTATCTTGGCGACATTAATGATGATGACGATGCCATGATTGTTGAGCCTCCATGGCTGAATTTTGCTGGAGAATGGGGTCCGAAAATCAAGTACGAACTTGGGGAAGAAGTTGAAAAAATTGAAGGAATATTACCTGGTGAATTGAAATCGGCATTTGGAAAATTGGTAAAAGTTTTTCCAAATGAAATTTATGGAGAAGAAGGTCCAACTGGTCCTAAAATGAAGAGTAGTTGGTTTGGGGATGAAAGATAAGTTCAACTATAATCCTTTTTTATATGTATATGATTGTGTATATATATATATATTATTTTTTACTACAGCGCTTAGATAGATAATTAACTATTTGATATTGTATTTATTATTAAAAAAAAAATATTCAAATTAATTATGAATATCTAAACCTATTTTTATATACTATTATATATCAAATTCACATTTATTTTATTTATTTATTTTTTTAAAGATGAAATATCACAAAAATTACAAAATTAATCAACCAAAAAAATTCAAAAATCATAACAAAATTCTCTCAACACAAATTATACGAGTTATATAAATGAATGCCTTATCTAAATTCAGTATGTGAGCCCTTGTGAAATGCGGACCCGCAAGTCTATGCCGTAATATGGGTCCGGTAATACTCATACTCAATTACTTGGTATTGTTTTTACTTTGCTAAAAGAATACCCGAGTTGATTATGAGTATCTAGGCTCATTCTTATATATCATTACTCATTTACTTGTCTTTTCGGTGTGAGACGAGGTATCACACTCTTAATTAAATGAGGTTACAAATTCGAATTTGTATTGATATAAATAAATTTTTGGTCGTTTAAGCATTTAGTTTGGCACATGAAAAAATATATTGTAAATGTTATACGAAATTGAGGGTTCGATACTCGCTATAAACATTATGTAAAAGTCAAGATAAAGGTTTTTCTCAAGTAAAAGTTGGACTCTGCATACGCAACTTGGACCAAATTTGGCCCCAAAAATGCCACAAACGAAAATGCTAATGTTCTTGTGGTGCATACTTCCTAAACCGTTTCTTTTCTGTCATAAATCCTTTGGAAAATGACTTGGCTGGTCTCAATTATTTATACAATATATATATATATATATATATATATATATATATGCTCAGTTTTATATATATGGTGCATATATAATTTTAATTAGATTATTCAATGAGGTGGAAAATGTATTTGTATTAAATTTCTACTAATAAATAAATGAATAAAGTGCATTTTCAAGACAAGAAAATATTTCATTTAGATACTAATTTGATGTAAAAAAAAAAAAAAAAAAACCTTTACAGCTATATATGAAATTTCATCCCTTTCAATTTATCAGCTGTAATATGCATACCTTGGATAAATCATCGTGATCGATATATATATATATATATATATATATATATATATATATATATATATATATATATATATATATATATATATATGTATATTTAACAAAGTTTATTCTGATTATTAGGAGAAAAATTATTGGCCAACGTTATACTACATCGAACAACTGTTTAAACTTTCGACAAATCATAGATACTCTCTCTCTGATTTTTTTTTTTTTTTTTTTTTGGGCTCATAGATTTCATCAAATTTAGGTAACTCAGCTTTTAACCGTTACTGTACTTCAAAAACTTAGCTATTTCCGACCAAATCTTTAAAATTTCTCCTTGGATTATCCAAGTGTGTCAAACAGTTTAAGGATGTTGAGAAAACATGATGTACTAAAAATGTCTTAAAAAAATTAGATATCTAACAAACATATAACTAAAACGTGTTTTGATACCAAGTGTCACGATCCAAACCCGCAAGGCCCGTGTAGTAATTATAAACCCGACAACACTCACCGTCAACTACTTAGTATTGTTCTCACTATACCAAAATGATACTTCGAATTAACCGTGAGTGTCTAAACTCATTATTATATATCATTACACATTAATATCACATATCGATATGGAATGAAGTATCACAATAAAAATAAAAATGAGTCTGATACGGGTATTCTTCGTAATAGATTAATTTAGATTTTTTTTCATTTTTTTCCCCTTTCCTTAATTGTAAATAATTCACCACAAAAGGGAATATTCTAGCTTGCGATGTATTCTTTGTTGCTCTCAACCTCTCAAAAACAGCTTCATTTTGCATCCCCAAGCTGTTTATCCATTTCCTAAGCAATACAATCACCAGAAATATAAAGGAAAATTTTATTTCCTTTTACCAAAACAAATTTCTACAAACAATTATTATAAGGTCCACATGATAAGTAACTTTTTGTTTATATATATATATATACATATAAGACCATAACTTGCAAGAGACAAACTAAAACAAATGTTTCGTGGTCTACATTTTTAAGCTTCTTGAGGATACATGTGGAATATAAACATATATATGTGTATATATATATATATACACATATCATGCTCTAGGATTTGGCCATCCTTCAATTTGGAAAACATGCATTTACATGGCCATGTATATGTAATTCTCTTCATTCTCATTGCTAACTCTACTCTTCTTTACATTCTCCTTGGTTCACCATTCACCAAAGTCTCAATTCAAGAAAGCAGTTTCCCCATTCACTCCACCTTTCACCACCCTTCTCCTCTACCTCCTTGGCCACCAGGTTTTCTTCTTTTCTTTCCTTTCTTTCTTACCTCTTCTGCATCCTCATGCATTATAATATATATATATATATATATATATATATATATATATATATATATATCATATATTATTTTATAGATAGTATAATGTTATAATGGAGAAGAAATGAGAATTAGGTGTTCGACCACTTAAGTACCTTTCACTTGATTTGCTAAGTAAGAGGTTTGAATTCGTTACATATTTTTTTGTTGTAGTTTTGAGAGTCTTCCTCATGTATAGTTGATGAAAATACCTTATTTTTTGTTTTTATTTTAATTTTTTGGTTTCTTCTTACAATGATTTATGTATCAGGTAATGGATTTGCTAGTGGATATATTGATTTAGGAGGTCTTGAAGTTAGGCAAATATCAAGTTTCAAGAAAGTATGGAAAACAAATGAAGGTGGACCAGGAAATCTTGGAGCAACATTTTTTGAGCCTACAGAAATTCCTGATGGATATTTCATGCTAGGAAGCTATGGACAACAGAACAATCGGCCATTCTTTGGGTCAGTTCTTGTCGGAAAAGATAAAACCAACAACAGAACAGAGGAAGAAGCTCTGAGGAAGCCAATTGATTATGCACTAATTTGGAGGGGTCACAGTCAAGAAAAAGATTATAGTAGCCATGGCTACATTTGGCTTCCTGTTCCACCAGATGGGTATGAAGCTTTAGGCCATGTTGTCACCACCACACCGGAAAAACCACCTCTGGACAAAATCTGGTGTGTCCGGTCAGACCTAACAGATGACTGTGAGCTTGAGAACTGGATATGGAGTGCTGAAGGAAACAGAGCAAATGGTTATGGATATCGTGCATATAGTTTAAGGCCAAATGAAAGAGGGACAAGAGCTCAAGGTATATCTATTGGTGCATTTGCATTTGTATTCATGAAGAAGAACAGTAAGGACGATAAACAGCTGCCAATTTCTTGTTTAAAGAACAAGAATTTCAATTCTTTTTCTATGCCAAATTCTGCACAAATTAAGGCCTTAATTCAAGAATACTCACCAAGGATTTTCTTACATCCTAAGGAAACTTACTTACCATCTTCAGTGACATGGTTCTTTGCAAATGGAGCAAAACTCTGCAGAAAGGATCAGAATAATTCAGAGCATTTTGCAATCAAATACAGTGGTTCAAATCTACCAGTAGGTGGTTTAGATGATGAAACATTTTGGCTAGATCTTCCTACTGAGAAAACAGCAAATGAGAAGCTAAAGAAAGGAGATTTACCAAGTTCTGAAGCTTACATCCATGTGAAATCAATGTTTGGAGGAACATATACTGATATTACCTTCTGGATTTTCTACCCTTTCAATGGACCTGCAACAGTAAGAATAGGACCATTCAATATACCTTTAGGTGGAATAGGACAACATGTTGGGGATTGGGAACATGTAACCTTAAGAATCAGCAATTTCAATGGAATGTTGCAGAAAGTTTTCTTCTCAGAACACAGTGGAGGGACATGGGTTGATGCTTCTTTTCTTGAATTTTCAAATGGTAGTAACAGGGTTTTGGCTTATGCATCATTGAATGGCCATGCATTTTATTCAAAACAAGGAATGGTTTCACAAGGGTTTGAATATCTTGGGATAAGAAATGATATGAAGAGAAGTGATTTGGTTATGGATACTGGAGAAAGGTATGTAATTATTGGAGCTGATCATATTGGACATGAAATTGTGAAGCCTCCATGGCTGAACTATGCAAGACAATGGGGACCAAAAGTTACTTACAATCTTGGAAACATAGTGAAAATAATGGATAATGTACTTATAGGAGTATATAAATCTGCTTTTCATAATTTGGTGAATTTATTTCCTGGTGAACTTTTGGGAGAAGAAGGTCCTACTGGTCCCAAGATGAAAAGAAACTGGAAGAAAGATGAAGTTTAACAATATATTGACTCTATTTCTGTGGCCTGTTTTATGTACAGTAATTGAGTTTATAGTTTCTACCAGTTTGACACACACAGATATATATATATATATATATACTTAAATATGCATTATATTTCAAGAAGAAACACTGGCCATGGAAGGTTCAGTGAAATTTTCTTTGCTTTTTATTCCTCTTTGACTGCAGTCTCAGAATGGGATGACAAAAATATACAGTACATAGTAAGAAACTGAGCTTCAATGCTCCAACAAACAAAGAATTCAAATGGTTTCAGTAATGATAAACATATGGTTTTCTGTCTTTCAATTTACAACTTCACCAAAGCTGCATATATCGTACCTTAAAATTCACAGCTTTGACTAATTGTTAGTATAACGCCATTACTCTGCAGCGAACATCTACAGTCCTCTGGAAGTTTCCCAAAATCATACCTCTGTTTTTGGAATTTGCCATCACTGCTTAAAGTTCTTGCAAATCAAAGGTTTAGCTTTCCATGTGTTGAAGGAGGCCAGGGGTGTATGTTAGTACCTAAACGAAACCCCATTTCACATCTTGGCTGTTTCAGAAATGATCCTCTCAATTTCTTCAAGAAGTCGCTCCTTTTCGTTGGCTAAATCATCATTCTGTTTCTGAAGCTCTTCAATCTGCTTTGTTTGCTCAGAGTCCTTCCTGAAAAGTTGACCCCATATCATTTGTAAAAGATATGAATAGAAAACAAACTAAGATATATATATATATATATATATATATATATATATATGCGAACTATGAATCTCTTTGAAATAAGGCAGAATACTAATTACCCAAGAAATATTTCTATAATCAGTACCCAACTACAATATCAGCTCCAAAAAATCAATTTACATTCAGAGGTGGGATGAAAGTCTCATTTACCTGTTCATGAAAGACAAGTTAAGTTTCAGCGAACGCACTTCCTTCTCAAGGTTTTCGCACCTTTTAAGGATGGACTGCATATCTGAAGGAACAGCTGGAATGGAATTTCTTTCCTTTGCTTCTGCCATCCTACACCAGATGACTTAAAAAATAAACTACTTGTTTATAAGGAATCGTTCCTTGTTTGCATACAGAAAGAAACAACAGACAGAAACCTCTAGAAGGGGAAATGAGCAAGGAATGAACAGTTTTCTAATGAAGAAAAGATTAGATGGAAAGAAAAATTTAAAACATTTTCTGAAACAAAGAAATGAGATACATACTTTCTGGATCGCTCCACCCTACGCTTCTTTGTGGGATCTGCTTGTTCCACTGCATGATTGTTTCTAGTCAGAAGCTAACCACAAATTTGAAATACTATTAACAAGCAACCAATGCAAATGCATTTTTTATGCGATTAAAGAGTAACTGAAGAAAAAAGTAAATTGCCAATGGCATAAATCCTTTGACATGATGAATGATCATGAAGCATACAAGCATTGGAGCCACAAAAAGGATAGAATGGAGAAAAGATAATTACCTGAACCAGTTGATGTCATAGATCCATATCGCACCAAACCTCCTTTCTGCAAACAATGTTCAAGCTTGTAAAAGACAATAATAATAAGAAAGCAGAATTAACTAAAGCTTTTAGGTTTTCTTAGTAGACAGTGGAAAAGATTAAATTCAATAATGAAAGCAAAGTATACCTTTTTATCATCTTTCAAGTTATCATATATATGTTCTCTAGCGCCTGCAGTCAAAAAAAAAAAATAAAATGAATATATATATATAAATAATCAAACAAATTAATTTGTATCTATGCATGAAGAATACAAGCCTCGGAAAACATATCACTTCAAATATTCAGAATTTTAATTTGTCATCCGTTAAAAATGGCATGTTTGACCATGGCCAGTTTGTAAGACATATATTCTTACAATCAAACTGAGAAAGAAACAAAGAATCAGTTTGACAGCAAATAATTGTGCCATGCTTTTAGTCATTCACAGTACCTTTGGATCTTGAAGTCTTCTCTAAATTCATTCCCACTTGTTTTCTTGAGCTCTCACAGACAACTTGACTTGAGAAGCTTGGCCCATCACACGCATCAAAACCAGTCGATACTACAGGTGCAGCAGCAGAGGATTCACTTTGAGAAGGTTCTCGAGATACAGTACTCATCAGAAGTGGATTAGTAGGAGTGACAATGCTTTCTAGGCCAATACCATATGACCCCTCAGGTGGTTGAAGAACTCCGGCTTCTGTAACTTGAACAGTGGAAATATTTGGAAAAGATCCTTGCATCTCATAAATGTGATTTGACTGAACCTGATTTAGGCCTGTATTACCTAAAACTTCTTCAGAACCATAATATCCAAAAGAGCTATCTTCGATAGCTTCTCTGTCAACTGGATTCTGAAGTTTTTTCCGCTCTAGTGTACCCTTTAACATGCTCACCACTGAAGAAATATTGTCTGCATTCCCTGCTTGCTGAGCATTGAAAGTAGATGAAGATGAATTGGATGGCGACATAAATGTATTTTGTTGATCTGGAATCTGACTCATTCCCACATTATTGAATTCATTTGGATCTGTATATTCTTGTTTGAAGTTGTTGTTGCCATTTCCAGTTAAGTTATGCATCATGGCCTCTATACCAATTGATGTTTGACAGTTTTGCATGGCAGCATACTTCCTCCTTCCCAAACAAAAAGAAAACATCAGATTCCAATATTCCATAAAAATGATTATCTGATCCTTTTTCTTTGCCCCCATGAATGTTGTCAAGATATGAGAACAGAGGAGAATGAATCTCTATATTAAAAAGAATAAAAACCCTCTTGGGTACTAATGTCTAATGCATGACATTTAGTTGAGACAATATTAGCATAATTCTTATGTTTTTCATCTAGACCTCCCCCAGATATAATGAACAATGACTGAATGAATAAATTCTTTCATGGTTCTTCGGGAAAACATGATACCTTAATTCAGAGGAACGACTCCGTGTCATTGGTTGGGAGCTTTGGAACCATGCCTGCAGAAAACAATCAATATTCTCTTAGAAAATCTCATCAAAACTTATATATCTGCCATTATCTAAAAAAACATAATAAAAGGGAAGCAACCTTGGCTAAGAATAAGTTACTAGCCTGCAAGCCTCTGTCAACCGCATTCCTGAACAAAATAATATCTTAAGTCACAGATTTCCATAGCAAAAGCTAGTTATTCACAGCCAACAGAGAACATGAATTCTATATTACTGTCACTTAAGGTATAGTTTGATGTTTAATGTGTACCCACTATAAGGACAAAAAAACAGCAGATAGTTTTATCAATGGGGAAGGGGTAGAATAGCTGTCCAGCAACTTCAGGAACTCATAAAGTTCTATTTTTTTACTGAAATTGAAAGAATTGATACATTTCTGTCCTCATAATATGTGCTAAACAAATCTCGGTCATACTACGGTCATGTATAGATGAGAAGACGCAGAAATTACCCAATTGTATGTTGATTGAAAACATTCAAGGGTTCACCAGCCATGGAAGAGTTCTCTGGAAATGACATATTTTCACTTCCTTTTTTCTGAAGTCCATCATATTGTTGATTGGATAAATTGGACACTTCAGCAGAGATCCTGAATGTCAAACAATAGTATTGGCAACCAGGGTAAATTAACTACAAGTAAGGACGTCTCTAATAAGAGGAGAAAAGAATAAATGAAGAAAAAATATGAAAAGAAAAAAGCAATGTTTCAGTGACAAGGCATCACATTGACAAACTTAAGCATTGTACATTTGTAAATTAGAGAAACCATAGAAGTGCCAAGTGGAAGAAGCTTAAAGCCATCCTATAAAAAGGTATAAAGCTAATAAGAAATATTTTTGGTCTCCAGGCCCTCCCTCTTGATATTGTATGCATAGATATGAATATAAATACATGCATACATATATGTGTATGTGTGTGTAATGAATTTAAAAAGTTTGAATCTTTTTCACATAAAAGGAAAGGATTGAACACATCCATTTCTTTTGGGAAATCTGACTTAATTATTATACTCAAAGATTGGATAAAAAAACTGCATATAAGAGTTTGTTTTAAGGGGCTGAAAACATTATACTTTAATCAGAAATCAGTGTGTTTCAGAAGGATAGAGAGATAATTAATATGCTGGCATGTCAGCCGAAAAGATGTTCTACTATGTAATCATGGTTGTCAGTGGAAAGATTTGAACAGACTAACCTCCTGGATGCTTGTCGAGAACGATGTGTTATCCCAATCAAATTACCAACATTGTTCTGAAAGCCAAAATAGATCAGTTTCAGTGATAAAAGTAAGAACTAAACTAGATTCAATCCTTTAGCAAATATCAAATGTAAAATAATAATCTTTGACAAATGGAAGTGAAATGAATGCAATCTTTTCAAAAATTTCTGTCTATATGGCATGTGCTGCGGAAGAAATCATCAAATTCCCAAGAAAAATATAGTAATATGGACCACTAGATTTAAAATCAATTTTCATATTTACTTTTTCAATTCAAATTCACTATTGACCAGATATTTCAACTGAACCATGAAATAGCATGCAAAGTGACAACAAAAAGAAAATTGAAATTCCTTGCCTCGCCATTTGTGAGCCAGCTATTGAAGAGCTCTTCACTATCTGTTCTTAAGCTCTGAGATAGATTCCTGATACCCAACATCTCCATGGTTGGAACTGGCATTCCTATTGTGCTCTCCATCATGGTTTTAATAAACAATTCCTCACTCGTATTTCTATAAAACTCTGAGTATCCTCTCCCCTCCATTTCCTTGCTAGACTCTTCCTCAGTTTGTCTCAAGAAAGGGATTTTATCATCTTTCAATAATCAAGCTAATATTTAAGAACACGTCTGCTTTCAGCAAGGAGCAAGAGATGTACAATCTGTTAACTCCACCTTCTCAGCAAAGAAAATCAGCACACTATGCATCTACAAATAACCACCCTACTTGCTCATAAACTGAAGTTTGAGACACGGCATGTCAAGAGAATAATTCAAACCCAAATTGGAAGACACACATAACAGTCAAGAACTTAAATCCCTTCAAGGCCAACCCTTGGAGACTTAATTTTAAGTCAATAGTATAATAGAAAATACAAGTAAGAACTAAAAGCCTAAGGGCACCATGATAATTGAATTTATAAACAATAGGAAGGAAAATTTCAAGCCAATATATTAGTTCTTAGGTCACTTTCACATGACATCTTTTTCTTCCAAGTTGAGTTATTGACACCATTGACTAATAATATTAATTGTGGGATAACCGTTGATTGACAAGTATATGATGAGCACAATAAACTAATAGAATTGCATGAAATCATAGGGAATAAATTGATTAAGATTCCAACTTGTTCACTTGTCTTCTTCTGGAACTAAGACAATGGTTTCACACACCAGTAATTCTTAAATTCTACTCTACTACCCCCTGAACTCAAGGAAAATGTGAAGAATTTTCCCATTAGTCCATTAACCATGTTATGGAGGTAAAAATGTTCTCAAACACAGAACTGTTTCACTGATAGAGACTACTTTTTTGAAATTCTTGCTTGCCCACAAGACTGCCTTTCAAGATTACACATTTCATGATCAGAAAAAGGAAATTTTCCACTCATCTCATGCAAATTCCAAACCACATTACACGTCCAATGAACGATATTTCTTGAAAATTAGTATAGAAGCAAGTATATATACACATACTTTTTGAAGACCAAAATTCTTTCATGACTATATTATGGAAAAAAGGGAAAAAAAAAAAAAAGTTCTTTAAGTGTGGCCAGAATAGAACTATCATAAATTACAGTTCACAAATACACGTTTGAAGTATTCTAAAACGAATAGCCATAGGAAGCGTGTCATCATACTCTGCAACGAAATTGAATTCATTCTGAAACTGGGTTTTGATAACAACCGTATGCCAGCACCCCACACGGAGGAGCATTGGAGGAAAGCCACCACCCGCCACCGTCAATCATCTGAAAGTTTTTTTTTTTTTTTTTTTTTTTTTTCCTTTATTTTTCATAGAAAAAAAAAGAAAAGAAAGGGCCATGTATTGACAGTCTAAGATTCCAATGCAGTCCTTGTAGACAAAGAGAAAGAATAAGAAAGACAATAGTTTTATTAAGTTGTTAGAAATATCTTTTTAGTCACCACCAGAACCAACAAGTCTGCGCCACAACTATGAGCTTGGTAGCATTTATGATTAATTATTTGATATTATTCTCACTATATCAAAAAAGATATTTCGAGTTGACTATTAATATTTAAACTTATTTTTATTTACCATTGCACATTCATTTTAACATTCAATGTGTAAAAGATATTTCAATCTTGGCAAGTTCATTGTCATAATATACAAGTAAACCGTACTAAGTAATTAATATTAAATGCAATAAAACCTATAATACATTGAAATGCATATCTAATGTATGCTATTTTCATTAAATGGGTTGTGATCGAGTGGTCAACACCCATGCTCTCAATCTAAAAAGTTGGAGTTCGACACCCAATTTAGTCATAATCCTGTTAGATTCAGATTCAAACCAAAAAAAATTAAACAAGTGACAAAGAAAAGACATATAAGTAATATTATTGGTTCATCATATACTTTACATGGATATCAATTATTGTCTTTCCATGTCACATTTTTTGTCCTATGAAAGCATAAGTAACGACCACATTTGACTGGGAAATTCTAGGAACATCTTTTGTTTTCTTTTTTTTTTTTTTTCCCTCTTCTTGTTGAGCCAAAATATATATATATGTGTAAAGAGAGACAAGTATGTATAACTTGGTGATAAGTGACATCACCTTGACATTTATGGTTTCGAAACAAAATATTCAAGATTAGAAAATAGGAAAAAAAATAAAATAAAATTGATTGGGAGCCAAAAAAAATGACTGGAAGTTGATGGAATATAAAGACATGAAACCGTCTGACGTACATATTTATTATTATTGTTTTGGAGTGCCGGCGATGGAACAACCTCTTCTGATGTTAGTGCATTATTGTACGTCAGTAATGACGATCTTTAATCTTTTTTCTTTTTTGTAAAATTTGATGATGTTTTATCTTAATAAAAATATGTTTTATACGTCCCACCTAATAGGTATTTCTCAATTGTAAAATGCATTGAACCCATATATATATATATATATATATATATATATTACACAAGTTAAGCGACCACCCAAAAATTTTACAAATAATAAAGAGTCAAAGATTTCATTTACTCAAACAAGAATCTAACTTTGCAAAAATAATAAAGTTGTAAAACTATAGTTCAAAAACTTGTTGCCCCATATAGGCAGTAAATGCTGCTCCTGAATCAATATGGTACGGTAGAAGAGCATCAAAAGCAAACAAAAACGATATTAGAGTAGTCTAAGTTTTAGCTTGGCACAATAAAGAAGCACATTAAAACTTAGACAATAAGGAAGCGCATTCACAAGCTCAACAATCGTTATGAGTGTCATGTAAAAGTGTCTTCCCCCGAGATGGATACTCGTACTACTGCTGCCTGCAATTTGTTTGAACACTCAAACCAGTGGGCAGGCAGGCTTGTTCAATCAACTGAGGTTCATATACATCAGTGTTTATTCAATTCCAAGACAAAAAGTCCACCACTTATTATAGAATTTAAAAAAAAAAAAAAAGGGTTGGCAAAAAGATCAATTTTGATGTTTTCCCAGATGACCAAACTTGAAAATGTATTAAATTTAAGCAGCAGAATGCAAGATAAAAAAAAATGGGGAGATGATGGAACTTCTCACCTACACCTCGGTGTGGCAGTGAGGCAGACAGGCGTGTTGACTCAGAAAGCTTATAATCCGTGTGGCTGCAGCATTTTTTGTTTTGGTCAAAGGTTTGAACTTGCCTGCCAAAACCAAAACACCACAAGCAATATGAAATGAAACTTTCAGAGAATCTTAAAGCTTCTTTACTAAGGGTTATGTTTTTTTTTTCTGAAGATTTACAAACACTGCACACAAAAAAGAGGTCATGAATATTGCCGTCTTTAATTTCTCCAAAACCTTATAGCCTGCTGTCTCAATCAGTTGAGGTCATGTAAACAAACATAAATTAGAAGGCAAAAAGGGAATATTTGGTGCTTTCAAAGATGGCCAAAGTGTTTAATATATTAAATGTCATGAAATGTCTATGTAAAAACTGGACTGTCCAATGAAAATCAAGGGTATTCATGCCGTTCAAATTATGAGTTATTCAAATCAGATTCATGTACTAACCTCAAAGTCAAAACTTATAAAGACATAAAATAACTACATTTCTAGAATAAAAGAACAAGAAACAGGAATTTTTCAACTGTAGTGAAAAAATGTCAGAGAGGTAGAACTCTGTTTCAGCCAAATGAATAGAGAAAGAGATTCTTGAAGCAGTAATAATTTTCATATACCACAGGCTGCTTCTTCCTCTGGTTCATCAATGCCAGAGGAATTAAAGGACAGATTAGATTTAATAAATCAGAGATCAGTAAATGATGTCGAAGTCAAAATATGATTGAACGAGAAGAAACTGCTAAGATACTGATGAAAAAGAAAATTAAGAGTTACCATAGTCAGGTGAAGTAAGAGATCGGTTTCCCACATCCTTGATGCTCTTTAGTTGTCGAAGGAGACATTGATTGCCCCTGTCATGATATTTAGAAAGCATTCCTCCACCAGAAAATTGTGATACAAGTATAAACAATCTAAATATTAAAAAGAAAATTGCAGAAAAAATATCTCCTCGTTAATACAATTAAAAGTACTTTTCTAGAATCAAACACTTGCGGTGGTAATGCCAGCTAAAAATCCATTGCAACTCATCATAAATATCCAAAAATCTACTTTTATTCATGTGCAACTGTACAATATCAGAATCTGAGGGTTTTGGAAACAGAGCTCAAATATATATATATGGAACAGTATCACAAAAATATGCACTTGTTCAGATAAGGAACCTGTGGCCTTCTTCCTACTTGGAAAATACAATGAAAATAGCATACTTTTTAACCCCTTAAATCAAGCATTTAAACTTTCTTGACCTTTATGATGATATTTTGCAAGTATGCCATGAATGAGACTATCTGGCAATATTCCATCTTCAATCATGCGATGATACACAGATACGGCATCTTCTAGTCTCCCAACTTTGCAATAACCATGAATTAGAATCCCAAACAATACTACATCAGGCAATAAACCAGCATCCAAAGCATAAAGAAATGTTTGAAATGCTTGTTCCATCAATCCCCTCCTACAGAGCCCATCAATCAGAATGCTATAACTCACTATATTTGGGGAAACATTGTCCGTAACCATCTTCTCAAAGAGGTGAAGAGCATCAACCGTATGCCAGCATTTCATGTAGCCATCAATCATAGAACTGTAAGTAACTACATTAGGTGCTGGACCCTTTTCCAGCATGCTAAAGAACAATGATATAGCATCATTTATCCTACCTTCTTTACAAAATGCATCAACAAGTATACTTACAGTAACAGTGTTGACTTGAATCTTTCTTGATTTCAGCTCTTCGTAAAGTTGAATGGCCTCATTCAACATTTTCATGGAACAGTATCCGCAAATAACAGTGTTGTACGTCACAATATCCGGTTCTGGCCCACAATCAGAAATTTCCTTGAATAATTCCAAAGCAGTTTTTGACCTACCTTCCTTGAAAAGTGCATCAATGAGAACATTATAAATGGTTATATGAGGCTTCACACCGTTGTTTGCCATCAGGTTAAAGATTTTTAAGCCGGCAGTTACATTATTCTGCTTGCAGAGTCCATCAATTAGAGTACAATATAATACTACATCTGGAGAGTAGCCCATCTTCAGCATTTTGTAGAAAAAAGCCAATGCCTCGTGTGATTTCCCTAGTTCAGATATACCTTTGATTAGAGCTGTTTGAGTAACTATATCAGGGAGTATACCATAAGTACCCATCTGAATGTACAGGTTTACCATCTCCTTTGCTCGTTTCAATCTACACCAACCATCAATTAACATGTTAAACATATGAATAGTGGGAACTAAACCACTCACTAAAGCTTTAGTAAACAATATAATGGCTTCATCCATCAGACCCCATTTGCTAAGTCCATTTACAAGCACGCCATAAGCTATAATATCAGGTTTGTGTCCCTTCTCAACTATCTCCTCAAACAATTTGAATCCATCTTTCAATTTCCCAGCTCTGCAGAGACCATCAATTAGACTATTGTAAATTTCAATAGATGGTTGAAACCCACGTTTAACAATTTGACTTAGAATACCCAAAGCCTGAAGAAACCTTCCATTTTGACAGAAACCATTCACAAGAATACCATAGGTAACCGTGCTTGGGCTTATCCCTTGCTTCATCATTCTACTGTACACTTCAATTCCGTTAGCTAGATCTCCATGTCGTACATAAGCATCAATTATGGAAGTAAAGATCACCACATCAAACTGAAGTCCTTCGCCCAATGCAGTGGACAGAAGTTTATGTCCCTCCTCGAGCTTTCCGGCCTTAAACAGCCCATCAATAAAAATGCCATACAGAACCAGATCAGGAGTTATTCCCCTACCTATCATTAGAACGTAAAGCTTAAACGCTTCATCTACTCTTTTCTCTTTCAAACATGCTCTAATCAATGAGCTGAATGTCACCACGCTAGGATTTGGTCCTACCTCTAATATCAACAAAAAGAATGTATAAGCAGCTTTTATATAGTCACAAGAAAGAGTTCTAAGTAACTTATTACAATCTACAATATCAGGTCTATACCCTCTCTCAAGAAGTTTCCTGTGAAACTCTAAACCAATTTCTACATGGCCATTCTTGAGAAAACCAATCATTACAAAGCCATAAAAGTTAAAAGACCACCTCTGCTCTCCACCAAACCCATTGTGTACTTCACTGTACACATCCAACAAAGCATCCGGGCATCTTAAATCAATTAAAGAACTCAATATTTTCAACAATACATGTTGGGAAACCGCAATCCCCATTTTACTTAATTGCAGAAACAACTCGACTGACCGATTGATCATCCCCATTCTGGAATAGCCTTCAACCAAGAAACTATAAACACTGGTGGTATTTGAACCACAAGCTTTAAACCCTTCATCGAAAACAGCTATACAGTCGAAATCGCCAAACTTTTCAACCATTTTAACAAAAACCCATCTTGCTTTTCCAAACATACATTTATTCAGCAACAAATGAGTAAGCATAGAATGGGACACAATCGTGTGACGAATGCCAAGAAAATTCTCGGACCAATTAAAGAACCTAATCGCTGAGGAGGGTTTCGAGCGAAGTTCATAAAGAATTGACTCAGCATGACAAGGGAGTAACTGAGATGCGACATGAGGGTCAATCAAGTTTAGGTTTCCTCGGCGAAATGCTCTTGCAATTTGAGTTACTAAGGATAAGGAATGCGAAGATGAGTGGAAAAAAATGAGCCTTGAAATTGGTTTAGGTGAAAAAGACAGTACCTTTGATGAGATAACCATGGGAAGAAGAGTGCCTGAAGTTCTTAACCGGCCCTGGAGTTCACCGGACCGGTTAACCAATGAAGTATATATATCTGTAGCCTGTATATGGTCACACTCTCCGCCGGTTCATGAAGTCACCGCTACCACCGTCCTTGACTATCCTGCCACCCTCTATACTGGCGGTTCCGATGGCTCCATCACGTGGAATCTCCGTAGCCAATTTTTTTTCACTAATATTTATTTTAAAATTTTTAAATCTTTTTAACAAAAACACACATTAGTTTTTATAATGTTTTTTTTAAAAAATGTATATTTCATATATATATATATATATATATATATAAATTATCTCGACTACGATGTATCCCACCCACACCTGTAAATCAATTCATATTAACCCCGTTCAAGCCGGATTAATCTTTAAAGGAGAAAACTTTAATGGTTTGATTGAAGATTCAAACATTGACCTCACTTAAACCAAGAGCCTAAACCAAAAGCCTAACTCACTTACGCTTTAGAGTTAAATTATCTCGATTTTGAATAATCTAAACTCAATTCCATAAAATCTAACTCTTATTACAATTGAGTTATTATGGCATTTTCTCAATTATCACGAGTTTCTAGTGCAAGCTGTTCAATATTTATGTTAACAAAATCTTATATTAAGAATACACCAACAACAAAATCAAAATTTGTCCTAAAAAGTTGAAAGTGGAAATGCCTTTACAATCAATCAGACCAGGGTTTCCAAGGAATAACAAGGTTATGTCTAGAAATCTGTTTTTAGTTTCATTCCCGCAGGTTTCCTGATTTAATCCAGTACTCTTCTTTCTGCAGATTCTTGAACCTTAAAAAAGGAAAACTCAAGCAACTAAATCATAAGAAAATTATCCAACAAATTTTCTTTTCTTTTCCTTGAGTCTACAGCTAATAAATGAGCCAGAAAAACAATCTAAAAAGCTGTATGTATATATATCTATTGCAGGCAAGACATTTCTGACTAATACATATGAAGTACAAGCAAGGTACATCGACATGTCTGTTCCCAGAAGATAATCCAAACTTCAATAAGAATAATTGCTGGAATAGCTGCACTCCGTTGATGATAATGGAAATAATAATAACATGTTTGAAAGTCTCCTTCACAACTGAAGCAAGGATTTTGTTTCATCCCATGGTCTGTATAAAAACACAAAGAGCTCAAAATGAGTTTCCACAATGATAATAGTGCAGGTAAATTTTGCTTCTATGATGAAACATCAAAACATATCATTACAGTATCTTGTGGTTAATGTGTCAAAATGCAAATATCTTATGATCATACATGACAACTAGATCCCGGCTTAATAGCACCCCTAGATGACATGCATATTTACACAATCTGTATATAAATCCAGAAATCTAATTTAATATATGTAACTAAGTTTCAAGGAGGTTGGTGAGTGGGTAACTGGTGGCATAAGGGAGCTTTTCTCAAGTATTCCGCTTCTTCATTGATATCCTATGTGATTATTTCTGGTACATATGTCAGATCGTAAGAATGGATTGAAACCTTTAAAATGATTGCAACCATGGACTAAAGTCGTATTTTATAGGCTTAAGTGACTAAGGGAAAAACACAAGATTCTATCCCGACAAAATGATCCAAAATGATTCATACAGCTCATAATCAATCTGGCCCTAAATTTCATTAAAAATTTCAAAACCTACGCTAGCAAAATAAAAGCCTTTCAGCCAATCCATTGAATATGAGTGTGAGAGCAAAGCAAAAATCACAAGTTTGCTCAGTTGTTTCATTTGGATCCTATGTAATTCATCTACTTTAAACTGGCATAAATGTATTAGAACATCATGTGCAACTAAAAGTATTTCCCAGTCTGCTACGGCTGGAAAATGATCAGCAGACAAAAGAAAATTTCGGAAGATGGTACCTGAAATGTTATGAATCTAATATATTTCATCATCAGGGATGTCTGGTCTCAGGAATTTTGAAGGATCTTTCCTGACCTCTTCAAAGTTAAATGTTGAAGGTTGAACCAAAGCAGGGACAGGTTCAAGTGGGATTATGCTATCTCTATCAATAACACCATCAATGATGCCATATTCAACTGCTTCAATAGGGGACATGTAGCGATCCCTGTCAATATCTTCTTCAACTTGTTCAGTTGGGCGACCAGTAAAACCAGATACAATTCCTATAACATTGTTCTTGTTGTGCAATAATTCTTTGGCTTGAATTTCCACTTCTCTTACTTGACCACTTGTACCACCAAGAGGCTGATGAATCATGATTCGTGCATTGGGCATGGCCAAGCGCTTTCCTTTAGTACCACCACCAAGAATAAGTGCAGCAGTTGATGCAGCAATGCCTAACACAACTGTGGAAACATCAGCTCTCACAAGACGGAGAACATCAAAGATGGCCATTGTAGCACTAACAAGGACAGAAAGCAGAAATGAATCAACAATTAGAGAACAAAGAATACTATATATAAAAATGGAATTGTTAGTCAAAGTATTTATAGACACAAGCTAGAAGGGAAATATCAACATTAAGAATGCTAAGTTGGGCAATAATTGAAAAATCTGCATGCACTAGCACATATGTTCAAAATCAAGCTAACTTTGCAAGACTTATCCTTGGAATGTTCAAAATCTTCAACGGTAAGTTCACAAAGTTCTAATTGACAAATTACTTTTCTATTTATTTACAGTTTCTCTTGGTCAAATCTCATACAAATTGGTTCTAAATTCAAATGTATAAGGAGAATTATATGATAGCAAAAGTTGAATAATGAACTTGTACCAGTACTGCTATATTCAAACCTTTTACCTTTGTGTTGGTGATTATTCTTCCTAAACTTCTACCATGTTCCAAAAGTTCACTCTAGGCTCTTCAATAATTCCTATACTGCATTAAACTTTTGACTATGAAAGTTCTTTACTGTAACATCAAGATACAATTTTTATCTTAATAAAAAGTATCAAAGAAAAAAGTGTTATTCCGACCCAAGAAATGTACCAAACAACTGAATTTTTTTATTAAACAAGTACTTTTATCAAAAAAGTTAAAAGCACCAAATAAAAAAAAAAAAAACTTTCTTGACAATAACAACATAATAACTGGATAAGATCTGCAATATACCAGTAGGCCTAAACTACTAAGTCCAAGGTACCTACCACCAATACATCTAAAACATACTGCTTTCTCTATCCATGCAGTTAATGGGTAACAAAGTACAAACTCTTATACATCTCAGATCCTTACCAAACCAAAGAGGTTTTAAACTGTGGCCTAAATTTCTAAAACCCACAAAGTCATCAAACTCAGAACATTCAAACTCTTCCTGTGACTCATACCAAGAATCCTACATAACAAGTGCATCAAGTTGTGAACTATGCTTTATAAAAAGGTCAATAAACAGTTGAGATTCTTAAATCGTTATCGATAAGAAGTTACTGCCATTGTTTAGTAGCATTAAACTCCAATAGAACTATTAGTGCAGAGACAACCCCACTGACATATGCACATATTATACGTTAAGGGTTAAAAAAAAATAGTACAATTTCAGTTCACCATTTATGAATCTATAAGTAAAAACATATGCAAAATGGGGCAATCACACCAAAATTAATCGGTAAATAAAATACCTATCATCAAAGTTTAGAAATTTATCGTCAATAACAAATGAAGGCGTACCTAAGAGAACCACCAGGGGAATTAATGAAAAGCCTAATATCTCTAGTAGGGTCTTGAGCATCCAACAACAAAAGCTGACTATTAATACAATCAGCTACAAAATCATCAATACTACTTCCAAGAAACACAATTCTTTCCCTAAACAAGAGTCCCATTACATCAGCTTCAGCCCCCCGCATAGCAGAGGCCGGAGATTGCGGTTGTGCAGAAGCCCAGAGTCCATTATCTGGGTTAAAACTGAATTCATCGGTGCTGAAATTGAGTGAAGACTGCACAAAAGGGGTTTTTGATGAAACTCTTCCGGTGGGATTGTAAGAACTCTGCGAACACTTCAGGGACGAGAAAAAGGGTTTGCAGGATAGGATAGGAGAAAGCTTCACGAGAGAGCGGTGGCCATGGAGAGACTTGAGAGAAGAAGAAGAGTAGGAAGAGAGGGGTCTGGAGAGGGTAAGGGAATCCATGTTGAATTTTTTGGGGTGAAGCTTTGTAAGGATATGAGGGAATTTAGAGACTTTTTCTTTTGTTCTTGTGTTAAAGAGAGAGAGTTAAATTACATCTAAACCCTTCAATTTTTTGACAAACCAATTCATAGTTTTTTTTTTTAAGTTATGATTATATTTAAATTAATTTTTAACTCTAACAGTAAGTTTTGCCCCAATTTTTAAAGGTTGTATAAATAAATATTGTTTTTTCTTTAACGTGATTCAAAATATTACCACAACCTAATTTTTTTTTTTGGTACCCACTTGGGGTGTTGGTATCCACCCCCCCTTTTCTGGGACTAATCCGACTCGGACAGAAGCGCTCATGCGGTTCAACTCTTACTCGAGGGTTTATTTTAGAGTATTACTAAAGATAACTTTGATAATAAGACATAATTCAATTCGTAATAAACTCATTTATGATCCTAAAAAATTTTGAGTTTAAATCATGTTAAAGGTAAAAAATAATAATTTCGATTTCAATAGTCATTTTGTCTCGGACTAATCCAATGTTAAAAGAAAAAAAAAAAAACCGTAATTCTAGTATTCGATAGTCAAATTGACTAGACTAATCTAAGCCGCGGTGTACCCTAATTGGAAGATCTCTCTATATATCTATTTCTTAATAAATAATATTCAAATTCAAAAATTTGCAAAGGGGAATTAAGCTTTTTGTACTTTGACCAACCGAGTGTTGGTATATGTTATCTTTAGCAATTACGATTCTCTTCAACCCAAGTACATATGAGTTGCTACCAACACCTGTTGATTCAAACGGAAGGAGCTTGTTTCCCATCCGCAAGGTATCGAGTTCGAACTTTACCAATGAAGAGATAGGTATAGAGAGAGCTTTCTCCAATAGGATTCGACGTGGCTCGAATTCGGTTTAATTGGGGGCCCAAAATGACTATTGACACGAATAAATTACAAAAAAAAGTACAAATGAGTTGCTAAGGAGATGTACAAGTGAAGTTGGAGGTTTTAGTTGTTTAGGATCAAAACTTCCTTTTACAAGGACTAATTTGACTTGAATTAAATTAGTCTGATAAATTCAGCTTACAGGTTTCTTCTCAAAATTCAGATTCCTAGTGCTTAACGGAAAAAAAAAAAAACCCTATGATTCTCCTCCATAGTTAAATTTGAGGGCCACTAAAAATGGACCTAAACCCAATATGTAATACTCTATATCTCGGCCCATGGACTAGTCTATATTATCCCCCGTTTCCCTATTCTTTTGCCCTTCGAGAACTCTAGGGTTTCCTTCACCGTTTTCATCTTTAGTTCAGGAATTTTTTTAGTTCATTTGGATGATGGAGGAAGGCAATTTGCTACGGCAAAGTAAAGTGATTATGGGGGAAATCTTTTGTGATGTTTGAATTACTTTTCAGTAGCGAAGTTATTCTTCAGCTAATGGTTTGTTGATTTGCACTCAGTATCATAGGCTTTGCTAATTTCGCAATAGTGCAGCCTCTGAGCGATAGTGCATAAAGGGAATGCTGATTTCGAGTCAGCGGCGGCCAGACAACCGTTGAGATGGATCCACAGATGTCTGCCTTATTTTAAATGGCAATTATCTACTAAATCCATCTCACATTTTTTGAATGTTTTGTTTTGTGTTGTTCGAGTCCGATTTATGCATCATGGTGATAATTAGGGCTTTTTTCCCCCATTTTGTGCAGTTTAAGGTCAAGATTTTTGTGAACTTTGCCCTTAATTTGGTTACAGGCAGCTAGATTACTGCTTTGACATTTAAAAAAAAAACTTAAGGGGAAAGAAGAATGCGAGGTCCGACGGAAAATTGTTGAGATAAAATTTAAGGGCGGGAGTTAATATGTTTTCTTTTGGCCTGATTTGCATGGGTTATACATTTGTACAATGTGGTAAAAAAAATGGCAAATCGTCTCATAATTTAATGGTTTAGGAAAGAAGAAAAAACATTAACACCAGACCTTTTTTTAGCCTTGAATTCACAATTGAGGCTTAGGACGGGCTTTTGTATTTTTTGGAAGATGATGAACTTGCAGTGATGATCAAAACCAGTAATTAAGAAGTAGAATTAAAACTAGGAAATTTTCTTTATGAGAAATTGTAACCATTACAATGTGCGAAGTGGAAATGAGATTGAAATCATTGGTCTGTTTTGCTAATGCCTATGGATGGATACATATGTATGTCTTTGAACACCTTGTGCACTGAGACATGGACAATGTGACGAGATGAAATAATATGATTAAAAGACACTAAGTAATTGTATGAAAAAATGGCTGCACTCTTGAACCAAAAAATACATATAAAGTTTGGGAAAGATTTATATATATTTTCAGTTTTTAATTTGAAACTCCTTCCTTGTGAATATTGAGATATTAAAAAAAAAGAAGAGGAAAATGAAAAATCAATAAAGTATAGTCTGGAGTCTTCTGGTGTCTTCTCACTAATATGATGGTGAATTTTTATAATTATAGTTATCATAAGGTATAATCTGGAATGTTCGAAGTGCTATTTTATTGAACCACACACTGCTCTTTATCAAATGCATCTCCATTTTGTCCTAGTTGTGTCCTGTCCAAAATCCAAAAAGTGAAGTTGTGTTCATCAGCATCTGTAGATCAATAGCTCCTGCAGAAATAAGTAAGATATATATATATATTTTTTTTCTTTCTGTTTGTTGAGTAATTGCATATTTGGTTAATTTCTGATCTTGTCCAGGAACAAGATCTTCTTCAAGAAATGCTTTATAAATTCTATGTGCAGAATATTGCATTTTTCTAACCCATTGTTATCATGAACCAGTATTCTGCTCTGCAATTAGCACACAAATCATTGTTATCTGTGTGATTTTTGGTCATTCTTTTGCTGTTAGTGCTTCGATGTTACAATTTAGATGATACTGTGAAGAGCATCGCCTTGCCTTGCTGGTCATGTGGCCTGTGACAAGTATTGAAGACTTACTCAGAGGCTTTACTCATACTTACATGTTTTTTTTTTTTTTTTTTCATTGTTTTCTTTGTTTCAAGTTCAAATTTTGGTCAGTGCTCAGAAAGAATCTTCAGAAGAGTAAATAAATATTTGTATGTGCTGAAAAAACCCTGATGAAATGTCCGGAGGCTTTGTCTTACCTTTGGACCATGCCTTTCTACATCATCAGGAACAATGACTTCGCATGCTTTTGGATGGCCTCTTTCATTTTTCTCAAGGGGGCATTCACTCAGTGCGGAACATTCTTGGCCCTTTTTTTTTTTTTTTTTTAATACCCACTTGGGCGCCGATGTTCCCACCTTATTTGGTGAGAAATTTGGACTCGGCTGCAGAGCTCGCAGAGTTTAACTCTTATTCGAGAGTGAGGGTTTGACCTAGAGTTTTTTTTAATATGACGCTAATCACTTTAGAGATTTGAAACTTCAATCATCCGTCTTGGAGAAAGTATTGGAGAAAGTATTAAGAGAGTGTGCACTAATTCTCCTAAGCTACCGGTTCATGCTTGGCTATTTTTGTTACTAATGAAAAGAGAAGCGAAATTTTCATTGTGGTTTGGGTAGTAGTAGGTTTTTTTTTTTTTTTTTTTTCCTTTCCCTTTTCTTTTCTGAATTAAAAACAAATGCTGATTCTATTTGTTAATGTAATTACAATTTTATTTCTTTTATTATGAAAGAACTCTTAAACATCGTATCGACTTAAAAAAAAAATTCATTTGTTTCCTATTCTATTACATTATTTCACGTATTATTAATATTGAGACAAAATTTGCATCTCTAAAGAAAAATCTTCTGATCAAATGCATTCTCATACATTCATCAAAAAGTTAGAAAAGAAAGATAAGGGATAAAGCATAGTCTTTTGCTTTTCTTGTTTCAACCCCTAATTAATAGGATGATAATATTATTAATTTTTATGATTTATTGAATTAATATATATATATATATATATTGCACAATGTTTTAAAAGATGTAAGACATACTATCTTCTCTCACACTCCTTATGAGTAGCACAAAAACTTACCTTTTGATATACCTACTTAATGAAGTTCCTCTTCTCAAAAGGGAAAAAAAAAAAAACACTTTGTATAGCAAATGATACATGTGATCAAAAGAAGTTCGACAAAATTAAAATATTATGATATACATGCTTCTAGTTCTGGAATACGAAATACAGGAACGGGGTTGAGTGTAAGAGCTAAAAAGTGACCATTAAGTTCAACTACCTAATCTGGTTCTCAAACAAGAGAAACAAAGGATTTTGGCACCTAGCAGTGTTCCTAGTAAGTTATAATCGAAACAGAGATGCAACTAAACTATTCAACATTGTTAAGTTCTTACAGATTTTCTTCCTCTTCTTGTGTGTCATCAGCAGCTAAAAGATGATTGAGAGCAACTTTTGACTTTTTTGCTTCTGGCATGATTTCCTTGGAACCCTCTTCGCTAACTTTCCTCTTTATGCTTTCATCTTCATCATGTTCAGCAGTGTTATTATCTCCATCCTGAACTTCCCCGCCAGCTTTATCTGCATATTTGTGTGATGATGATGAATTTGGTTGGACATGGACATCTTTTTCTTTGCTGTTGAGTAACTCCTTGTCAAGCATGATTAAACGGACTTCTTCACTGCTTGCTAGATCAACTGGGGTTTTGCCTGCTTTGTTCTTTGCATTTACATTTGAACCTTTCTTAATCAAGTACTTGGCAAGTTCCTTGTGTGAACCTTGTGCAGCATAGTGCAGAGCAGTCATGCCCTTGCGATTGGTTGATTTGACAGGTACTCCGGAAGAGACTAGAATTCGGACAACTTCCAAATGACCCTTCTGAGCAGCAAAGTGAATGGCACCCATATCATCCATTGCTGCAGCACCAACATCAGCCTTCTTGCTTAGATACTCCACTACCTTGGCGTGCCCAGACCATGCTGCCAGATGAAGTCTATGATCCAATATCACTTAAATTAAGGAACAAACAGGTTGGAAAGTTTTACAAGACGAGGAAGATCCAATATCAATTTTTCTGTTTTTGTCTAATAGAAGATCATGCATTTATTGCAAAATGAGGACAAAGGATATCTAATATATGCAGTGTCAAGTGTCCTAGAACAAATTGGATGTGCTTTTGCAGACTATTTAATGGTTAGCTACTGTTAAACAATTTAAATGGAAAGTATTAAACAGATAAAAACTCAGCACAAATACTAACCAGCAAGAAACTAACTGACAATTCAACCATTTTCAAGTACTTCATATACAATCATTCCTTCTAGTTGCCTCCAATTCCTTACATATTCTTGCAGACATGGGAACTATAAAGACATTTAGGCACACAAATTTAATTCTATTTGGCGAAATGGTGAAAATGTTGGAAGTATTCTCCCCAGGTTAGAAAATCAGTTGCCAAAATATCTTTATGCATAAAAGATTGAAAATCCAAGAGTAGCTTAGAACTGAGTCTTCTTGAGTAGTTTAACAGGGACAAACTCTTGTGACTGTTTGTTTGACATCAAATTTGACAAATAATCCAGATTAAAGAACATTTCTCGAAAAGAAATGTGAAAAAAAGTATGAGTGAGCTCAATGCTAAGTTCTAAAACTCTTTACATAGTATCAGAGATTAAATTCTTCTGAATTCACACACAGGTATCAGAGATTATGCTAAATTCGTTCTTTTCCCTTCATAAACTACAGTATTTAAACTAAAAATAAGTTTCACAGTCTAGATTCTAATGCCTAACAGAATTCTAAAATCAAATTCAATGGATAAACTTGAAACTGGTTTTCCAATTATCAACATTTTTTCTTTATCCCAGTACTCCAATCAAGAAGCCAATTCCCCAAATTTCAACTTTTATTTAGTTCCTATTAAACTCAAAATACTTCTAACTACCAAAAATTTGACCCTTGGAAGGAAGACTTTTTCTACAACAAACCATTTCCCAATTGCAAAAACAAAAACAAGAAAATCCACAAGAATCTAAAACAAAACATCCATTTCTATATTAAAAAAAAAAAAAAAAAAAAACATCAAATAGAACATACTAAAAAAAAAACCCCATTCAAAGAAAGACAGAAAGAAATAAAGGATACGGGGTACGGGAATGTCTGTCTCTGGAATTGATAGCGAGAGGGTTAGCGCTACATATTCTCTGCACGGCCTCAAGATCTCCTGATCGAGCTGCTGTGTGCAGCTCATCGTCTGCTCCGATTGACGGCTTTTTTGGGTTCCCCATCCTACTTCTTCTCCAAGGTTTGTATATATATATATATATTATATAGGGAAAGCAGAGAGAGAACTTACAATTGCTTCTTCCTCCTCGCTGAAATTGCAGAAGAGAAGTTCGATAGGAATTAAAATAGTGAAATTTGGGTATGGAGGTTTTGGAGCAAAAGATTTTTTTTTTTTTTTTTTTTTTTCAAAAAGAAACTTTTCTTAACAGTAGGGATTTAATGACGACTTTAAAGAAGTTAAGGGACTTAATCATAAATTATTGATATGTAAAGGACAAATTTGCAATTTACCTAAAGAAATTAAAATAGTAAAACAGCGGCAACTTATAAACTAGTCGGCAACTATTTAAGACCGCAAATACCAAAACTGACGCCGGATAATTAAAGTCGGCAACCCGATCGTCTGATTCTGAAACTGAATTCTTCTTTCTGCCTGATTTTCACATAGCTCTTTTGTGAGTTCTGATACGAAAGTTTTTTCATTTCAGCTTTTTCAGGTTTGTTTCGCGACCTTAATTTCTTGTATTTGATTTTCTTTCTTTCCTTGTTTTTGAAATTTCAGTAAGATGCTTGATAATTCTGTTCCTTGTTTGTGCTAATAAGTTTTTAAGATTTAATGAGCTCTGAGTGACAATTTTTCTTGCGATCTGAATATATTTACCTCTAAATTGTGGCGCTTGGTGGTATTAGTTTCTCAGTTAGGGTTTTAGTTTTTTTTTTTTTTTTTTATATTTTGAAAAAGTTTTTATTTTAAATCCCTAAAATTTAATATACTGGGAAAATCATAGTCTTTTTACGAGGGTGCGAAAATTCCTGGTGAAAGGTAACAGAAAGTCCCCCCCTTTCCTCAAGCAATGGCTACGAATTCGAGAATTGATGAATTTTGGATTGTGATCCGTTTCTTTATCCTCATTTGCATAATATTTGGCTTAATATGGGATTGCAGATTACTTGTGAAACTAATAGTGCTTCCGCTGTTTCTTGGGTTTTTGGTTTTTTATACGATGGAATTGGAACATTGATTCAATGTTCTCTGTGTACAACTCCTTGTTCATTTTTTCACTTTCATCTCTTGTGCATCAGTTGCGGTTCTTCAGACTTAAAAACATCATCATATGATGCGCTAGGTGTCCTCAAAATTTCCATGCAGGATATGGCTTCTATATAATAGCTCTGTGTAAATATTTCTATCTGAATGTATTTACTAAAGGTGGAGTCATCATATTTGACCATTGTTTCTAATTAATTTTTTGCAGGATTCACCATGGCATTACAGGATAATGTGTTGGCTGTCACAGATCACGTACTCTTGCCACTTAGTGAAGTTTCTAATGCACTTAGGGTGGTGAAGAAGGAAGTACCTGAGAACATTAATCCCCTTATAGTTACTCAAGGCTTATCTCAGAGTAATTACTTTGTGCTTACTTCCTTCTAGGATTGTTTTATGTCCTTTTTCTTTTGAATCCCTGTTTTTTCTTCAAACTGGGTTCTAATATGTAGCGCATATGGTATGTATAATCTTTGCTGGTAATCTAGCAGTTTCTCTAGGTGTGGCGTAAAAGTGAAAATCTTTGTGGATGCTTTTTTTTTTTTCCTTGAAAACACTCCTAGATGGGTGTTTTTGGTTCAATTTGGATCATTTTCCTTTGCTATTTCCTCTCCTTATTATATGTGAACTTTTATAAATTTTGTAGATTTTCATTGTATGTGAAATTTATTGTCATTGCGTGCGAGGAGCTCTTATTTGAGTAATTGCTTAAGATGAATAAGAATGTATATTTTTGGAATCGGTATTCATGGAAACTTTCTTTGACATTCAATTTGGATATGAAGGAGATGTTTCCCTTCTAGAAAGTAACTTTAAGATTTCATTTTGGCTCGTTTATTTTTTTAGGAAATCATGCGTTAAACACAATTATTATACAATGCTATCCTTCAGTTTCTTCCTATTTTCGGTAACTAAGATTAATAAAATTATCAATTTATCTTGTTAGTTGAAAAAATACATGAAATGAAAGATAATATGTATTAAATAAAAAACACTCTGATAGTTATGAATTTGTGTGCTTTTGTATGTACTGCCCATTCTATCTGTTTGATCACCTCCAATCTGTTTCTAATTGTTAATCAATGTGTTTGAGGTTGAAATGTGAATTGTTTCAGTTAGCTTTTATGTGCGTCCGTGAACTTTCCTGCATAACTTAGATGCCACTTCTTAGCTTTTGATTATTATTGGGATATGATTGTCTGATAAGTGGATCTTTGCACTGCTGTCTTTCACTTATCTTTTACCGATGTTGAAGTTACTTAACCTTTTATACGTCTATGGCTCCATTTTTGACAGGTGTTCTGCCAGCTGAATCTTCATCCATGGATATTATACTTGTTATTTGCAAATCATCTGAATTCCCTGATGAAAAAATTCTGGCAGACATCTCTAGAGTTCTTAAACCAGGTGGAACTGTTCTTTTGTACCTGTCGTCTCAGTCTCCTTCATTGCAAACGGTACTCTCTTCGCTGCTAGTGCAAAATTGTTTATAAAGCCATCACCTTTATTGGTGGTTAATGATCCTAATGATATTTCCTGGAATCTTGCAGGAAAAAATTTCTCTTGAGCGCAAGTTACTATTGTCTGGGTTCTTGGATGTGCAAATGTCTGAAGCTGGACAGTCTGTTGGGGTTTGTCACTATTTCCATTTGTTCTATACAAATGAATATTCGATTCTTCAGATCTTTGTATTAGATGGATTATTGGTTGACATACATACTCTATTTTTGGGATCTCCTTTAAATTGATCAGATTTCTGGTAAAAAGTCAAATTGGAAGGTTGGGTCATCGTTTTCTCTCAAGAAAGAACCCAAAACTTTGCCTGCAATCCAGATTGATGATGATATGGACTTGATAGATGAGGATAGTCTCCTAACTGAAGAGGACTTAAAGAAACCCCAACTTCCAGTCGGTAAGATTGCTTGATTCTGGCTTTTTAGCATTTTTGAGGGGCTTATGATAAATTTCACTTGTTGCTTCTATTCACTCTAATCTATAAATATTGATATGTACTAGGAGATTGTGAAGTTGGAAAAACCAGGAAAGCCTGCAAAAATTGTACTTGTGGGCGGGCTGAAGCTGAGGAAAAGGTGAAGCTTGGACCGACCACAGATCAACTGAACAATCCCCAGTCTGCTTGTGGCAATGTATGTATAAAACTAACAGTTGATCCTATATTCTTGTGTTTGTTTCTGAGTAAGCTTGTCTTTTCTAGATTTATCTGGTGTATTAGACTAACTTACCTTCAGAAATCTGTTTATAAGCCCAAGAGTTCAGAGGCAATTAAAAAAAAAATAAGATGTATCAGTTTTGGCTAGTGTGCGAGCTCTCTCTTTCTCTGTCTCTGTGCTAGTTAACCTCTCATTTCTTTCTGCTGAGTTGTAGTATATCTTAGAAAGCCTTTTGACAATTTTTTGTATAGGTTGTTATTGAAACCTTTCTGCTTGGTTTGGACTTGAAATGGTTTACTTGATCAAAATAAGTTCTAGATAAGGGAGCAGTTACCTACTTGAGATTGACTTTTCCTACGCTTTTACTTATGTAGTTGCACTTGTTGAATATTAAAAATGTTGTTGGGAAGGAGAATGAATATCTGATATACATGTAGTCGAGTGCAGAAAGATTAGAATACTGGACGAAAAATAATAATCAATATATGATCTGGCTTCAGGTTGATCTTTTTAGAAATTTTTATGAGGATAGTGTCCAGAAAGAGAAGGGAGCCAAAAAAAAAAAAAATTAAAATAAAATAAAGAAAAGATGAAGAGCAAAATGAAGAAATATGTTCTTTGTGACTTTTCTTCCGTAATGTTTTGTGTGTAAACATGAAAGTCTTCCTATGCAATTTTTGTATGCATCATAGTTTTCTTCATTATGGTTGTCTTGGTTAACTAGGAAAAATACATATAACAGTTATAACATTGTTTGATATCTCAGGAATTGTATTTACAATATCTCAGTTAACAGACCCAGGAACAACAGTAGTTTTGGATGATTTATTGAAACATTATGCTGAACATCTCATAACTTTTTTTATTTCTAGTGTATTCTGGTTGCTGTCGACTGTTTTGATATACAAGGCCCCGCCTTTGATTTTTGGCTTTTTGAACTGGATACGAGCTATTTTAGAGTACCTTTTTTGTGTTTTGATCTTTGTTAATATCTGTTCTTCATGCAGTGTGGTTTAGGTGATGCTTTTCGCTGCAGTACATGTCCTTACAAGGGTCTTCCTCAATTCAAGCTCGGTGAAAAGGTAAATGCTGTCATACTATTTGTTGCTAATCTGTTTACAAGGGGATGATTAGTTGTAGATCTTGAGAACCAGCCTTGCTAAGTAAAATCATGGCAATAGATTGTCCAAACATCATTTTTGCAATGTGACAGTTAAAGAATAAATACTTAACATATTCTTCTTCTATTTGAAATCTATTTTTTTTGGCAGGTAACTTTGTCTGGGAATTTCCTTGCCGCTGACATCTAATCATAAGAAATTGAAGCTGGATGGATATATGTGCCACACTACAACGTCTATGGATCTGATAATGAATGATACGTAGACATTTGGTCATATCTTCTGGTTTCTGTGATATGCACCCAATTTGTTGGGGTTGCAGATTTTGATTTACTTTCCTGTCCTTTGAAATTTTTCTAGTCTTGGTTTAGTGAACCAACGATCCAGTCCTAAAAGTCATTTGTTCATTCCATTTCAGTTTCTGATTTCTCAATCAGGAATAGGTTATTGGAACTCTTCAACTATGCCAATGGTGTAAGTAATAAATATATATAATATTTTTTTTTTTTTGTTTTTTGGGTGGAAATTCCTTTTTGTCTTGTATATGCGACTTTATAAACCTAAGTCTAAAAATATTAATGATAGTTTTATGATTACAATTGAATATTGAAAATAGTATATATTGGTATTATTAATTAATTTGGATAAAAATATAATCAAAATTCAATACTAAGGTTAATATTAGTTTTGTGATTGTAATTTAAGGTTAGTAATTGTGTTTATTCGAATAAATAATTATTTATTTGTATAATATAAATAATAATTTTATATAAGTAAAATTCAATATTGAGGTGGTATCTCAGACTGTTCTAACTTAAACTAATCCACCCAGTAAGGTTCAACAGTGTCGGGAGATAAGAGAAAAACTCTTAGACCAATAGTCAGGAGAGGAACTTCAATATGAGGTTAGTGTGTATATAAAATATTTATTCATGTCCATTTGTAAAAACTATTATTAATATTGACACATTACCTTCTATGTTAAATTTTATTCATAAAACTATTACTAATCTATAGTTTAATTTTGTATTTGTATATTTATTTTTTTGAGAAATCTTAATTTCTATTGTTTCTCGAACTGACTTATACTACATTTATTTATTTGTATTATAATATTTACGATTAAAATTTAAGACTAAGATATTTATTTAATACGGTGAAAAGTTGGAACGTTATTTAATTTTTTTTTAATATATAATTATTTAGTTTTGATTTTAATATATATACAATTTAATATATATTATACATATTAAAAAAAATTAATAAATATATTTGTTATAAATCTATTTATTATGTGAATATTGACTAATATATCCTATACCTTCTAAACTTCTAAACTAGGTTTTATATTCCTAGTTTATATATGGTTTTATTTTCTACTTTCTCTAGAATTTTATTCCTATAAATAGACAAGTCTTTTATATATATCAATAAAATTACTCTCTATTCTTTCTCCTATATAGTTATATTTTTTCCTTATTATTATTTTTTTTACTTATCATAATTCAAATAGGAAGTTGAAATTGAGTTAAACAACAATAGGTTGGTTTTAGTATTTGTATAAAATTATAAAAACGATATATATATATATATATATATTAGGGCAAACAATAAAATCCAAGAAGAAGAAAGAAGAAGAAGAGGAAGAGGAAGAGAGAGAAACATGCAGAATCAGGTGAAAGAATTTCCTCTTGATATAATAGCGAGAATACTTTTATTGCTTCCTACCAAGTTTATTGTAAGATCGAAAATAGTTTCCAAGGATTGGAACAAGTTAATTTCAGATCCTTGGTTTATAAAAGAACAGAGTCGAAATTCGAAACAAAACCCTAAATTTCTTCACATTACCACCACCACCACCTCCACCGATGTATCGAATAAGAAAAAATCTTGTACCTTCAATTTCACCACCACGGATGACGAAGGAAGAATAACGCAAAAGTTCACCAAAACAGTTGATCAATTCGGAAACAAACCTGATCATATTTTTAGGGTTTTAGGGTACAATGATTTGGTATGTTTTCGGGCAGTAAGTTACGGTTTGGCTGAAACTATTTATTTATGTAATCCGACGACCCAACAGGTTTTATCACTACCTGAATGTTCTCGAGGGTTATTAGATCATTCTATAATTGGTTTTGGTTATTCAGTTTCTTCCAAAGAATACAAAGTTGCGAGATTATTTTTCACCCAAGAAAATGGGATACGTTGCGAAATTTTTAGTTTAGGTACTAATAATAGTTGGAAAGCTATAGACCAAAAATGTCCTTATGCACCAAATCATGATACATCGATTTTTATTAACGACCGTTTTTATTGGAAGGTTGAGTATACTTGCTTTAGTATAAGTTTAGATATTAAAAGTTACAAGTTCAATACTCATCCGAGACCTGAATTAGTGAAAGAAAAAACAGTGAGTCTGATTGAGATAGAAGGTGAATTAGGCATATGTGGGTATAATTTCGAGGAAGGGATCATCAAAGTATATAAGGTTGAAGATTATGAAAATTGGATTTGGAATGAAGAGTACAAAATTGATTTGAATTTTAATGATACTTATATACAATATCCTCAGAGTTTTTATTGGCCACCGGGGTGCATGGTGAAGGGAGAACTGACGTTTTTTCCCACTGATAGTGGAAGAGTAAGTTTCAACTTTGAAACCAGAGAATTTACTTGGTATAAACCAATTGAGGATGAGGATGAGGATGGCGGATTAGAAACTGCTTATTATGAGAGTACTTTGTCACTCTAAATATATGTAATTTATATAGGGTTAATTTTCGCGGTGGAGTCTAGTTTGTCAAGCCCTTGGCTTGTGAATGCAGGTTGAGAGTTCAACAATGGTTGTGAGAGAATATAAGATTTAGGGTGAGACCTTAATATTGGCTCCAAAGATGTCCAATTTGTTGTTTTGATTATACTATTTTTAAGTTTTGTTATATTAATACATTTTGTGTTTATTTTATATCTGAATGTCTTGATACTAATGTCAAAGTTTACACTAATTCTAAAGGATTCATATATACTTTATTCAGGAATAAATTAATACCCTATCATCTAAATGGTTAATTTTCACATATGTTATTTTTTTTCGTGTAAGAATTAAATTTTGCGGATGAAATACAAAAACCAGATATTTTTTAAAAAATAAAAATTACAAATATGGTAAGAGGGTTGAGGTAAGGGGAAAAGGCAAAAACAGAGGAAAGAAAGAAAGCGGCGACGCAGAAGAAGGGATGGCCTTCTTCGACGGCCACCGGACGAGACTGTTGCTCAGCTAAGTTTCTTCTAATCTCTTCTTCCCCAGCCTTTAATTTTTCATTTTTTTTTTTTTTCCTGGTATTCGGAGATGACTGTCGGTGAAGAGTCTGTAATTAGTTAGGCCGTTGGGATAAATATCGGTAGATATTTTTTTCTGATAATTCTTCAGTTTCACTTTAAAGGATTCATGGAGTATTTTCCGTTCTCTATAACTACTGTTGTTTTTCTAAGTTCTGAAACATTTTTTTTTTCGGACGGTGAGGAACAGGGAGCAACGATCTATAGACAGTGCGACGTGATGACGACGTATAGACGATTCTGTTGCAACGACCTACTCCGATTCGGACCACAAACACTAAAACCTGACATTATAACAGTATTTTTTCATCTCCTCATTCATAATTCATGATTTAGGCGAATTCCTTTCTGATATTTTCCCGTAAAGGAGAGGAGATTTTTTATTGTTATTATTATGCTTTCTTTCCTAGTAGAATTTGGAATGGAAGTGATACTATTTCTCGTTTTCGTACTGATATTTTGATGTTTGTTTCAGCACCAGACGAACTACTATTTGTTACACTTGGTATATTGGCCGGACAGTTGTCATGTGGCTGATGGGCCGGGAGGCCGAATCATGGGATACAGTGAGTTCATTTCTCGTTTCCTCATCTGCGTCATTAATAACTCATATGAATACTGATCTCTTTATACTGTATGGAGATATAATGGAAATCCAATTCGTAGATTCAATTTAGGAACTGTAGTGATTTTGAGTTCTCAAATTTTGTCCTGTTTCTCCAGTGATTTTGATGGTCAAATCTTGTTGGAGTGAAGCCTTCTAGTGAGGCATGTGGTAGACCGCTTGTATTGAATTCTTTTTCTAGCTTGTAGTTTTAATTAGTTGTATTCGTAAGTGTTAAGTTTGCAATATAAATACCTAAGGGGATTTCAGGAATAGTGATGTAGTATCTGAAATTCATGAAAGGCTGGTTGGTGACTGATGTTTTGCACTATCATATTAATTAATCATAAAAACAATATAAACAGTCTTGGCTGGACCTAGATGGGGTGAAGTTTCTGGAATGGGGCAGATCTAATAACGGTAATCTCTGACTGGATTAACTTAAAATCTATTTTCTTCAGTTATAAGTCACTTGGCTTTATTGCATTTTATGCCTCATGACCAGAACATGTCTTTTGTTCTTATCTCAACTCTTTCCCTAAAATTCTTTCTCTTATTCATCATAAATGGCCTTAAACTTGAAATGTTTGTTTTTGATCCTAGTCTTTTTCAAGACATAATACTTTTGACTTGTTGCAGTTTTTGGTTTTTTTGACGAATGGGGTGGAAAACATACTGGACGGTTGTCAGTACTTTCTTGGGATCTGATAGATGCGGGCAAAAAGTTGGCAAACCTGCTGGAGGATGGTTGTGACAAGATGTAAGAAAAGCTTGTCTCTTGATATAATTGTTTCACTTATCTTGATGACCAATACAACCCCCCCACAACAAAAACACATGCATATGGAAAGAAAAGATGGGGATTGAACAGAAAAGATCTGGAGTAGTAGTTCTCTGCATGGCTTATTTTTTACTGTTATGTAACTCTATTTTTCTATTGAAACTTTTTGGTATGGAGTATGCTTGTTGTCGTTATTCCATAATACATCTTCTTTAATGTACTTACAATCTGGTGTAGGTTTTAGCGTATTCAAACCTACTTAAAATGAACTGTAGGACATATTTCACCTTACTCTCCATGCGTGTGTTGAGAATGTAAATGGAATTACTTTAGATGATATTTCTGACCTTTCTTTCTTTACCAAGGTCATTTGATAACCTGAAGAAGCAGAAGTTCATTTCATAATATTTCTACCCCTGCTTTCTTTGCCAAGGTCATTTAATATGAGCTTAGACAGGGCCTTCCCTGTTAAACTGATGGCAGAAAAGTGCAAAATCCATGCTGTCTTCTGCGCCTAAATGTTGGGCTTGATATTTTCTCATTTGTATTTTATTGTGGCTTGATTTGCTTATACACTGCTGTCAGTTTTGGTGCATCAGTTCTAGCCATTTTGTTTGCTTTTCCCATAAATCACTTAATAATTATTCCGTACATAGTTAGCTTATATCAAATGCTTAAAACTCTTTGTACTTGAGATAAATTCTCCTTTGGCAGCTTTAATGCTCATAGAATGAAAGTTATCGTCTCCCTTGATAATCCTGGATCCCAAAATATATTCAAAGCGGTACGTTTCAATTGTCTTATATAGTTTTGGTTTTTGCCTTTTACAAGAATACTAGTTGGTAGAAACTTTGAAGGGTTTTAGTTGTCTTTAAATATCTTTTCCGAGTTGAATGGATTTGGAGGACATTAGCTTGTCCATTCATGTATGAGCTCAAGAAAGCAAGTAAATAAATTTGATATTTCAATGTTGGTTTACTAATTTTTCGCTATCTTTTTCAACCTTATTTGGTACAATTCTTGTCCAAGAAAATGGAATAGTTTCCCTCGAATTATATTATTGTTTTTGTTTGTTTTTTTTTTGGTGGTAAAAGAAATAAGCATTCCGGGATATTTTGTTAATGAACGTAATACCATATTTTGAAAGTTTAGATGTTCCATGGCTTGATTAAGCATATGGATTTAATAACAAGTTAGAGGTAGGCAGAACTTTCTTGAAAAGGACGCTCAAAAATATCTAAATGAGGTCTTGCATGATGTAGATTACCAGTTTCTTCTTCTTCCTTTCTTTTTTTTTTTTTTAATAATTGGTAGATTGCCGGTTATCAATATAAAAAAAAATTTATTTACTGTATTTTTTTTTTTTTTTTTAATAATATTTTTTAATTAAAAATTTTAATTATAATATTTATTTTAATTTTTTAATTATAAGTTTAACTATTAATTATGTCCTCAGGAATGAAGAAATTGTTACCAGGAGGATTGAACATAGAGAGGCTGCTGAGGCTGCTAAGACCTCCAAGTTCTACAGAATACGACCCCGAAGAAAATTGTTCGACTTCAAACAGCCAAGCTGGTTGCGATATGCAGCTTAAACAGCTTCAGAGAAATATTTCGCGCAGAAGAGGAGCTGTGGACCTAGATTCTTTCAGCTTTTCTTTCAAATAGGAATTCATGGGATGTATGTTTGTCCGTTGCTTCTTTTTTAAAAATTAAAATAAAAACAAAACCAAATTGTTAGGTGAGATTAATAAATTTGAACGAAAACTCTACTAATAAATGTCCATATGAGTTTGACACAATTTTTTTTTGGTAATAAGTTTGACAACAATTGATACTACTAAAGAAAGCTGAACCAACACTATGAAAAAATAATAATAATAAAAAATAACGATCTTAAATAAAAGTATTAGAAATTTGTTCTCTGAATTCATGCTTCCCTTTTGGTACAAGTTCACCATGTTCTGGAGAGCTGCACCATGTAAACGAAAACTCAAAGTAGGAGTGCATAAAGGTAATTCTAATAAACACACAAGGATGATTTACTAGTTACAGTGATTGATATCATATAATTAATATAGTAATTATTATTAATATAAAATTCTTTAAAACTTTGTATAAACCCATAAACATTATTATAAAATTCTAGGTAAAAGATAATTATCAGTACTTAAACTTGTGACAGTCTTTGCTTTGGGATTTCAGAGACCAGAGAAGCACAACAATGTACCTTATTAGTTTTGACTACAGAATCTTGCAAAAGAAACCCCATGAATGGTAAAGATGAAGAAGTATCCAAAAGATTAGTATGGCATCCATATATATATATATAGAGAGAGAGAGAGAAGAAAAAGTTAAATAGGAATATGCTAAGAACTACTAAATGTCTGGAACAAACAAAACCAAAACTTGAATAAACTGAGTCCAGTTTTATAAGCTGTTCAGACCACAAACAAGATGCATAACAAGTGTGTTGTTGTAGTGTGCTTACTTTAATACCCGCCTTTAAGATCGTTAACCACGTCATATGGGATGGGGGTAACAGTCTCCAATGTAGTACCTTCCACCATAAAGCCAGGTTTTGGGCCTTCTGTCACCCTCTTTGTGCTGATAACCTCACCTCTGGCCTTAGCTTCAGCCTTCAATTGATCGTTTTTCTTAACTCTCAAGTTGAAATCCTCGCTGCATCGAGATGGCTGAACATGCTCCACACGTGCATGAATCCTCTTCTTGATTATTCTGTTGCCAACCTAGATTCCAGGCAGACAAAATTACAGAAAAAATGACAACAAATGCGAAGACAGAAAAGATCTAAAAAGAGAATGTAGATGCATCAAATAGATCAAATTAGTGTTAGACTAATCTAAAACGTTCATATTTTAAAATCGAACAATCCTCAGCAATCAAGATAACAGTCTGGGGGTGATTAAATATATACACATAGTATGGACTAACAGAATATTCTGCCCAAGAATCTTTGTTAAAACTCATCAAAACCAACAGTACGCCTCAGATCAAATCTACAAGACTATAGCACCAGTTCAACACGACTGAATGAAAAATTATCAAGATATATTTAAAATCAATTAGGAAAAGAAAAAAAAGGAAAATACTACCTGCTTGTTCATCTCGACACCAATAGCTCGCTTGGTAACGTTCCATACGCGACCGGTACGGCCATGGTAGAATTTGTGCGGCATACCTTTATGAACAGCGCCGTTAACTTTTATGTCAACATAGTCTCCGATTCTGTAGATCCGGAGGTAAGTCGACAAATGGATTGTCCCTTTCTTTCTGAAACCTCTTGAGAACAAGTCTCTCGTGCGACATCTCTGTCCGTGTCCTGCCGGCATATTTTATCCTCCTCTGAGACACTGTTCTCCGGTGAAAGGTGGAAGAAGAGCAGGTGCGACACAGTCTTGCGCTGGCAGTGGAAGAGGAAGAAGAAGCTGGGTATTTATTTGTATTAGGGTTTTTCTTGCTCAAAATAATGGGTTACTTTTTGGGCTTTAATTTTTGGAGCCCATACCCAAGTTTTAAAATCCTCATTTGAGAGGGGTTAGTTACTGTTTTAAATTTTAAACATTTTTTTTTTTAAAAAAAAAAAAAAAACTCTTTAACAGGACTGAAAATTACATATTTCATAAAAATAAATTTTGATTTTTAAATTATAAAATATTTAACCTAAGAAATTTTTAATTTTATTTATTTTAATGTTGAATTCGATATTTGGAAGTTTAGAATTTGAAGGACTGAATTTCCATCATTTTCTATTAATTAAGAAAAATAAAAAATATTATTACTATTTACACGCTTCTTTACTTTGACTTTTTCTTTTTTAAGCTCATTCAGAAACAAAAACGTTGGACTATCTTATATTTAATAATCAATTATAAATATTGTAATTTAAATATTTAAAATTTTAAAAAAAAATAAATATTGAATTTGAATGTAGCTTATCCAAAATAAGCAAAGGCGCTTAAAAATTTTTCTCTCTCTGGAATGAGCTCTCTGGCGACTCCGGACCAACATTTAACTTCGGAGGAAGCAGATCAACTACGACGCAGTATCAAGAAACACAAACGGGATGAAGTTGATCGGAATATGTTCGAAGCCACGACCACACACGAGGGTGAGACATCCGGACATACAAATGTCCGGCGGAATACATCCTTTGCAGATGCCGTGAAGGGAAGGAAACCCTAACGTCAAATTTACACTGGGGAGGGGGAGGAGGATGCTATTGATGACTTGGGACTTACGGATATTCTACAGGAACAGGATGTGGTAGAAGAAGGGGAGTTATGCCCAATAGTGGATATCCCATGGGAAAGTTACAAGGATTCGTGGCAACAATGGAGACGGGCCTTGATAGTTAAGGTACTTGGCAAATCCTTTAGTTTTAAGGTCCTGGAGCCAAGGATTACACGCCTATGGCAGCTGGAAAACGGATGTGAACCGATTGATATCGATAAGGGCTATTTAGTAGCGCGGTTTTACTCACAGGAAGACTATCTTAAGGTACTGCATGGGGGTCCTTGGACTGTTCCGGGTCACTACATTACGTTATCTAAGTGGAAACCTAACTTTAAACCGGGTGATAGTCGGTACGTACCACCTTGGTTTGGCTACGGCTCCCGACTCTCCCTCTTGAACTGTTCCGAGAATCACATCTGCCGAGTATTGGAAATGCTGTTGGCAAGGCGGTCAAGGTAGACACTATTACATCGGAGATGATCAAAGCAAGATATGCAAGGGTATGTGTTGAACTGGACCTGAATGGACAATTACCCCCAAACGTACTAGTATGGGGCAGGAAACAACCCATTGAGTATGAAGGACTACACCATATTTGTTTTCATTGTGGTAAATATGGACATAAAAAAGATAACCGTGCCAATATCCAGACGGCGACCGGAGAACAACCTCCCACCAGTGCACCAAAACCCTCGGGCAGCACAGCGGCACAACCTTTTGGACCCCGGATGCTTCCAGCCCACGTGAGACGCAAACAGCAAGCTATGCAAGCCAGGATGAGTAGAAAGGCCATGCCTTCTGAAACAAACCGAAGACTCAATCTACAAATCGAGAATCAACTCGGAGCGGAGAAACGACCAAACCCGGTGGTAGGAAAGCAGGGTGACCCGAGGGCGGACGGGTCATCCTCTTTTGTTTTCGGAACGAATACCATACACCAAGGTTCACATCATTTGTCGGCAGGGGGAAAACCCCGGGGAGAAAAAGGCAAGGGAGTCAGGGAAATCTAGATTTTCGGCTTTGGCCGACGCGGCTGAAGAGGGGATCTCGGGGAATTTAGAAGAACTAAAACAAAAAATCCGAGAGTTGACGGGACAGTTTAAAAGTGGCTCACACGAAAGCCCAAATAAAATTGGAAAAAGGGAAAGCTTCTGTCGGTGGGGTTAAGCATACTCCAAAAAATAGTAGTGGAGGGGCCCAAAAGGGTAAGGAAGTTAGTAAATCCAATGGACCCAGTAAGAGTCGTTTTGTGGAAAAAGGAAGTACCGGACCGGGCCCATTACAGATTCCGGATAGTAATAGGCCGAGGGTGCTTGGAGCGACCCAGTGCCTTTCTCAAGAGTCACCGGGAAATTCGCAGTCAACAAACACTACATCCACTGGAAGGGCCGAGAATATGGAGATTGAACATCAAAGGAAGGCATCCTCCGAGGTTGGGTCTGGACCAATTAAGAAGGTCGGGAGCAAGCAGAGCCGCTGATACTCACATGGAGGTACTGGACTCCCCTACTATAATAAACACTGTTTCTCATGATTAGTACAATAGTTTGGAATTGCAGGGGGTGGGTGCGAGAAATACAAGACTTCATCTTATGGAGATGATTAGATCACATAAACCAGGAATTCTGGCATTGTTGGAAACGAGAGTACACAGCAGCCAGGTAATGAATTTTTTGGTTAATACGGGTTTCTCCGATATGTTAACAGTTGAATCTCTCGGTTTTGTGGGGGGTATTTGGCTGTTATGGGACAGGGATAAGGTTCAAATTGAGGTAGTCTCGATGATGGACCGGATGATCACAGTAATTATACATGAACCAAGTGGTGAGGCCCGGATGCTCTCGGTGATGTATGCTTCCCCGAAGGCACACATACGGGAAGACCTATGACAGTACATTAAGAACATAGGAGCAGTTGCTAACATACCTTGGGTTATCATTGGTGACGTTAATCAACCGATGGAGAGTGGCGACAAGAAAGGAGGCAGGCCGGTTAATCAAAACTTAGCTTTCAAACTAAGAGATGTAATCGACTCATGTAAGTTTGTTGATCTTGGGTTTAATGGTCCTAAGTTTACATGGGGTAATGGACGTGTAGGGAGTGCTAATATTCGGGAGCGGATTGACAGGGCATGGGGTAATGTAATGTGGCTTCAGCTCTTTTCCGAAACGATAGTTCGTCACCTTATGAGAGCTACATCCGATCATCATCCACTACCGCTCGAAGATAGTCGTAAGGTGGGGGGTGATAAATATACAGGCTTCAGATTTCTTGAAGCATGGTTCCTTCATCCAGAGTTTAAATCCATGGTAGAAAAGTTCCGGACAAAGGAACCATGTGACCTCTTTGGAAATTTGGAATCTTTTAAGCGTCGGATTTGGGAATGGAATAAGGTGGATTTCGGCAATATCTTTTGGAGGAAAAAGCGGTGCAAAGCTAGACTTCGGGGGGTTCAAGAAGCTATGATGGGGAGGCACCCGAAGTCTTTGTATAAATTGGAGAAACGGTTACACAGTGAACCGCATGAAATTCTAGATCGGGAGGAGCACTACTGGAAGCAACAGGCACGTAGTAATTGGATTCCGCATGGGGAACGAAACACTAAATATTTTCATGCATGTGCCACGTCGAGACGCAGGAAACGTGCAATTCTACAACTCAAGAATCGGGAGGGTGTTTGGTGTTCGGAGGACAGGGAACTAAGGCATATGGCTAGGGAATTCTATGTCAATTTATACACCAAGGATCCGGATGTGACTTTCCACCCACATGCTTGGAAATTTCCAAAACTTAGGAGGAACGTCCTCTGGTGGCTTAACCGTGAAATTACAAACATATGAAGTTAAGATGACAGTTTTTAATCTTGGAGCAAACAAGGCACCGGGACCAGATGGGATCCCGGCTTGTTTTTACCAAAAACTTTGGGGTTGGGTTGGAGATTCCGCTACAGCTTTTGTACTCGAAGTGTTTCATACGGGAGTTGTTCCCGAAAATATGAACAGGTCGGTCATCCGCTTAATACCGAAACAGGAGCAGCTAGAAAATATCTCTCGGTTTCGCCCCATTTGCTTGAGTAACGTGATAGTCAAAATCATCAGCAAGGTTATTGCAAATAGGGTGAAGAATATCATTGGCGATTTGACGGGGGAGTGGCAGTCGAGTTTTGTTCCGGGTAGACAAACCTCGGATAATATTGTTATCACTCAAGAACTTATCCATTCATTGCGTCGACGAAAGGGTAAAAAGGGATCTATGGTGGTTAAGATCGACCTAGAAAAGGCTTATGATAGAGTTGACCGGGGTTTTCTGCAAGCGATCTTAAAACAAGTGGGTTTTAGTGAGGCGTTGATTAAAGTTATTTCCAGTTGTTTGGATTCTACTCGAATGGCAGTGGTGTGGAATGGATCCCGACTTGATGAGTTTCAACCAGGAAGAGGACTCCGACAAGGTGACCCCCTGTCACCATATCTCTTTGTCCTCTGTATGGAGGTCCTGGGGCAACGTATACAAGCTTCTGTTCATGAGGACAAGTGGAAGCCCCGCAAAACGGGGAGGTTGGGACCGCGAGTTTCACATCTCTTCTTCGCCGATGATTTACTCTTATTTGGGGAGGCGTCTAGTCGGCAAGCTAGGATCATGCACGATATTCTACAGACCTTTTGTGGGGAATCGGGACAGCGAGTTAATGAGAGTAAATCTAAAATATGGTACTCGCCTAATACTTCTCTCGGTCCGATCCAAAGCATTACTTTGAGTTTTGGGATACCATCCACGGGGGACTTAGGAAAGTATCTCGGTGTTCCCTTGATCCATGGTAGGATGCATAGTCATCGGTTTAATTACTTGATTGATAGGGTTAATAGCAAGCCGAGTGGATGGAAGAGCCAACTATTGTCCCAAGCCGCCAGATTGGTTCTCATCCAATCGGCCAATTCCGCCGTCCCTTTGTATGTTATGAACACTTGCCGACTTCGTAGCAAGATAATTCAACTCTTGGAACGGACTAACCGAAGATTCTTATGGGGAGATAAAGAGCATAGCACCTCGGTTCATTCTGTGGCGTGGGGAACCATTTGTCAACCGAAGCAGCAAGGAGGATTAGGTCTCGGGCCTTTAAAGGCCGTCAATCAAGTAACTTTGGCCAAACTTGCTTGGCGGCTCCTCAAGAAACCAACGGAACTCGGGCTTGGATTGTAAGCTGGCAGTATGGTCCGTTGCAAAGTGAGACCGCCGGCCGAAGCGATTGCGAAATCGAATCGGCGGGGCGCGGCCCGGATTTCGGATATCAATTGTTAGAGCGAGGACCTTGCGGACCGAGGGGGGGAACATCGATCCGATTTTATGGTGGAATGACTCCTCCAAAGGTAACTTTACCTCCAGATCAGCATATGAGTTACTAACACCAACAATCCAAGCATCCACCGGATTTCAATTGGAAGAATCTGTGGAGTTTCAAAGGCCCAACCAGGGGATCATTACTTCTATGGCAGATATCACATGATCGACTGAAGACAAATTCGCTATTATGGGAGAGGACAATACGAGAAAGCCCCCGATGTGACTTATGTGATGAAGCTGTTGAGTCTTCCTTACATGCAATGAGGGATTGCAGGCTTGCTCGCTGCATTTGGAAGTTGCTATTACCTAGAACACCACAAGACCTTTTTTGGAAGGTAACAGACACTAAACAGTGGGTGATGACAAACATTTGTCGAGACCGACAGCTCCATAAGGACAACGAGAATTGGAAGTATGTATTCTGCGAAGGAGTGTTAGCACTTTGGATGTGGAGAAATAAGTTGTTATTTCAGGATGTAGAGCCACCGGATGCCTTCACCGAGCCGAGTAGATAGGAAATACCTTGTTTTGTATTGCTACTAAGTAGCATGTATTTTCCTTTGTGTTTCTAATACAACACCCCTTTTAAGGAAAAAAAAATAAAATAAGCAAAGGCAAAAAAAAAAAAAAAAAAAAAACCTTAGCTTAGAATTTGTTATGTTTGGAAAATTGGCACTTTTATCTCATTATAGATATATATATATATATGTACACATAATCAAAACTAGTGAGGAAAACTTAATTCAGCATCAAAATTACACAAAACCCCCAATGCAGTCCAACACAATCAGATGGAATATATGAACTAAAATGGCAATTGTTTCATTAGTCAGGGGCTAGCAGAACATATGATATATAAGTATGAAATTAAAAAAAAGGTAAGCTTGAAATAAAAAATGTCCATATCTCTGTAGGATGATGATAGCAGAATCCTTCACTTGAGAGGAATGAACCTGGAAGAGTGGGTAGCACCAATACCTGGCCTACCATGTTTCACAGGCTTGTATGAAATTGAGAATTCTGCCAGATAATGCCCAATCATCTCTGGCTTGATTTCTATGGTATTGAATGATTTACCATTGTAAACGCCAACCACGCTTCCGATCATCTCAGGCACGATTATCATGTTCCTCAGGTGAGTCTTGACAGGATTTGGCTTTTCACCCGGTGGAGCTTCTCGTTTCTGACATAAACAAAAACATGTTTTAACAAAGAATCTCTTGAGCATTGAAGGAAGTTATATATACATAATAGATGCTAAAATTTCTTTTACAGCATTTAGCCTTATCTCGAGCAAATTATCTCCTATTTTGCATTACATTACTCAAAGAGACTTCTAGAACAACATGGATACTTATAGGAAAAGTTGCTAGGTACCAGAGGAGCCTCAGACGCTGATCCTAAGGTCCTTAAAGTTTCAAACATACTATAAAGCTTACATGCAATGTAAGATAAGGTGCATCAATAACTTAAGATAAATTTAAATTTGAAAATGCATATGAAATATGGAGTATTAACCATCAGAAAACTCAAGGAAAACAAATACATACAGCTTTCCTCAGCTTCTTGATCAAAGCCATTGGCTTCCTCTTCAAACCTCTCTGGAACCTTCAAGAATATCAAAAGAAATTTTCACATAACAGTCTAGCATCAAATTCTTCAGACAGGTATAAATTTTCAGAAGGGAGTGGAAAATAGTGTATGAAAGCTAAAATTGGTGAATATTGCTGCTTCTGAGTGTAATTTGACTAAAAGAATACATAAAACAAAGTTCCACAACGAATCAACCAATTGCAACTATGGAACTCAATGAATAATTTCTTAAAAATTGGAATAAATTAAAAAAAAAAAAAAAGAAAAGAAAAAGTAGTAGAATCCTTCACAGGAACCTAAAACTACAAAGAAATAAGTACATACACTACAAGGCGAGAGCAAATGCAGAGTGGCAAGCAGTATGTTACATATACCCAAAGACAAAGCAAAAATTTTAAAACAATAAATGATATTACCTTCTGCGTGCACGGGCATGGTAAAGTTTGACAAGTTCATCCATGGACATGTCAAGAAGCGCATCAAGATCTACTCCTCTAAAGCTAAACTTCTTAAATGTTCTCTTCTTTGGCTGTCCAGCAACATCAACTTCCACATCTGCCTGCATTTCCAAACAAAAATTTCATATCATCAGAAAGGCATATATCCAAGCAAATAAAGAAAAACCAACTGTAGTATGTATGAACATCAGACAGTGTGTGGAATTACCATGGTTATTCAAAAGAAAGCCACTGAAGCAATAAAATTTCTGCGAGAAAAACAATAGTCTGAAGTTAGAGCAGCAATAATCATGTTGAAGCAAAACAAATGTAATAATTTCGATCACCGTTGGTTTATTACTCATAAAGTGCTCCAAAGCTAAATTTGAACAGCATATAAATCCCTAAAGATGGTAAAAAGCACTTCAAAAACACTAATATGACATACTAACAATCTCAAAACTTCCTTTTGCTTTTGAAATTTCTAACCAAAGAAAAGAAACAATTCTTTCCTATGACATGTGAACACTCTGCCTCTATAATTTTATGTTACCATACAGTATTATAATTTGTCAGAATTACATTTCATTCACGTTTGAAAACAAATTAACATGCCAATCTACATTCAGTTCTGTTCATAACCTTTTTAAAAAAAAATAAAATAGAATACACATAGGAAAAGAAATTCGCAAGAATCCAACCGCAAACATCAATTCCTATCGTGTAATTATGTGATTTCTAGAATATAATTCCAGATATCAAGAATCCATCAAATAAGTGGTCCATCGATTTGCCCACAAAACCTCCAAAGCAAGATATACCATATCATACCCAATCAATCAGTTAATCTAAACTTTATGATAATGACTCCCCATTTATGATTATCAATATAAAGTACAGATTCATCACAAAAAAAAAAAAAAAATCAATATAAAGTAGAGAAACTAAAGAAATCCTTTATGGGAACCATTTATTATAAGAAAAATGAAAAACATTAATTTTTTTTCTCTTCACGTTTAAAAGAAGACATAGAAAGGAAAAATCCAAACGAGAATTTCTGAATCCTAAGGAAGTTGTAAATAAATATTTAAAATTTCTAAAGTGAACATAAATTGACTACAAAATTCACAGAAAGGGCAAAACTCAAACCTCGTCGACGGCCTAGCAACGACGGCGACGAACGTAGCAAGAGAGCTGGGAGACGGCTGAGGTTGCCCACTTGACAGAGTAGATGAGTATCAGAGTATGTTACTGTTGAAAACCTAATAAAGGCTAAAAATGTTATATGTATATGATTTAAGATAATAATATAAATAAAATATATTTGTTTTATTATTTTATTTATTTAATATTTATATTTTTTATTAAAAACAATTATTCTTTTTCAATAATGAAAAGTCTTAAAAGTTATTTTAATTATAAGTGTTTGTACTAATTTAATTTATAACCACGTGACTCATGAAGATCATGACTTCAAGCCGAGGTTAAAAAAATATTATTTTTTTAAAATTTTACAAACGCAATTCGAATTAAAACTAAAAATATATATATAATATACCTTCTAAATATATACAGTAATTTAACAATTTCATTAAAAAAAATCTAAAGGGAAACAAAGTAAGAAAAAAAAATCTGGAATCATGATCATCAACTATGTCAAGAAATCAATGAACCAGTGAAGAAGAAGAATACAGATCGGGAAGATGAGAACTTATGGAGAATTTAAGCCATCCCTTCTTTCGGACATGCCCTAAACTTGGATATATTGCTACCCCTATAACAATGGCACCAAGGCTTATAAGGAACACTTTCAGGCTGGAAAGTGCCAATACCACAAAGATCAAAATTGTTGGTGGTACACACATTAGTAAACAACCCCAATTTCCCAATGGTATCTTGTAAGGACGATGAGTATCTGGAGATTTAAATCTCAGCTTTACGAAGGAGATGAATTCTAGTATCATTCCAAAACAGTACAAGAAGTTTTCCGCAGCTATTATGTCTTGAAAACTCATCCAGGAAAGCATAAGCACACCAGAAGCAGAAAAAAGTATGCCAACTAATGGAGTTCCATGGGAAGATCTCTTGGCAAAGATTTCAGGGAGCATACCTCTTTCGGCCATACCAAGAAGCTGAAAAGAGTCACTGCTCATTTCTGCAACAAACATTCCCATGTTTGATGCTGCTGCAGCTGCTGTAATCCACCATCTCAACCACGACCCGCCTAGTATTTTTGCTACATCTGAGAAATAACCATCAGTCCACAACTTCTGATTTAGTGGAATTGATCCAGTTCCGGTTAGAATAGGAAACAGATAAACCATAATAACTAATAACAGAGCATAAAACAGAGCCTTTGGCAGAGTTTTCTTTGGATTCTTTACTTCCCCAACAAGTGTACTAATCGAGTCCCAATAGTTCAGATTCCAGAATAGTGTATTAAGATATAAATTCCAGTCAACTTTGTGTACATCTGATGCTAACCATCTCTTAGGCCTTAACTTAGGAATAGAAATCAGTCCCATGACCACAAAAGGCAAGATTGAGAAAATCCCCAACAGAACAGAACTCCAACCCACAATAGTTATGCCTCTGTAGTTGAGGTAAGTAAGAATTGCGGTTATGACTAATACGGCGAGGACCCTCGGCCAACCACCAGAGAGTGCAGGAATGGAAGAATCTAGATAATCAAGAAACATGACAGGGTATAGGGCATTGTCAATGACTCCACTTAACCATTTCAGCCAACCTTGTTGGAAAGCCCAAAAGGGTCCTAAAGCTGCAGAAACCCAAACAACATAACCGCCATTTTCAGGGAACATAGTACCCATTTCAGCTGTGATCAGTGCCTCCGGAATGCTCCAAAACAATGGGAATACTAGAAATCCAATAATTGCCAAAAGAGGACCAGCTGCACCCACAGTATCTTCAATACCAAATGGACCCCCTGATACCTCATAGAATATGATAAAAACAAGTGGCAAAACTGAAAGTTTCTTAGTGTGAGAGTTTCCTGCTGCACCCGGTGGAACATTATCAATTACCACATATTCTGCACCATTATGATAGTCTCCCATCGGAGCAGAAGCCAACCGATTTGCAGTATCACTCAATGTCTGCATTCAAGAAAAAAAAAAAAAAAATCATTAAATTGGAAAACCAGAAATTGATCTGAGCCTAAATCAAATCCTAGATGTAAATTATGTTATGTTCTGTCACTGAAAGCATATAGCTGAAAACAATCAAACAGTTGAATTCCTAATCAGGACTATTATAAACTTAACCAAAATTTTCTGCTCTCGTCACATTTTCACATGGGAAAGAAGGAATTCAATGCAAAATACTGCCGGAAAAAACCATCACTTTTTCCCAGTAAAGTTTAGAACTTCAGTTTGCCAGGTATAAACAAGGCACCCAGACAAGCTTGCAAAACAAAGATCTAAGCATCCCACAAGAAAAAGATTAAAAAAAAGAGCATAATTTCAAGATCCCAAGTTGTGAGCATAGGCAAGCATCAAGGGAAGAGAATCAAATAGTAACAATAATAAGGGAAGGAAAGAAGAAGAACCGCGAAAGAACAGCCTGATTATTTTGTCAAAATATGGGGGATTGCCTTAGCTTTCTTGTCATCTAAAACAAACTGAAGAAAACAGAGACCTATTGAAAATACAGCATAGGTAAGATTCCAAAGAATTTCACTTCCCTCTATTCTTGTGTTCTTGAGTTTAAACTTTCAAGAATCGAACCATAACACAAAAACAATTATTATAAATATTCCTCTCATCAAGATTGAATCTTTTCGTGTTTTTTTTTGTTTAGTGCTCCCTTCACTCAAGTATTTCCATTTCTTTATACTTAATATGTTGCATTCTGACTCCCCAACGATTCCTGGACTATAGTTTAGTGTCTATTCCTTTGGCAGCTTTTAACGTCAGCAGAGAGAAAAAAAGGAATAAAAAGCAAAACTTTCGGTCTGTAAGTTCTTTTCGAAGTGAAAATCACATTTGTATTCCCACGATTCACTAAGTTTCGTGCTTATTGGAAAAAAAAAAAAAGGTTCCTCCTAAAAGACCTAGTAAAAAATAAAAGGTCCCTCCTATAAAGCAGAACCAGCATAAATCACAAAAAATAATAATAATAATAAAATCGTACTAATAGTTCGAGTGATGTATCGTGTCGGCGTTTAAATTGTAAATTTTATCATTTTGATTTTTTTAATACTTAATTCGAGAATAAAATAATTTTTTGGCAAAATTTTTATTAATAATTTTTTTTTCACTAAATCTCGTAAAGGGTGTTAAATATATTTTAACAGTTAATAAATAATCAAATTATATAAAATTTCAGTAAAAAAATATTTTATTAGACAAATCGATTACTAAAAAAACTAAATTAATCAATTTGTATTTTAAAAAAAATAAATTTACTCGTATACAGTTATTATTATTATTACTATTCTCATTAAAATGCGCATAAATATATAACAAAAAAAAAGATTATCATTATAACTAAAATATATGCAAAATGAGAATAAAAAAAAAACTCAAACGTTTCAATATCAGACAAATAAATTGATTTAAAGTAATATATTTATAACCTATAGAGTTCACCTCACAACATGATAAAGAAAGGTAAAAAGATAATTATCATCAGTCAATTTTTGTATTTTTTATTTTTACTTGAATATTACGTTATTTAAAAATATTAAAATTATAAATATTTTAAAAACCGTATCAGAAAATAATAATAATACTGATTCTATCAAATCATTGAATCCACCAACAGTGTTTAACAATTCTTACCCCACTCCCAGAAATCTCTCTACCTATCTCTTTTTTTTTAAAGCACAAGTTGTCTTAGATGAGTCTCAAATTATGAGAGACATTTTTAAGTCAAATTTACATCTAGACTAATCTCAATTCAGTCGGGTTAGTCCCTTGTGGAGAAAGCTCTGGTATCAAATTTTAAACAGTTATATACATGAATCTCACTTAAGCTAAAAGAGTTTTTTACCAGCTCACCTAAGTCTTGGGGTTTCTACCTATCTTTGACACTTCATAATCAAAACAATAAGACCCACAACGTGGAAAATAAGGTAAATTGACATAAATAGTCGTCAAATTATACGTTTGATAATATGGGTTCCCAAATTATTTTTTGGTGGGATTAATCCCCAAACTAAAAAAAATTGTAATATTAATGTTAAAATTTTTGTTAAATCATCAGTTAAAAAAAAAAAAAAAAAAAAAACTAAGGGCATTTATATCCAAAATTCCCAAGAATGACTAAAAATTTTGGGACCATTTTTCCACCGCCAAAACCCAGAAAAAAAGAAGATAATTTCAGAGAAGGGAGCCAAACAAGAAGAAAGATGCAGCAGTTACTCTTCCAATCTCATCAGCATTGATAAGTGCAAATTCATTTCTATTGTGACAACCAGCAATAAGCCTTCCTTTCGTGTCCATTTAGACTCTCTCACTCACTCATGCGCAAAAATAGAACCAGACCAGAGAAGGTGTTCCAAGACAGAACACCTCAACCCAAGAGAGAAAAGAGACTCCCACTCCCACTTCTTCCTCCTAACATAAAAATATTAAAAATAAACCGTATTTCTATATTTGGATATCCTTGTCACATAATAATGAAGTTGAGCACTCAAACTTTAAATTGTGTGAGAGGCAATCAAGATTTGAAGGAAGAGGGCATTCCCAAAAAGGCAACAACGAAAACGATAAAACAGTAGTCGGCGATGGGACGATCAGCAAACTACACGTGCCTATCACTTTATAGCCTTTTTTGGGAAATGAAAAAATAACTCTCTTACTTCTCTTTTTGTCTAATATAGAAGACTTTTAAAGTCTGACGTATGGGTAATATTCTTTATTTAGAACCACTATTTTTTAAAAAATATATAATAATAATGCTATATATATTGTATTATATTAAGGTAAAAGAGGAAAACGAAGATTTTGAAAAAAAAAATGGCTTATATATAATATATCTCAATGTTTGAAAATTCATATCTATTAAATTAAGAATTAACTTTTATTTTAATGTATATTTTAAATAAAATAAATAACACTAAGTAGCAAGTGACTCAAAATTTATGATTTATATATATATATAAAGAAAGTATAAATTATTATTTTAGCACACTAGATTTAAGTAAATACATAAAAGGGTAGTAAAAGTCAAATAAATGAATTTTATATTATTAAAAAAATATATAAATATAAATATATTTTGACTTAGTCAATGATCAATATAACTTTTGCAATATTCTATCATACAACAGGAACACCAATTATAAATTTATGGTTAAAAAAAAAACAAAAAATGTAAAAGATAAATATAATTTGAAAATGATCAAATTCAGAGAGATGGCAATTTATATATACCACACATTATTTTCTGAATATATTCTTCTCTTTATCCTTATAAAGAAAAAAATATATATATATATTAATTACTTTAAAAAGTAGTTTGTCCTAATTTTTGAATACTATTAAACTAAAAATGGACTCTTTTTTTATTTTTTTTTCAATTTCTGGATATTATAATTCTTATGTAATAATAATTTTTATTTCTTAGTTAAAAAATTCATAGCTCGTATGAGTTTGGGAAAATATATATAGAGAGAGAATGAGTAGTAAATATAAAAAAATAGTAGTTTAGAAACAAAATTGCCAAATTTCTAAATTTCTTATAATATTTTTCCCCTAAACTTCTCCTTTTTTTATATATAATTTTTATTATTCCATTTTTTCACGAGAAAGTCATTCCCGTATTCTTCTCTCTTCTGATTCCTTCAGTAGGAATTAGTTATACCGATTCAAAGCTACTTCTAACCACAAAATACCATCACCGCCGACACCACAAGGAATAAGCACTCTCGCCGTGTTCGAAACAAAAATCTCACAAATTTTTTAAAAAATAAAATTAAAAATTAGAGTAATTAATTACCTCGCCGTCTTCTCCGAAGACTGCGACAGGCGACGTATCTGCAGGTGCGGATTTAATGGTTATATCTTTGATTTCTCCGGCTGCTGCGCCTGAATCCGGCGAACCATGGGATTTGGCAAGATCAGTGGAAACATTTTGTGTTTCAGAATCCAACGAATTATTTGATCCATCTGATTTGGCTTCCTTCTGGATCATTGATCAATATATCAGTTTTGGAACAAATCTCCAAAGAAATGATCGAACAAATAGGAGTGACTGAGAGGTCAGTACTGTAACTGTAAAAGAAGAGAGAGGAAAAAAATCATACAACTGATGAGTGTTTGTTCTTCGAGAGGTTGAGGTGAAGAAGGAATCTATATTTGGGTTGAAAAATTGTGTTTGATTTTGCGGAACTCTGCCTTTTTATAGTTATTCTGAAAATTGGATTCGTTGAAAAGTGACTACGAATTGTGCTTTATTCTCATATACAATAATTCGAATCATTCATTATATTCACATAATTATATTTTTTTTATATATGCGCATAATTATTTTAATTTAATATTTTATTTTATCTAAAATTATTAATATTTTATTTTATTTATAATTGTTAGTGTAACTATGAAATATAATTAATATTATTTTCTTAAGATTTTTTTATATATATAATGTATATAAAATAATAGCTTTTAAGACACCATAAACATAAATTTATGGTTAAACAATTTTATTTAGAGAAAAATATATATTATGAATTTAAGTTGTATTTAATGATTAAAAAGGGGAAAAAATTATGAAAATAATAATTTTTTAATAAAATCCTTTTGTTTTGTTAAAGAATGTTTATGAGTCATTTCAGAGAGCGTGAAGGGGAATGGTAGAACAAATAAAGTCCAAAAGAAGAATATATATATATATATATATATAATATATTATTTTAAAGGAAAAAAAAAGATAATTTTAATTGAAAAAAAAAGTTAAAAATTAAACTTTTTTTTATCTACTTTAGAGATTGAATTCCCTAATTATACGATTCAGACCACACTTTTTTTTTTTTTTTTTTGGGTAAATCGATTCAAACCACACATTATTGTTTGAATATATTCTTCTATTGATTAAAAATTGGTCCTTTTTTTAACTTTATGCTCGTAAGTGAAAAAAATGAGTTCTTCTAATTTAATTGAGATCAATGATTAAAATCTTGATCCATGTATGCAGTTGTTTAAAATTTTGAGCAACTTTGCTCACCATGTAATAAATTATGGAAGGACAATCACACAGGTTTATTTTAGGATTCAAAACTAGTTTGCTAGATTGAAGATTTAGAAATTTGCTAAAGTGAAGATTTGTTAAATAACAATTATCCCACATCTGAAAAATTAGAGGATAATGGTCTTTTTGACTACTATATACACTTTTTTCAGTCCTTTGTTCAGACACATCAAGCATCTTTTTATTATTTTTTCATTTGGGAGTGTTCCTTATTGTTTTGTTTTTACCATTGTTATTATTATTATTATTTTATGTTTTATTGGCAGAACAAAAATAAACTCCAAAGAGCCAAAATAATAAATAAAATTAATAACATTAATATATATAATTTAATATATTAATTAAATTAATATTTTTTTAAAAAAAAAAAAACCCCTCAAGTCACATTCCAAGATTCTTCCCTCGTCTCTCTCTCACTTGAAGATTTTTGGGATAAGGTAATTAATTACTTCTTTAATGAAGCCTTAGATACTCTATGGATTTCTTTCAAATCTATTTAATTCCCCCTCCATGTTACAAGTTAATAATTATGTCTCAATATAAGCTAATTTTTAAACAACTGATATCATTGTATTTATGATTTATAATGATTAATATATGTATATATATATATATGTGTGTGTGTGTGTATATTTAACTATAAGGCACATATAAGTTAGAAAAGATATTTTTTTGCTTAAGTAAGACTGTAAGATCGAATTTGTACTCGGTATGCTCGAGCTTACATTTTGGAAAGGATCAATCCAGTTCATACGAGAATAAATTTAAATGTGAACATAGCTTAAAGAAGACATCATAATTGAGAGTCGTTAAACGTTATTTTTATATTTATATTAGTGGTAAAAGAATTAACAATAGTCCTTAATTGGTAAAAATAGAAAAATTAAGGGACTATAAAAGTTAATATTTCCAACCCAGCAGTTTGAGGGAGTTGGTAAACGGACTCCTAATGCTTCTCTTCAAGGCGGATGATCGAGGTTTTGAATCCCCTTAAATGGTTAGCGTCATGTTAAAAAGCTCTGGGTCAGGTCATCACCCTCGAGTAAGAGTTGGACTCTGCGAGCGCACCCCAGACCGAATTCGGATTAATCGACCCGTGTAAATTCAGATACCGAATGCGTAAAGAAAAAAAAAAAAAAAAGAAGTTAATATTTCCCAAAATGTCATACAAGTTGTGAGATATAACGTCTACCAACTTTTTAGTAACTTTTTTTTTAAAAAAAAACTTTTTAGTAACTTTTTTAGTCCTCTTTTATCTTTTCCTACTAAAACAACTTATTATATAGTCCAATAAAAGGAAACATTCTTTCCACAAATCCTTTTTAAAAAAACGTCACGAGCCAAACGCGGAATATTTGTTTATTATTATTTTTTTCTTTCCTTTTTCACCCCATTTTTTGGCTGTTGTTATCGTACTCAAATACATAATACTTACATGAAAAGTCAAAAAATGTAATCTAAATCTCAAATTTGAACTTTGTCTAAGAAAAAATAGATGTAAGGAGATTTTCTCAAATAGGAGTCTTACGTGATTCGACTCCAGATTAGTTGGGTTTAAAGTGACTTCCATACACAAATAATTAACCAAATATATATATATATATATATATAATCCAAATTAATAATAATTTTTATTTATAATATTTGACATATGTATTACTTTTAAAATATTTTTTAATCTAAATCAAACTAATTTGAGGATTAAAATAAAATATTGTCTAATAATAAAAAAAAAAGATTCCATTTATTGAAAATAATGATAATAATAATTTGTGGATTAAAACTCAAATTTTTTTAATCTTTTTAGTCTAACTAGGAGTGTGAGTATTTATCACGAGGGTTTAAATTCTCAATTTCACAATTAAGTAACGAAATAAGTAACTATTAATTACATCTTTTCAAAACTTTAATTATATGTTATAGTGTATGAAGCATACAAAACATGTATTATTATTAAGTATAAAAAACTTAATAATTTTAACTCAAGTAAAGAGCTTATAAAACTTATAAACATTTAAGCATCGGGTCTATCACAATAGAAAAGTACATTATGAATATTATATGATATTGAAAATTAGATATTGATTATGAGCGTTATGTAAGAATCAGAGTGTGAAGCATTTCCCGAGTAATAAAAAATATATATAATATATATATATATATATATATATATATATATATATATATATATAGGGAGTGATGTTACATGTGTATAGGAAAAGTAAGGTTAGGTAAAGGAAACAAGAAAAATGATAATAATAATTCCAAACGTATTTCTATATTTAAGAAACGGAAATGTGGTTGGAGCTTTGTTTTTTTTTTTTTTTTTTTTTGTTCTTTAACGTGCGAATTAACAAAAGATACATAAAAAAATAAAGTTCCAAAATTTACGTATAAAAATATATGATCCAAAACGTGGCGTGACAATGAGAAAGTCATATTTGGCTTGCACTAATTGCATGTCTTTTCCCACCAAAAAATATACTCCTTTCCCTTTTTTCCTTTTACCCTTTTTCCCTTTTTTTTTGGGTTTTTAGTCCTATAGGAACTTCTTGTAGAATAAACAATTATAATAATATTTTTATTTAATCACTAAACAGACATCAATTCAACTTTTATGGGAAAAATATAAACCAACCCAAAATTATTTATCAATCCACCAAATTTCCACTTGACGTTTTTAAAAAAGACATAAAGTTCTATAGTGATAAAGAACACATAATGTTCAAGTGTTTGTGGTCAAGATGGCAGTAAGGTTGCCCCCAAACTCTCCTTGTTTAAAGGGCGGGAGTTCGACACCCCGTTTCAGTCATAGTGCTATCGGATCCCAGTGTTGAATTAATCGGGTAAAACTCGGACACCATCACGATATAAAAAAAAAAACAGAACACACAATGGGACACTACACCAGGTAGTTACGCCTAATTTTTCACAATCATAGCACATTCTTTTTACGATAAAAAAACGTATTGTAAATGTTACGTAAAATCGGAAATTTAAAACTCGCTTTAATTTTTAATATAAGAGTTAGAATGAAGCGAATTAGTTAAAAGACTCACTTTGAATTTTTATTTGGACAAATTGATCATTAGATTATGACAAATAGGAAGCATTTAAATTTTATTTTTATACAAGAATATATTAAAAGATTATGGGCCAACCCTAGGGCGCATGTCAGTTGGTAAGACCTCTCTTGTCTTAAGTGAGGTTGAGAGTTCAAATCTCAACTTCATGTATGTAGCTGTTTAAAATTTGAAGTTAGAGTTTCCTCACGCAAGGAATCAACCCGACTCAAACAAGAATTAGTCCGGATGTGGATTGATTTAAAAGTATCTTCTCATAGTTTGAGATCCATCTAGGACACTTCGTGCCAACGCAAAGAGTTGAACTTTGCAGACGCAACTTGTGCTGAATTTGAATTAGTCAGAGTCGTAATGGCTCCGAAAACAAGATGGTTTAACCCAAAAAAAAAAAAAAATTATGGGCCAAAAATTGTGATGCAAAGTAGAAAACCCATGAATAAGGTAGTATTTGGGCCTGTAATAACACCGAATATCAAAAGCCAATTCCTTCACAACTAGAGTTGTATAATAACTTATAAAACCAGATAAGCCCAACTTAGAATCGAATCAATCTGAGCCGTTTAATCTAGGGTTTCTCGTCCCAAAAACCTCTCTTCCTACTAACCTACACTCTTTCTTCTAATTTACTGGTCCTCACTCCTGCTCCTCTCTCCCAAACACGAGCAACGCCCACCAGGTTAGTTCGCTGATTTCCATCTTGCTAGCGATTCAGGCAAATGCATCTGTCTTGTACTTCTATTTTGCTAGTTTTTATATCGTATTTTGCTATAATTGAATGGAAAACTCAATGGATCTTTGCGTGTAGGGATTCTTTGGCTGTTTTTTTTGTCTTTTTTAGTTCAGGGGCTTATGGAATCTTTGCTGATTTTAGGTTTTTTTGTTATCAAGATTGATTTTCTTTTTGGAAGATTCTATGCTTGTCGAAGTTTTGAGTTGGGAAAATGGTTACTGGGTCTTTGTTTCTGAATTGTTTAAGGCCTCCGATGGGAATTTCTTTTTTTTTTCTCCCCTTAGTGTTTAAATGCTTTGTCTGAAATAAATTGGGCTGTAAAGCACCTCTATGAATTCTTTTTTAGGTTAAACTCTTGGTTTTGAATGGAGGTTTAGTGGGTAACTACAGCTTCTAATGGCTAATGTTAGATGGTATTCATTTTTTTATGTGTTCAATTGGATATATTTTGATGGATTGAGATACTTTCTGCAATTCCTTTAGAGTCAAACTCTGTAAGGTTTATCTGGTTTGGTTGAAATAGTATAAAGCTGAGCTGAGATGTTTGTAAACTGAAAGGTTAGAATTTGCTTGTGATGAATCCAAATTGATTCGATGAAATCTTTTCTAGGAGTCGACGTAGCTTACTTGAATTATTGGATATCCAATTGCCAATGTTTAGACTGCTGTTTTTAAATTTGAGCCCATGTGTGATATGCAGGTAAGTCATGGTTAAGCATAACAATGTTGTGCCTAGTGGCCACTTCAGAAAGCACTGGCAGAATTTTGTGAAAACTTGGTTTAATCAGCCCGCTCGCAAGACTAGGAGACGCATAGGTAAATTGCTTATTCAAGTTTAAAATGGCAAGAAACTTTCAGTTCTGCCTCTACAGAGTTGGGTTGTGTGCCCCCATAGAATTGTGTTAAATAATTGTTTGTTCGCGATTTGCAGCAAGGCAAAAGAAGGCTGTGAAGATTTTCCCCAGGCCAACAGCTGGACCTCTTCGACCAGTTGTTCATGGCCAAACATTGAAATACAATATGAAAGTTAGGGCTGGTAGGGGCTTCACTTTTGAAGAGCTAAAGGTTTGTTTATCATCTTCTTGCTGGTTAAAGTACAGTTGCTCAGTTGCTGCTATAAACATAGCAACTAAACAGTCAACAATTTGTATTTTGGGGAAATTCCACTTTCTTTTTGCAATATGTTATTTGTTCAGATATCAAATATGTGTTATCTTATTTTTCAGGCAGCAGGTATTCCCAAGAAACTAGCTCCTACTATTGGTATTTCTGTGGATCATCGTCGCAGGAACAAATCCTTGGAAGGTTTCCAAGTCAATGTCCAGAGGCTTAAGACCTACAAAGCTAAACTAGTTATCTTCCCAAGGCATGCCAAGAAGGCCAAGGTATGATGATGATGATGCAACTATTATTCCAAAGAAATTTCATGAAAAACTTGTAGTTCTTCTGTAAAATGTTCTAAATTTTATATATTTTCATGTTTCAGGCTGGTGATTCAAGTCCAGAGGAACTCAGCACAGCCACTCAAGTCCAAGGTCCATACATGCCTATTGTAAGAGAGAAACCAGCTGTTGAACTTGTGAAGGTAACAGATGATATGAAATCATTCAAAGCCTACGACAAGTTGCGCCTTGAGCGTACGAATGCTCGTTATGTTGGTGTTCGTGCTAAGAGGGCTGCTGAGGCAGAAAAGGAAGAGAAGAAGTAGAAAAGAAGCACCCCATTATCATCTATCTCCACACCCCCTCCACCCCTTCTCTCTGCTTCCAGAAATACTGTTAACATCTTCTTGGATGAAGCTTGAATTTTCAAATTTTGGATACTTTGTTGTTATTACCCTTGTCCAACGAATACTGTTTTGATCCATTTAGGTCTGTACCAGATATTTCTCTCTACTTATAGAGATATGTATCTTTTTACTGGGTTTTTTCTCTTCATTACTCCTGATGATTTACATACATATATAGAATTATAACGAATGGTATGACTTCTGGGCAAATGTTTTCCCTAAAATATAAATGGCATTGTGGATGAAGAGAAGTTGCATCAATTCCTCTTTCTACTCTGCAATTAAATATGCATATATGTATATATATTAAAAATATATAATAATTGAGAATCGAACTTTTTCATTTTCATTTGAAATCTATTGGGAAATAAATAAATAAAAAAAGCTTTACCATATATGTATATATTTAATGTTAGTACTATTTTTTTCTTTTCTTTTTTTAAAAGAAAAATACGAATAATTCTGGACCCTTCCTTGTGCAATTGTCGATATATTCGATGATTCCTACCAATAATGCATTGGCCCATTATTATGATATATTCCCAAACGATGAAATATATATTTTTTTTTGTTAGATCATGATTATGAGTCCAACTCTTACTCGAGAAATGTCTCACTCTAATTTTTACATAGTGTTCACAGCGATCGAGTGCCGAATCTTTGACCTCGTGTAACATTTTTATTATGTGTTGTGTTTTTCCTTTATGAAAAATTTTCCTATTTAATCACAAAATAATTTTTGATTAGTGTTGTAAATTAAATGTCTCTTGTAAAAGAGATCATTGAATATTGAACATTGAACCATTATTAAGTAGAGTGTGAAACTCTCCTTTTAATAAATTATGCATTTTAAACTCGTGAAATGACATTTGAAATGTCCTTACAACATAATCACCTAAAAGATGATTCAACAATGAAAAATGAAAATAAAGATTATAGAGGAGTCCTTACAAATTTTTCTTTTTGGTAAAATCTACAATTCGCCACACCCCCCTCTATTATGACTTGAGTCTATACAGTTTTGTGTTTATAGATAAAACTTATGACTCTTAGATGTCGTGAATTCGAGACATAAAGACAAAAATACCTCAAACTTGAAAAAAAATAGTGGTATTTATGTAGAGATATATCATCATAACTACCTCCTCCTAACTACTTGGATACAAATGAAGATTAATTTGAAACTAATTTCTTAACTAACTCCCAACTGCACCACCCCATCATATATATTGAATTGTCCACATAAAACATCCAAACCCTACATCATGTTTCATAATTTCTATTTCTTCCTTTACACATAAAAAAATAGCATTGTATTAATTTTCTATGAAAGTCAAAATAAAAATTGTACAATATTACCACACATATATCACCCTCCACCTTTGTCAGTCATTATTTTATCCAATAAACTAATACATGTTTGTCCTCTCGAGTTCATATCTTACCTATAGAGACAGCTTCTCCCAATAGAAGTCCAACTTAACTCGACTCTAATTTAGTTGAGATTCAAGATAACTAACTGAAGTTGAGATTCAAGATAACTAACAGACACAAAGAAAAAAAAAATTATCCAACAAATTCTCTAAAACTACTTAATGCTTAATAGCAAAGTAAAAAATAAAAAAAATAAAAATCATTGAATTGTTGTGAATTAGAGATATTTATGGATAGTTATGTGATACTTATCTCTGTAGTACAATGATGATAATATTAAATAATTAATACGACTTAATTTTGGTAACAAATTATTAAATAAAGATTTGAAATCTTTTTGTCCATTTTTAAAGTCATAAATAAATTGAAATATTTTCCTAATTTAAAATTTTGATTTACATGAAAATTAAAGATATTGTATTTTTATATTTGGAAAAATCCCAAATTACGCGAACCGAATCCGGCATAGGCTTCTACGGTTCATCACTACACTTAATATAAAATCCGGTCCCCGCTCAGCTCTTAGCGTACGCTACCAAGAAAAACCCAAAACAAGAGAGTAGAGTTCAGACTCAATTTCGGTAGAATCAAGAAAATGGGGTTGAAGGTATGAAGCTCTTTTTCTCTTTTTCGTTGTTATTCTGCCTTCCGGAATACTTTTCCTTTGTTTTTGGTTATGATTGTTCAATGACTTGCTCTTTCTTGGGGGAAGCATCAGTGTTTGAGTTTCATCTTCTGGATCTTGTTGTTTATTTAGAATCATTCAGTTTGTGTTTTTTTTGATAAGTGTAGTGACGGGATCTTGCTGGGCTCTTGGGATTTATTTGATCTAACAGTTGGCATTTGTATTTAGTTCTCATCCATATGATTGATGGCTTTGCTTGATCGTTTATAGGAAAAAAAATTCTCAGTTATCGTGTATGGGTTTCTTAAATACAGATTCTTGGCACTTTTAATTTGAATCTATGTTGGATTGTTCAAATTTCTGAGTAGTTGGTGCTTGCAATTAAAGTTTGATTGTCAATTGAAAGGGCAAATCGAAATGAAGTGCAAATCTGCTTCTTTTTATACTGTAGAATCAGTTGTATCATTTCTGCATCTGGATTTCGAGTATTTGAGTTATGTTATGAGCTGTTGCAGATTCTCTGCCCTCAATTTCATTATTAATTTCATATTTGGTATTTGGGTGGTTCCTAATGCACTTCTGATACCCTAGTTTTCTCAAAATATTTCTTGAGAGGAAAGAAATCAGTTCATTTCTGTACATCTATTGGTTAATAGTAGCCCCCCTTTCCAGGAAAGAAAATATAAGCCTAATTAGGCATGGGGCTTACAGACTTTGACAACATTTGTGGTAGAGAAGAACCCCCTTTGTTATCAAATGTGCTTGCATTCTTGAATTCTACAATCTCAAAGTTGTTCATTTCTTTGATTGTGCTCTGGATTTCAATGACCATAATTGTTGTTTTCAAATTTCTTTCCCAATTCTTTAAGCTGTCCCAGTAGTAGTAGGTTGGAAGAAATGCTTCTGTAACTTATCCTGGATGGAATTAAGCTATGGCAGAAAATTATTCCTATTTATGTGTTCATTTCTCTTACATATTCCATTGGTTCAGGAGGATTTCGAGGAGTATGCTGAGAAAGCTAAGACCTTGCCTGAGAGCACTACCAATGAGAGCAAGCTTATTCTGTATGGACTTTACAAACAGGCCACAGTTGGTACCGTGAACACCAGTGAGTAGTTGTTTCTTTTCTTGTTTCCTACATGATACAAACTCTCAAACCATAATTCAATCTTTCTTATTTTTATTTCTAATTAATCACGAGGTTCCTTCCACTTGATGCAGGTCGTCCTGGTATCTTCAACATGAGAGACAGAGCCAAATGGGATGCCTGGAAGGCCGTTGAAGGTATTGAATTTCCGGATTCTGTATCATTCTTGATGTGTGTATATATGTATTTAAGGTACAGACAACTCACCATTTGTGCGCATTTGCAGGAAAAACCCAGGATGAAGCAATGGGTGAGTACATCAGCAAGGTGAAACAGTTGCTGGAAGAAGCTGCTGCATCAGCTTAATAATGATAATAACTTCAGGATTCCTTCCATCATATATGGTTATTGTGTTATATATAAACTCCCAATACTACTATTATTTGGGGGTTCTTATTTGCAGTGTGTATGAAACTTGTTGCTGTGATTCCCCAAGACTCTCTCTCACTGGGATCACTGATGAAATTAGCTATTCTTCTGTCTATGCAGATTTTAACTTTGGAGTTGTTTTAAGTTGGCTTTTTCTATTTTTTTTTTTTTACTTTTAGTCCTAAAAGTTATAACATAAAAAAGAATAATTCAACAAAGTGTTTTAATATGGCTTCTATTTTGAATTTGTATAGAAAGGATGACAAGATAATGGAGTGCTGAATGAATTATTTTAGACGAAAGAAATAGTTAAAAGTCAACTCTTGACCATAACACTACAAAATTATTGATGGACAATACCATGTGGCAATAGTTTGAATCTTTTTACGGGTGAGGCATGTGCAAAGGTAGCATCCTTCTATCCCATAGTCCTCCCTTTCTCAAAAATAGCTTTAAATAAAGACACAAATTTTGGGGAATTTGGACAAGCCACTTTCATGTCTGCAAGTACTAAGTATCTGTACTGGGTTGATGAATCTCAGCCATCCATCCTTAACATTTCAACAAATGTTACAATTATAAATTGTGTTAAATAGAATCAAATCATCACATATTTTAATAGAAACCAATTAAATTTATCTTCTAAATATACTCCTTATTTTTGAGCTTAATAAAGAGGAGTTAAATTTATCTTTTTTAAAAGTCAAATTTTCAAACCAATGCAACATGTGTAATTGTAGAAATTGGAACTCAAGTCCTTCAATTCCAGTTAAATTGCCACACTCTAAAATTTTAAGACCATGATATCAAAACAAATAATAATTTAACTCAATTTAAATGGAATAAGACCCATGTTTAAATCTTTGTTACCCATTTATTAATTATTGTGCATCTGTTGAATTTCTGTTCAAAAAATTTGTAATCAACCCAAACGTGAGGGACGTGTTAAAGAGGATAAATTAAACTCATTTCTCTATAAACTTAAACTCTTAAACCAGATGACAAAATATCAAAGTCCATCATAATTGTGAGTATGTGGGTTGGGGGTGTAATAATGAAGATGGATGATGCATCATTGTTCGGGACAGTGTATTATTCACTAGCAGCAGAAGAAGAAGATAAGACAGGAAAATGAGGACCATGAACAAACCCCTTCTGCCAGTGGCTTTCATTGACATAATAAATGAAGGCCATTTAAGGCTCTTCAAGACACATGCAAGATTGGGTGTCATTTAATGCTCATTGAAAAGTAGTAGATTTTTTAGAACCTTTTACTGTTGCAAAAATACCTTACATGTCAAATCAGACTATAACATAAGTCAGTTTCTATATACACCACCAGCTTCAGTTACTCAACTTTACATACTCAATCTTCCTTCATTTTTTCTTGGATTCTTGTTTTTAGTATTTTGATTTCAGACAATTCTGGTCCATTTTTACCACTTCAAATGGACCAGAAGTAAACAAAAAACGAACCATATGTATAATATTAGAGTAACAGCTGAAACTACTACTACTATTGAATAAAAGGATACCTAGAGATGTAATATTCTCTTACACGAGAAGCACCATCTCTGGCAAGAATCCCTTCAAGATCTCCGATGATTCTAGCCAACCATATCTCAAGATTCCTCTGGATTTCTTTAAAGTTGTTCTTGATTGAGTCCATTGATCGCCTTGTTGCTAGTTTGGCTTGGTCTTCGATCTGGTTCCCTAATAAACTCTTTCCTGTCTCTGCTTGCAATGCTATCAGCTTCTGAGAAGTTTCAGACGCACGATGCTGGAGTCGAAAGGCCTCCAGCAAAAAATCAGTCTGTCTTTGTGTGCGAAATTCAGTAGTCAAGGTTGGTTCACATGGATCACTAGCTTGCTGTTGTTAAAAAACAAAGATTTCTCATCACCAGAACAAAAATGATGATTAATTAATTGCCAAGATAACCAAAAAAGTAAGCGAGTTATAACTATTACCATTCTTCTGCAGAGATCATCGATCTTCCCAGCAAGAGCTTGATATCTCTTGGCCTGCTTTCTCAGCAGGGATGGCATCTTTGATAGATCAGTCTTACCAATTCTTTCCAGATTAACTAACTCCTGTTCGAGCAACTTCAATTTGGAAGAGACACCTGTTGAGTCACCATCTACTTTCCAAGGAGATTCTCTTCTGAAGAAATGTTTTGTGTTAAAGTTGACTGTGCTACATCTTATAGATCATAACATAATTTCAGATACAAACTCAACAAAAAGAGCAACGAGGAAGTTGATTTACCTGGCAACAAAGTGCTTAAAATTGTACAGTGGCTCGACAGTGTCACACTGCACATCCTACATTATCGATTATAACTGATATCAGCATAACTTGGAAAATATATACATATATATACACACACACGTTCCAGTGAAGCGACCAACTAGGCTTGAGGATGCATGAAAGAATTCTATCAAATAAAAAAAAAAAAATTGAAGAACATAACTTTTAGCAGGGAACTTGACTTGACAATACAGCATGCTGTTTAATTAGAAGAAATCAAGTTAAAATCTTTCTAACAAAGAGGCCAAAAGGACCACTTTTCTCATGGATCATTGTCCATTGTCATTAGCACTTCCAGCCATATCAAAACCAGAGATGTTTGACATATCCAAGAAAAGCAAAATACGAGAAAGACAAGACACATGAAAAGAAGATAAATTCACAGCTAAAAAGATAAACAAGAAAGAGGGGAACACCATCTTCATATTTAGGAACAAGCTATATATAGGTACATTGGCCACAGACACAAGTAATTATCAAGAAAACTTGACTTGACAGAGTTTCACCCATATGGAGGATGGGAAATCCAGAATTGGTTGGATGCCCTAACCAGTAAGGAACTTATTTGTCAGAAGCAAGAAGAGGAAAATTCATGGATGTCAAGAATCCTGTGTTTTTTGCCAATTTTATCTGTTTTATAAACTTATTAGGTTGTTCTCAATTCAAAAGGACAAAACAAGACAAGGATAATGCTAATTTTGTGGTCCAGCACAAAGCCAAAAAACAAGTAACACTGAAATTAAGTAGCAATAATAATCATGAAGGATAGCAGAATCAAATATTCAGCAGGAAGCAACAACAATATTCGCAATTATTTCACATTAAGGATAAAAAATGGATAAGGACAAGAACTAAAACTAAGTGAACAAAGAAGAGGACAATTATTTAGTAAACTCTGTGCACTCTCAAACGAATGTTTTAATTAGCAGTCAGAAGAATGCAAAAGCTAACAAAAAAATCAATTTGAATTTCCCCGCGAACTAGCCCTTGATTGTTTCAAGAAATTCATATCTATGAATATTTGTCTTTTGCTAGAAAAACAAATGTCCACAAATTTGAAAGCAAAAAATAAGGGAAAAAAAGAAGTTTTTTTTTTTTTTTTTTTTTTTTTTTTTGGAAAAAACAAGCCTGAAATGCTTCTCCAGGCTGCTTTCCATTTCTTGAAACCAAATACAACAATTTTAAACCCTTTTCTGAGAAAAAGAATAGAAAAGTAAAATCGAAGGGAAGAAAGTAAATGTTTTTCTTGAACAAATTGATGATAATACCTGCCATAGACTTCCTTTTTCAGCCCAGAACTTGGAAGCAGAATTCAAGTACTCAGTACTGAAACCATTAGTCTGTCCATAAACACTTCCCATGTCTTCCAAATTATGAACCCCACTACCCAGAAAACACTCTTCCTCCATACCTTCCTCAGAAACCCCAACTTTTCCATATCTCAAACCCATCTCAGAATAAGCACCGGCGACTTCACCTCCACCTCCACCATCACTGTCACCAACACCGCCGCCATAACTATTCTCCATCTCATTAGGCCTTCTATTCAAACTCATAAAATTCAACATTTCGTCTCTCTCAGCAATTTCCCTCTTCAAATCCTCATTATTAGTCCTTAACTCAGATTCCAATTTCTCAAGATCCTCAACTTTACCTCTCAAATGAACAATCTCTTCAGCACTTTCATCGATCTGTTGCAAAAGCCTCTTCTCTTCTTGCTGCCAAGCATGTCTATGGCTAGCAAAGATCTCCACAACTCTCGCATTTGCTTTAGAATCTTCTTTTCTACGTGAATGAAGCTGTTTCAGTTGCTCCTCCGCTTTCATTAGCTTAAAGCACAGATCTTTGTCACGGGTTCGAAGCCTTGATACCAAAGAAACAGAATTTTTGGGTAAAAAACCAAGAAAAAATGTGAAACTGAGGCCCAAGTAAGAAGCCAAAAGCTTCTCAAAGTGTTGTTGTTCTTCATGGTCATTTTCTTGGTCTTGTTCTGGTGGTGGTGCTGCCATTACTACTTACTAGTAGGGACTTGTCTGTGTTTGGGAACTGTGTGTTCTCTCTGCGTGTCTGTATGGATATTTTTCTCTTTTTTTTAGTTGGAGGGTTGCTTTTTGAGGAACTTTTTCTTGATTGCTTTTGATTTTTTGGTTCCACAGTAGTTTTTAACTTCGAGAGAGAGAGAGAGAGAAAGAGAGAGAGGGAAGAGAGAGAGAGAGAGAGGGAAAGGGAGTTGTCTTTTGTAAGGTCCTGAGTTTCAGATGAGTGATGGATGGGTCTCTGAAATGAGTCTCTCTGGGAGAGAGATTTCTTTGGTCTACTTTTTGTAGTCCTTTTGAGAGACTGTCCTTTTTCTTTGGTTTTATCTTTTTCTGTCTTTTTAAACTTTTTTTTTTTTTTTTTTTTTTTGGCTTATGTTCTTTTTCCTTTCCTCCTGTTTTGATCTGATTTGATCTCCCTCAACAAATTTCACTAATATTTACAACAATTTTTGTTATATCATATAACAAATATCATATCCAAGACGAGCTGAATTAGTAATGATCTCTTCTGACTTTAATGAGGTCAAAGTTCAAATCTTGAGTTTAAAATTTGCCGCCTTCCTTCTGTAAGACACCAATCCGGCTCAAATAGGGTTAGTCTTGATGGAATTGGCTTAAAAATGTGCATTCTCATAGTTTGAAACTCATTTAAGACACAAAAAAACATTTTAGACGTATAACTAATTTGAAATTGAGTCTCGTTGAAACTTTATTAGGATAAACTAAGGTTCGGATTCTTTTATCTATAAAAGTCATTTTGGACCTCACAACTAATTCGAAGTCAAAGTATATCTATTTCTTAAGAAACATGGTTCGAATTGGAGAACTTGCTTAATAGAATTATTCATAATCCTACAACTTACAAGATCCTACGATGTAAGATTACCAAAATGACCTTCTTGTACTTCTTTTCATAGATTAATATGAACCAACGGTCGCCATGCGTAAATGTTGATTTAATAATGTTTTTGTTGATTGAGAAGAAATCATTAGTTCGATTCAGTAGTGGGTTTTCAAGAAGTCTTTTTAAAAGCCAACTGCAGATCTTAACAGCTATTTTATACTATTTTTTTTAGTTTTTCTTTTGACAATATATATTTTTTTTATACACACTGAGCGACTGACCCTGAGCTTTTTAACATGCGCTAACCACTTTAGGGGATTTGAAACATCGACCATCCACCATGGAGGAAACATTTGGAGTCCCCGTCCAACTCTTACTCGACGAAAGAGTCTGACAATATTTTATTTCATAATGCTTCAATTTTTCCGTATCAAGAAAACTTATATAAACCATCAGGGGATTTGAAACATCGACCATCCACCATGGAGGAAACATTTGGAGTCTGCGCACCAACTCCCCAAGCTACCGAATTTCTGTTGACAATATTTTATTTTCATAATGTCTTCAATTTTTCTGTATCAAGAAAACTTATATAAACCATTATTTTCTATGCTTTGCTTTCGATACCATAGCAAATGGAATATCTATTCATCCTTTGGAAAATAATAGATCTTCTTTTTTACAAGAGCATAGTGCAAAACAATTTTTATTTCTAGTAATTTATCCATATTCGAAAACCATTTTGAACCCAATTAAAATGAATTCGAATCTCGTCGAACTCTTATTGGGGGAAGCTCTCCGTACACTTATCTCTTTATAGATAAGGTTCAAATTCGAGACTTTATTGGTAAAATGCAAAACAATTGATAAAACAATAACTCGTGTCATAATTATGGGCCTAATAGGTCTTACTATCACGATTCGAGCTTACAAGTCTATGTTCAAATTATGGACTTAGTAGATCCCACAATCAACTTTTATATACATAATTAGCTCTTGTAACCTAATTATTACAATTCATGTACTAAAAAGATATTTGAAGTTGATTATAAACTTAAAATTTTATATATGATTCTTATATATCGTTATATATTCATTTCAAATTTTAGTATGGTTGACCCCAAATTTTAAACAGTTGCATATATGAGTGGAGTTTGAACCCAATTCACTTAAGCTAGGAAAGCCTCTTTACCAGTTCACATACGCCTTGAGGTTTGTAGTTGTTTTGAATGAACAAATATCTTTTTTGTGGCCTCTTCTATTTATGGACACATTTGAAACGACATTTGGTTCTATATTTTAGGCAACAACTCATCTACCACTGCAAAAACACATTAATTCACTTTATATTTAATGAAAATAGATTCACAAATTCATTAATTAAAACCCTAAAACCTAACACCAAATCTGCCTTTATTATAATTACAACTTTTATAAAATATACAGAAGTTTTCAAAAAAAAAAAAAAAAAAAAATTTTAACATAAAATCATGTGTTATGATTTTTGAATGAACAAAAATCATGTGTTATTGAGCGGTTATTAATAGAAGTTTAAAGTCTTTTACTCAATAACACGTTTTAATCTCTATGAAAGTCTATCTGAAATAAATCAAAGCGAACAATATCATTATTTAGAAAAATTTCTTAATATATTTTTTAAAATAATGGCAGCTTTCCCTCCTGCTGCTGCTGCAGCTTAAGGGTTTTTTCATCACGACTACACAGAACAGAGAAGATGCTTCCATGCAAAAATGTTAAACACTAGATCTCTCACTTTAATTCACAATTTCCAAGATATCATTTCACTTTTATGTATATATACATATACATATATATACATATACATATACATATATATATATATATATATATATATATATATATATATATATATATGAGAATGAACTTGGTGACAAAGTAATGTCCCACAGACACCATATCGCCCAGGTTGTATATATGTACACACATTATACACTGTGTGTATTTACTGGCAAGTCAGTTTTACTTTATTTTTTCCTCAAAACCAATCTGATTTGATTGTAGTTTCCGCTCTAATTCAGAATCTAACGAGATTAAGCTTTCTTTCAATACATATTTCTTCATTCAAGATTCGAATTCTTGATTTTATTTAAGAGAAATTAACCAAAATACCATATTCTTTCATATTTGATATATTCTCTAAGCACGGTCACTAAATAAGTCGTACTGTAAATTTTTTTAATTCAATTCATAACGAAATTCAGGTCACGATCACTTAACAGTTTTCTAACAAAATCATGAGCGACTAATAAATGAGTCAAGCAGGACCTATTTGAATGTCAACAACTTCAGATGCTTCTTTTTTCTTGGCCATCTGTTTTTCAAGTAAGTATATTCTCTCTGCTGATTCAGGCATGGCTGTTATAATTCTTTCCAGTTTTGAATTCAATTCTTCAATCTTTTCCATTAATCTGTCATTTGTGAACATACCTAAGATGACACTTTGGATTGTTTTCCTGCTTTCGGTTAATGGCAGAACAATAATCACAGCTGATCCAATAGTTCCCCATGCAATGGCTATAATTGCCCAAAATGTGAAATATCCTTCGTTGAATTGCCCTGAAATAGGTGAAAAAGGGTAAATTTGTCATTTCACTTGAAGTTTACCAAAAAAAAGAGGCTCAGATAAATTCATATATAATGATACAAAATCGTAAATTAAAAAGGAAGAAAATAAGAGATAGACACAAATTTTAATACGGTGAGTTACTTAGTCTGTACCATGGGGGTTTCATCCTTGCACCCCCACGGGGTCAGCAGTGGGTTACGGTCAGGCTTTTTGACCCTCAACCTCTATTCCACTACTGACTTCAATTTTTCTTCTAAAATAAGTTTTCATTAAGTCAATTTCATAAATTTTTTAGACCAATCAATAACAAAATTCATCTCACAATTTCTAATAGATACATATAAAATTTTAGTCGAAACTAAGAAATTATGTAATCGTTATCTAAAAAAAAGAAAGTTATGATAAATAGACTTACTAGCAGGAAGAGTGAGCAGAGGCCAGAGCACACCAATCACTATGGTAAAACCAACACCCCATTTGATTATCCATCTCTTTGCACTAATCAACTTCACTTCATTATACTCATCACCTGAAAAATGATCAATTTTCTCCTTCTCAACCATTGTTATCCCTTTTGTAGTATCCCATTCATAATTCTGAGGCCAAAACAAGCTACAAAAACCATGAAGAACTCCGCCTGTAATGATCGAAACAAGGTTTCCAGCCAGCATAGGTGCATTCCTCCCCGTCGTGTCAAGATTTACCATTCCATACTCAATTTTAGTAACTGATAACCAAGTGATTATGCCAAGAAAGCAACCGGTAACCGTTCCAAGAATGGCACCGAATGCATTTGCTTGTCTCCATAGGAGCATGAAAACTATGGGAAGAACTGCTGAACCAATGAATACTCCCATTGCTAGATACATCCAGTTTAGGGAAACTCCAGCTTTGTTCAAGATTACTGCTAGTATTCCCATGAAACATCCAAATCCAAGAACAATTGCCCTTGATACTTTCAGTATTTGTTTACCGGTTGCACCTGGATTTATGTAGGTGCGGTATATATCATAAGTGCATAATGATGAAACTGCTATAAGCTCAGATGAACCAGCAGATGTTACAGCCCTGTTCATTGAAAAATTTTGTAAGTAAAAATGCATGCTTTCTTTCAAGATGAATTAGTTTGAAAATTTTTGAAGTGTAACTTACATAAAAAGCATGGTTAGTAGAAGAACAGAACCACCTTTACCCAGCAAAGCAATAGCTGTGGCAGCAGGTACAAGTCCATGGCTAGCCTCACTTGCTGTTATGGGCAGATCAAGTGCTAGTGCTCCGAGACCAAGCGATGTTGCTAAGGAAAATGGCACAGCAAACCAAACCAGTCCCCCTAATAAGTAACCCTTGTGGGTTGATGATGGTCTAGCTGCAATTGCACTTACCCAATATCCCTACAATGACACTCAATTAACAGTCATTTATCAAGAAAATTGACTAATTTGATCACTTTTTAACATTCAATTTGTCAATAAATTTTGTTTTTCTGAATCTTTTGCCAATCGAGTTATTTTTTCACTAAACTTTTTTCAAGTACCTCATTGGTGAAAGTTTAGTGAAAAGGGGATTGACCTTATAAGGAACTAAATCGTAACTACTTTAGACTTTTAACTAATTCAGAATCAAGTTGTATCAAACGTTTTTAGAAGAAAAACTCTCCTAAACATCCAATTCTCTATACATAAGTTCGAACTCCTCTCACTTGAACCAACGAGTTATTGGTCCTAAAAACTAATAGTGATATCATGTAGTAGGAAATAGGAAGTTGTGGACTTACATTGTCAACAAAAACTGTCCCAAAATTGCCAACAATGTTGATTATGCCAAAAACCAGACCACCAGAACTCAACATTGTCAAATAACTGCCCTTATAATTCCCACTTACAGCACCACAGGATTGCCCAGCATGAGAAAGTGGCTCTACACAGCTTCTTGTTTTGCTCGTGACCTCCAATAAACGTCTGTATACAATGCCAGGGCTGCCAAGCTCACTGCTTGTGACATAAACTAAGTACACAAAGATGACTAATACAACATGTACTGCAAAAATTTACAATAACACAAGGAAAAAAAAATTGAGTCAGTTTACAATTAACAGTTTTTTTTTTTTTTTTTTTTTGGGAAAATTTTGGATGTGAGTAATATTGTGAATTACCTATTACAGAATGTATATAACTTGCCAAAAAAGTAGCTTTTAGTCCTCCTGCTAGTGTGTACACAATGACACCTAGTGGAATGAGAAAACTTGCTGCATATATGTTGACTCCGGTTAGTGCATTCACCACTGCTGAACCACCAAGTAGAAGCATGGCAGTAACGATAATGTTTGTCAAGAAGCAGAAAACAAGAAAGACAAGGTGGGCAGGAGTTCCCCATCTGACGATGAAGCAAAACAATGTTAAATTAGGCTCACATTTGCACGACAATCAACAAATTGGAAATTAACATGAATTTGAATTCAAAATTTTTGCTATAATATCACGTTATGATGATACATGGGTTAACACACTTCTTCACGTGTAGTCCGATCACATATTTTCTTAATAATATCTAATACGTGCACAATAATCAACATATAAGAGTACTACCACGGATTTGACTCAGGATCTTTGTAGAGAGGGAGGTAACAGTTTAACTCCAAGCAAAGAGATTTTGAATTCGAATTGATGCTATTCCCCATTTATTGATTATAACGTATAGTAACAATTTATCTTGATTTAATAAAACTACATAAAGTAATCAACCTTGCTTTCACAATTTCACAGACAGTATGAGCATGAGGAGCTTTTCTTTTGATCTCTATAGCCATTATTCCAAATAAGAGCACCTGTTCATGAGCATATATATATATATATATATATATATATATATTATTTCTTCAAGGCGACAACAGAAACAGAGTAAAAGAGATTTCCAGATAGTTACCTGGATTGTTGCTCCGCTTGCATACCAGAAAGGACCACTTATACCATATTCCCAGGTAACATTGGAACTCTGTAAAATAGTAGCTGCCCATGTCCACTTCAAGAATCAAATCAACACAATCAAATCCCCTAAACAAGATGTTAAGACATCTCCACCTTCTCCATTTTATGTTATATATATATATATCAAGTTTTAAGATTTGGCAGGCCCCTTCATTAGTTGTAAGGCCTAAAGCGATCGTCTAATTTTAGTAAGGATGTACGAGGATGGATTTGTCCATGACAGATTAGGTGGAAAGAAGTATTTGTAATATTTGTTTACCTGAGATACAACAACACTGGCAATTAGTCCTGTCTTAACATTTCTTCCTGCTGTGTTAAACCATTCTGATGTATGACGAGATCCAATATATCGCTTCTCCAACCAAACCTGCATCATGGTTTTTGATTAATCAAGAAAAAAACCCATTGAACATCAAATAAAATAGGTGAAAATTTGAAGCAAATACCAGAAAAGAAGTAAAGACTGCAAAAAAAGCTCCAAACCCAAGAATAACAGAGTAGCCAACACCTTGATTCAGCACTGGTTTTCCTCCGAAGAAACTGCTGTCTCTGGTGCAGCTACTTCCATCACTTGAAGCTTGATAGTACTTTGAAGAGAACTGAAATGGAGGACATTTTATTGGAGAAGAAGACATAATTTAGTTTTTGATCAAACTAACCAAGAATCATTTCTCGATACCTAAAAACTCATTTTACAACTCTTTGGATCTTCTAAAAATTTATAGTTAAAACCTCACTAAGACTAAATTTATTCTTTAGTCCTTTCTTTAAGAAATCATAAAAAATAATACATACAAAATTATAAAAAAAATTAAACGGCAAAATCTTAAAAACTTTTGGGGTCTAATTTGTTAAGAGAAAAAAAAAAACATAAGATGAGAAAAGGACTAAAATGCAAAAAATAAATGGTGATTTTTGTCAACTTTTTATATACTCTATCCGTGTAGTTAACAAAGTCATGGATGGAATCTTCCGAACCAATTGCCGTTTGTCTTTGGGAAAAAGGAAGAATCTTTTGGCCGTATTCTTTTGACTTTCGGTATATTCCAAGTCAACGATTTTGCTCCAGCATATGCATAATAATTGATTGGTTGTTATCTTGATGAGTTCAATGTTTATGTTTAAACTTTGTATAATGGTATAATAGACAATAATTATTTATTTATTTTTTTTAAAAAAAACTTCAAAATCATAAAAAGTAAACTAAAATTACAAAATACATAATAAAAATACATTAATACAATATGTAGTAAAAATTAATAACATAAAAACATACAGTAAATCATTTAATAAAAGAACACTAAATTAGTAGTAATTAAAATATTAAAAATTATTTACATGAAGAAAATAAATATTAGTTATAAATATTTTTAGTTACATCATTCATATTTGAAGTTATTGTTTTGACTAATTCAAATTTAGTCTAAATTGTTGTGCCGCGTAAAATTTAACTCGATTGAAAGTCTCGCCCTGTCTTTACATAACACTCAAAGCGAGTGTTGAACAAATAATAATTTCCAATATCCAATGGTAAGATATTTTTGTTGATGTCTTTCAGAGTTTTTTTCCAAAATGATCATACTTTTTTTAAAATTTTACAATTTGACTTTGACTAATTCACAAAATGAGTCCATTGACAAAAAAAATTCTCTCTCCTCATTTTCTCTTTCCTCTTTCATTCTTTCTTTCTGTCTGTAACTAACACCGTTCTTTTTTTGTCTTCTCTCTTATTTCCAACTGTAATAAATTATAGTCATAAAATTCGGATACCATTTAAAATGAATCAATATTATATTGAGAAATAGTTTAAAAAAAAAAGACCCGAATCAATTTAAAAAAGTATGACCATCTTGGGAAAGACTCTGTCTTTGACTAGTAATGAAGGTGTTTATGTATTTACCAAAACAAAAAAAAAAATGGTGTCCATGTAAATTAACAGAGGATGAGGGAAACATGAGCGAAGAACTGTGTTTTATGGTACGGAGATTTCTTTTCAGTGATAGACTTAGCTTTTCAGTAGTAGAGAGAGAATAGGAATGGATTCTTCTTTCTGCTAATTAGATTCTCTCTGGAAAAAAGCTGGTGGTAGACGAACAGCTTTTTCATTGATAGGAATAAAATGAAAAGAAATGAAAGAATAATTAATGCATTTTTACCAAGAACATTTGAATGACATGTGAATCATTGCTATCTCTCACTTTTTCCACTCTTGTCAAAGATTTCTGAATCTTTTTACTACTCCCATCAAAACTAGAAAAAAATCAGGTAGTTCATCCTTAATTTCTTGTTGGCGAACATCTTGAATTTCATTTGGAAATGGAGAAGAACAGTGGTTGTTTTTCTTTCATCAAACTACTGAAGGATGAAGACTTCTCCAAGGAAATTGTACGTAATCATCACTCTTATGAAACCCTTCTTCATCTTTTTTTTTTTTTTTTTTTTTTTTTTTGCAGCAAAAATGTAGAGAACCTAATTATTAATTCATAATACTATTTTGCAGCAAATTCCAGATTCATTTGTGAAGAAACATTCAAAAGAACTTTCTAGAAGCTACATTCTCCTGGACACTCAATCCGAAATATCATGGACCGTAAAGATTCGGTGTAGTAAAGAGACTCACCGACGTTACTACTATATGTGCGACGGCGAATGGTCGTTTTTCGTGAAGTTTTATGATCTGAAATACGGAGATTATCTGCTGTTCTTCTTGATCGACGATAATGTCTTCAAAGTCATACCTTACGGTGCTGATTGTTGCCCCAAGTTTTCATCATACCGTCGCCGTAATCTTGAATCTCATCAATCCATCAGCGACGATTCTTTAAATGATGATGATGCGGACGACGACGATGATGATGGTGATGAAGAAGAAGAAGAAAAAGAAGATGATGGAGTGATACACAAACGACGACGTAGGGTTTTTGATTCTCGTACAAATCAAAATAATAAGAAGAAGAAGACTAAGGTTGAACATGGTACTGGACATTCGAAAAGGTCTCAAAATTTCAAGAAGTCAAAGGTTGTTGAATCATGCCCACCTGGATCTTCAAGTAGATCAAAATCAGGTGATTTCTTTCTTCTTCTTTTTAATGTTAGTCCTTTTAATTCTTATATTATCTTTTTATAATTAATATACGTATATATATATATATATATATATATATATATATATAAACATAGTTTGTTTTCTGTAATCTGAAGGAAGTAGAGGATCAGGTGCTTTTATGGACTTGAATGCAAAGGATCCCTTCTGCATAATGACTATCAAGAGGCACAATAGAAGATTCATGGTGAAATATCAACACCCCTAATTATATATATATATATATATATATATATATATATATTATTTATTTATATTTAGTAGTTTTTTTTTTTGGTAAGCATATATATATTTAGTAGTTAGTACATTGCATATAAATATATATATATATATATTTCTCAGACGATACCAAAAGCTTTTGCTGAGAAAACAAGTATAGGAGAAGAGGAAAATGTCATATTGCGGGGCAAAGATAACCGAGAATGGGCGGTTGGAATTAAAAATACGGAAGATGGAAGGGTTAACATGATGTCCGGATGGCACGATTTCTATAAAGGGTATGGTTTGGAAGAAGGTGATTCTTGTAAATTCACTCATATGATGATGAACAACGATAAGGGTTCCGAAAAAATTACACTTCTTGTCGAAGTTCCTAGAGAAATTATTCATCCATGAAAAAAAAAATCATCGTTTAGTGTAATTTGTGGGCTGTTGTTGTACTTTTAGCTTCATGTTTATGGATCATTTGTATGGTAAATCAAATATTTTTGCTAGAAATATTGCGTTTGAGATTTACAAGATCGATACAAAATCAAGAATATCTACAAATATATGAATAAATAAATAGAGACAAATCAAGAGAATATATCTATTTCTAAAAATAAAGAAATTGTTTAATATCAAAATATATTTATCCTCTAATAGTTTCTATAGCTAATTTGGTGATGAGATTTTCAAGTGAACTATACTGTTTCGACTAATATAAATTCAATTTGAATTAATTATACTCACAAAGTCTAATTTTTATTCGAGAGAAAAGTCTCATCCAAACTCTAACATAACTTTTTTTTTATGATCATGTATGTGAATACCCTATATAATTAGCTAGTCATATACTAAAATGAAACCTAATGAATACGAAATTCAAAACATATGCTCAACCCCTCGACATGATGAATAAGTTCATCGTAAATGTTACACAAAATTATAAATTGAATATTTATTGTAAACGCCATAAACCAATAACTTCAAATACTGAAAAGTCTAATAATATAATATTATAAAATTCCGAAAAAAAGTCCACAAAGGAAAATAATATAAAATCGAAGTATCACTTTAACCTACAATCAAGATTTAACTAAGAAGGAAGAATAAGTTCAACACTAAATACATTTCCAAGATTCCTAAGTAAGGTGAATTTGTATGTGTCACCAATCTTCGGTTCATATCCTCCCAAGAAGCTCGTCCATCCTTCGGTCATTATAAGCCTCCCTCCCCTTCTCCAAATCTTCACCGTCCATTCCTTATCATCTTCCCCATGCAAGACCATAGTTTCTTTAAAATCAAATTTCGTTTCTTTAATAAATCCAGCCGGGATTGCCTGAAATAATAATCCCATCCACACGAATAATTTAGTTTCAATATCAATCATATGAATAATTTCAAAATTACAAAAATAATGTCATTAAAAAATTGTAATCTTATATGCAGATGTATATATATATATAAAGAAAATATGATCGAAATTTCACCATTTGTAGTTTGTGAGACTGTCTAAACTTCTTAATAAAGTAGGGATTCTCCAAATTGGCTACGTAATAATTGTTATATTCGTCCACAGTTTCTTCTCTTTCGCCACTGTTTTCTTCTTTCACCCTAATACCTGAAAACGTTACGCATTATAAATAAAAAAATCAAGAAATCACCAGTTTTCATAGAAAATCTAATTACCGTCGGATGGATCAAGATCATCATCATCATCATCTTCTAGAAGACTATCGGATTCGGATTTTTCATCATAGGAGAAATCAAATTTTCGATTGGAATCGGATCCGTAGGTAATAACAAAGAACGTTGACTTATTAACCAGCCAAAACAATACATAATCTCCATACTTTAATTTGTGATCTTTAACGAAATTTGGCCACGCGTCCTTGCAAATGTACAATACGTCGTCGTTGTTGTTACCTTTCCGGCGAATTCTCACCGGCCATGACTTATTGCCGCCGCCGGCGGTGCATTTGAGTAAACATTTCTTGGGAAGCTTGTTTTTGAAATATTTCCTTGTGAAATTATTCGGTATTCGCTGCAAAAAAAAAAAAGAAAAAAACTATGGAGAATTCATGGGTACGTGTAAATTAATAGTGCAAGAGGGGAAAAAAAAAAAACTTACGATTTCTTTACTAAAATCTTCTTCCATTAACAGCTTGAGGAAAGAAGGATAGTTATGGAGATTTCTTTCCATGGTGTAAGACTTTTGGGTTTTTAGCAGTAAAGAGAGGAATAAAGATGAGAAATGGATGGGTTTTTTTCCTTCTTAAAATTAGGTTCTGCTGAAAATCTGGCGGTAGACGAATAACTTTTTTGTTGATAGGAATAAAATGAAAAGAAATGAATGCATAATGCGTTGTTACCAAGAACATTGAATGACTACTCACTCTCTCTCCCTTTTTTACTCTTGTCATAAATTTTTTTTGGTGATCAAGTATCGAGAGGAAATCGTGATAGAAGACTCCAAGATTACGATAATATATAATTAAAATTACGGTATAAAATCGTCTTTTATATGTGTTAAACTTAACATCTAAATAAGAGCAAACTAAATTAACTAGACTATCACATTTTCACGCTCTAATTATAGATTTTTACTACTCCCTTATAATATATATTTAAAAAATGGAAGTATTTTTTTTTCGTTTTTAATGTATATTAAATTTATGATCATCGTGTTGATAATGTGTTATAAATATGACAATATTATCTATGGGTTGAAGTGTATATAAGCTAAGATGAGAGGATTAAAATTGCAATTAAAGTAGTAATTTGGCCCTCAAACTATACACATTTTCATAATGTCATTCATAAATTTTTAGCTGTGTTAATTGTATTTACAAACAATCCCAAGATGCAAATTAGCTAATAAAAAGCTCTTTGCAAGCAGTTGTAAAGTTTTTTTTTTCTTAGACACGAGTATTCTAAATGAGTCTTAAACTATGTGATGACACCTTTAAGCCAAATTCACATCTAGACTAATCTCTGTTCGAGCCGAGTTGGTCTCTTGCGAGAGAAAACTCCGAGCCCAAATTTTAAACAGTAATTGTAAAGTTAAATAATAATTACTAGGATATTCTTAGACAATTTAATATTCTTATCTAAGGAAAAATAATTAATAAGAGCAAGTAGGGAAAATTTTAAAATAAAATTAAGGTACTTTTTCTACAGACAAAGTGTAAATAATCATTAGATACAATAAGATTTGTTCAATTGAGAAAGTTGTGAGTAATTATGAAAATGTATTAACTTATAAAAGTATCAAAATTTGAATAAGGGGTATTCAAATTTCACAATTTTTAAATGTATTGTGAACATAGATTTTTTTGTTTCTCTACAAAATTAAAATTACAAATAAATCGAAATTATGTCTAACAAAATATATTTAAAAAAAATTGAGGGCTTTTTTCGTTCATGATTTCTCCGAAGATTGTGAGCTTGATCTCAAAATAGATTCGACTTTGAGGGCCTTTTAGGGTTTGATTCTGATTCGTGATTTCTCCAAGGGACGTGAGCTTGATCTCAAAATGGATTCTACTTTAAGGACCTTTTAAGGTTTAATCTTGATCCATGCTTTCTCTAAGGTTCGTGAGCTTGATCTCGAAATGGATTCGACTTCGAAGGCCTTTTAAAGTTTGATCTTGATTTGTGATTTCTCCAATAGTCACTAGTTTGATCTCAAAATGAATTCAACTTCGAGGATTAGCAATCTAAGAGTTAGTTCTTTTATTAAAGACCAAAAATCTTAATTATATATTTTAAATATATGGATAAATTTTTTATCATCTACACCATATCTTTAATTAAATTGCTTCAAACTCTTATTTAATAACTACATTAAAAGATGTTCTAAACTATCTATGTGGGAGCATTTTTTCACAATCCTAAGTATAATTTTTGATATTGTTGTTTTCCTCCTCTTAGTACTCGTACGTTACAACATAGAAAGTGGTTCATGAAGTGTAGTTAAAAAAATTAAATGATCATTTCCTTAATATTTTTATAGGAAAAAAACATTAAATTGTATTTTCACCCAAAAAAAAAAAAGTGTAACTGACCAACTTGATAGTCAAATGTATTTTCAACCTCTTTTTTTTAAAAATTTTTTAAACAAAAGTAAGAGAAATAATATGTTATTTTATTTAAAAATATTAAAATATTATTTAACCTTAATTTCTAAGTAAAAAAAAAAAAAGAATAATTATTAATCTAATTTTTTAAAGAAAATTATATACTTTTTGTCTGAAAAAGATCTCAAGAAGTTGTATAAATTAAAGATAGAAAGATACTTTAAAAAGATATATGGTTGTAAATTAAATGATGATTAGTGGAATATATTCTTGGACAAACCAACATAATTAACCTTGGAATGTGTGCCCATAGACACCCTCTAAGCCATTCAAAGTGCCCTTACAAAATATAATCGTACTATACCAAAAAAAGTAAATGTCGGGCAATTATTTAATTAATTACTCCTTCCGTTTTTTATTTTTATTTTTATTTTTTCGCTAAGCACACAAGAGATTGAGATATTTTAAATAAGTTTCAAATTATGAAGAACTCCTAAATCTATATTCAATCTAATTCTGTTCGAGCTGCATTGGTCCTTTTATGGGAGAAACCATTAGTACCAAAATCATTTAAGTCAGAAAAATTCTTTACCAACTCTTTAAATCAATATCTACATTTAAACTAATCATGTTCGAGTCCGGTTGGTCCTTACAAAAGGAAACTCTAGTGCTGCATATGTGAGTAGGAGTTTGAACCTCAACATCACTTAAGTCAAAAGAACACCTTACCAACTTTTCTACAAATTATTTTTTATTTTTTATACAATATAATTAATATTTATTAATTTTTTTTTAAAAAAAAAGAAATCAATCTAATTTTTTTGTGTATATGTGTGAGGTTTTTTTTTTTTTTTTTAAAAAAAAAAAATTTAATTAGTGTAGTCAAAAAGGAGCCAATTAATATTTATATATATATAAAAAAAAGAAAGATGGAAAGTGAATTAATGAGCTGTTCTAAAGTTAAATGATCACTTCCCTCAATATTTTTTGGGCAAATAGAAATTAATGCACCCTTGGACTACTACTACTACATGCTTACCTTCCCTTCCCTTCCCTTCCCTTCCCCATGGAGAGACCTCTATTTAAACACTGCAATTCCACACCCTGAAAAAAACACACCATTTCTTCTGAGAAATCAAAAAAAAAAAAAACCCCAAAGAAAAGAAGAAGATGATGATGATGATGAGCTCAAAAACAAGTTCTGCATTGGTTCTGATGATGGCGATACTGGCAATGACGAGTCTTACGAGTAGCACTACTAAGTTTGTGGTGGGTGCAGGTGCAGCTACAGCAGATTCAACTTGTGATGATTGTATCAAAAGAAACTGCATGAATTCTGCTTTCTGTGGCAATCCTCAATCTGTTCCTTGTTGTCGTTGTAAAGTTACAAATTGTGGGAGTCAGTGTGCAAAGTGTAGTTCTTTGAATTTTAAGACTGTTAATGTATAATTCATATTCTTGGGTTCTTCTTTATAGTAGTACCCTTTCTTTTGGTTTAAATTATGAATTCATATTAAATCAAGAACATTCAACTTCTTATACTACCTATTTATTTTATATGTTTCTTTTTTTTTTTTTTTAAAAAAAAAAGAATTAGATTTGCAAGGTGTAACTTAGCGGAATTTAGATTAGTCTAAACAGATTTTGAAAATCAGATAATTTTTTTTAAAAAAAATTAATTAATTTATTGATGCTGACCAATTCATCCTTCAAACGAAACAAAAAATAAAAAACGTTTTTGCCTTTCAAAGAAAACGTTTATTTATTTCTTTTTCTTCTTTTGTGTGTATTAATGATCTCAGTTCAATTGATAGGTATATTGGAGAAATTCATGCCTAAAATATCAAAGAATTATGGAATAATAGTCAAAAGTTGGGCTCAAAAAGGAGGAGAGTGATTTGATTGATACTATAAAAGATTTTTAAAAAATCATGATTAATTAAAAGAAATTTTATTGATTCTAAACTAGGCCCTTCCGACCCAGACTAATCCATCCAGGAAGGCCCAACAATACAGGTATACCCGCACTTGCAAATATATCTCGAACTGTGGAACTCCGGGTGAAGTTTAAACCCTTATCCTCTTGACAAGCCAAGAGGTGAGGGAGAAACTCTTAGACCAATGACCAAGAGAGATTTGAACTCTCAACCAAGGAGAGACTTCTAGATTAGACAAGGAGAGGAACTTCAATTATTTAGGGTTTTATTTAAATTTTTTTTTCAGTTGATAATAAATATTTTATTTCAAATAAATTCATCATTTATTTATTTTTATTTCAAAATTTATCACTATCCAACCATTTTTTTTTTCTTCTCGTGACCAATACACCCACTAAACTTAAAGATTTTTTTCCCCTTATTATTTCACGTCCTTCCCCGCCTCAAGACAATTATTTTTCTTGTTAATATCTTGAATTTAAATTTTAACCAAATAAATATCTTTATTTATAATAATTGTGCTAGAAAAAATATAAAGTGGCAAAAAAAAGGCATAAGTTTAATAGATGTACTAAAAGTGATCAAATATTAGTTAATTTTGTTTAAAAGGAATAATTCGAAAATAGACAAATTATCAATTTATTTAAAATAAAAGATTTAAGACTACTCGAAAAATATAAATAATTATGAGATTCAAACAATAAATTTTCCTTAATTAGAATTAAGAAGAAAAATAGAGGAATTTGATCATTGATCTTTTTTTAAGAGTGCCTTCCTAAAGATGGAAAGTAAATTAGATAATACTCCAACCAAATTTACCTTCTTTGGATATTAGTAATCCACACCAAAATTGAGAGATTGTAAAACCTTTTATTATACTCTATTTTTGGAAAATTTTATTTGCACAAACAATTCTTCATAATATTTATATTTTTTTAACTTTTTTTATATATATATATATATATATATATATATATATATATATATATATATATATATATAATAGCATAATTTGGTCTATTGGTTCGTTAGGGCCTATTGGGAAGAAGTAATTTTCGTTGATAATCGAGATGAAATAGAAAATCAACGCCTGTTAGTCTAAGTGGAAGAAGTTTGATTTTTCAAATATATGTTCTTTGAGGCTTGATTTTCCCATACATCTCGTATCGAATTCAAACTTTACTTACGGAGTGACAACTATATGGAGAGCTTCTTCCCAATAGACATATGTGACCCGACTAGATTCTAATTTAATTGGGCCAAAAAAAAAAATTAAATTAAACATAAGACAAATAAAGCGTTGTTTTCCCAAATGCATTGAAACAATCTTAATTTAATGGCCAAAATGCTAACTACAATACATTAAAAGAGTGAAAATCTCTTCGATTACTTACAATTTATTTATTGCCGGTTTTTTTCATTGGTTCCTTGTCATTTTTGTCCTCCCATTTACAATTATCTTAAGGTACATTGGTATTCTTTTCAACTCCTTAGTCCTTTTTCTATATATATATATATTATATATATATATATATATTGTGTATTTGATAGTGACTTTATATCCGATTGATTCAAAATCAAATTTAACAATTATATACGAGATTTAAACTCGAAACTATGGACAATAAAGTTCATTCCACTTGTACCAACAAAAGATATTAAATAAAACATTCTTAATCAATTACAACAATAAAAGAAGATTGCTATTGAGACATGATTTCAACACTAAATACGTTACCAAGACTCCTACGTAAAGTGAATTTACATTTATCACCAATCTTCACTTTATATCCATTGAAGAATTTCGCCCATCCTTCCCCAAAAAGCACCGCACCTCGAGTTGTCCGAATTTTCACCGTCCATTTTCGTTTATCTTCTCCATACAGGGCAAATTTTCCATTGCCACTCAAGTTTGTTTGCTTAGCAAATCCAGTTGGTATGGCCTGAAATATATAATCCATCATACTTCAATATATATATATATATATATATATATATATATATATATATATTTGGTTCGAATAATTTGAATGTATTAAGGTCATTAAAGTACACCACCATATGTGTTTTATGTGAGGGCTTCAACTTCTTAACGAAGTAGGGATTCTTCAAATTTGTTCTATAATAGCATCCAAATGCACAAGTTGTTTTTTCTTCTTCTTCTTCAATATCATCTTTCTCGTTCTCTTTCTTTGCTACTTTACCATAATTAATCAAAGAGACTTATGCACATTATTATAATCGGATAAAAAAAGAATACGCAATTTAATTAGTTAATTAATTACCTGAATTATGTCTTGATGATCTCTTCGACTTCTTATTAGAAGATTGTCTTTTCAATGGATCAAAATCACCATTATCATCTTTATCATGACTAATACTACGATATTCTTCATCATCATATTCATAACTGTCGTCATCTTCTTCCAGACTGTCAAATTCTTCGTCAGATTCGCTAAACGAATCGTTGGATTCTTTATCATCATTAACGGATAAATCGATTTTTCGATTGCAGTCAGCTCCATAAGTTATAACCTCAAAAGTTCTTTTCTTGACAAATAAGAACAGAACGTAATCTCCGTACTTCAACTTGTGATCTTTGACGAATTTCGGCCATGCATTCTTGCATATGTAGAAATCGTTACCTCTGCGACAAATTCTCACCGGCCATGATTTCTTTCCTGCTGTGTTTTTAAGTATGCATTTTCTCGATAGCTTTTTCTTGAAATCCCTAGTGAAAGAATTCGGTATTCGCTGCGTGCATGCATGCAGAACAATTAGTTGTTAATGAAACAGAAGAAAAAGAGGAGAAGAAAAAAAAAAAGAAAAAAAGAACATACGAACATATTTGTTTTCTAAAATCTTCTTCCATCAATAACTTGAGAAAAGAGGGACAAATTGGTGTTTGCTTTCCATACTAAGATTAATTGGGGAGAAAATGGATTGAAGATAATTTTTCTTTGGATGGAAAAAGTATAAAAATTCAGGGACTGAGAGTAAACAGAACTGTAGACGATTTGTTTTCTAAAATCTACCTGAAATTCAGTCGAATATTATATATAATATATATATATATATATATATTATATATATATATATATTGCAAGTGTTAATATATTTTTTTTCTTTCAATATTTCTTTAAAATAAAATTACAACACAAAACCGTCATAATTAATTATAAATAAAAAATTATTAGAATAAATATAAGTAAAACTATATAAATTTTAAATTTTGTTACGTCCAATGAACCTATATTTATGTAGTTGAACAAGAAAATAGAAGAAAAAATTTTATTTTATTTTTAATAAAAACAAGGAAGTGAAAAGTTTTATAAAAATTAAAAATTAAAAAATAACATAAATATTAATAAAATTTAAGTATAACATAAAAAAATTTAATAAAATTGAAATAAACAAAAAGAAAGTGAATTCCAAATATAGGCCCAAACCCAAATTTTACGCCTAAATATTAATTGTCCAGACCCAAACTATCTGTCCACTTAAGTCAAAATATTCACAGTCCAAGTCCAAATATTGGCATAAGTCAAATTCTGCAAATACTTAATGCCCAAACCCAAATTATATGCCCAAATACTTTCTCCTAAAGCCTAATATAGCAGTCCAGTCTTAAATCAAAATATTTTCAGCACAAGTCCAAATATAGGCCCAAGACCAAATCCTTCATTAATCTAAAGCCAAAATCAAAATTATAAACCCATATAATTTTTGCAAAGCCCAAATTATCTGTCCAATTTGAAATCAAAATGTTTTCAGTCCAAATCCAAATTAGGCCCAAGTCGAAATCTAACATAAATTTAACGCCGAAACCCGCCCAAAGTTTAAGCTTAAATATTTTGTGTAAAAACACAAGTTTTTTGTCCAATCTTAAGTCCAAATAGAAGCCGAAAATACAAACCTCTGCCAAAATCCAAATTATAAGCCCAAATATTCCAAGAAGAGCCAAAATTACCTGTCCAATCTTAAATCAAAATGTCAAAATGTTTTCGGTGTAAGTAGAAATATAGGCCCAAACCCAAATTTTACTCCTAAATATTAATTGGCAAGACCCAAACTATCTGTCCAATCTTAAGTCAAAATATTCACAATACAAGTCCAAATATCGGCCCAAGTCAAATTCTGCAAAAATTTAATGCCCAAACCCAAATTGTAAATCCGAATACTTTCTACTAAAGCCCAATATAGTAGTCCAATCTTAAATCATAATGTTTTCAGCACAAGTCCAAATACAGGCCCAAATGAAATCCTTCATTAATCTAAAGCCAAAAACAAAATTAAAAACCCATATAATTTTTGCAAACCCTAAATTATCTGTCCAATCTTAAATCAAAATGTTTTCAGTCCAATTCCAAATTAGGTCCAAGGGGAAATCTAACATAAATTTAACGCCGAAGCCCGCCCAAAGTTTAAGCCCAAATGTTTTGTGCAAAAACCCAATTTTTTTGTCCAATCAAAACCTCTATAAATCCAATGCCAAAATGAAAATTATAAGCTCAAATATTCCAATCTTAAATCAAAATGTCAAAATGTTTTGAGTCTAAGGCTAAAAAGCCTGCCTATGCCAAATTTTAAGCCGAATACTGCCGAGATTTTTGACGGTATTTATTTATTAATTACTTATATTATTATTTTTTAATTCAAAAGGAATTTTCTTAATTAAGGTTTAGAAAATTAAATACGCAAACCTAATAATTAAGGGGTTAGGATAATTATTAGGTATTATCAATTTGAATAGTCGCCCTCTCTTTTTACAAATTATCACTCATAAGAGAAGATTTTATTAATTAATTGTCACATTATTATTATTTTTTACTAATTTTATTTTGTATTTTTGGTAAAAAATTAATTACAATGACTAATGACAATCTTACAATTACTTTTTCATTAATTTTACTTCTTTTTATTTTTTCTTTTAAACGTTTGAGTAATTTTAGTAAATGGGGGTAATAAAAGGTAAAAACAATATAAGAACTTCTATTGTAAAATGGTAACTGATGGCTAATGCCTAAACGGGCCGCGTCTACTATATAAAGCCCGAATTATTAAACTCAAGCTTAAATTCTTTTTCAAAATTTTAAGCTCAAACACTAAGATAATCCCAATTGTAAAGCCCAAATGTTTTCAGTCTCAGTCCAAATATAAGCCCATGATATAATGCTGCTTAAATCTTACTTTCAACCCCAAATTTTAAGTTCACATATTTCCTGGTAAAGCCCAAGTTATCGATCCAATATTAAGTTAAAATATTTTCATTCCATGTCCAAATTAAGGCCCAAGAAAAAACCCTTTATAAACAAAATTTAGAGTCCAAAACTTTCGGGTAAGGCCCAAATTACCTGTCCAAATCTTAAGTCAAAATGTTCTTAATATAAGCCCAAATTTGGGCAGAAATATTTCTGCAAGAGACCAATTTACCAGTCCAATCTAAATCAAAATGTTTACAATTGTAAGTCTAAATATAGGCCCAATACAAAAGCCTGCATAAATCTTACGCAGATGCCCAAATGTTTAGCCCAAATTACCTGTGGAATCTCAGTCCAAGTCCGAATATAGGCACAAGACTAAATTCTTCATAAATCTTACGCCCAAGCCCAAATTTTAAGGCAATTTGTTTCCGGGCAAAAGTCCATATTAATCCATAGAAGGCGGAATACGATTCTTACTTTGAATAGTAATATACTGTATAAAAAATTATAGCACCTTCAAAAAAAAGCTCAACAAATTGAACTTTAAAAATAATTGAGAAATACAAAGAATCACAAATATTACAAAAATTAAAAAATATCAAAAGTTTAGATAAGATCAAAATTTAATAAAATTAAAAAAACATAAATAAAACTAATTCTTTATGTATAAAAAAAAGTTCAATCTATGAATATTAAAGGATTAAATAAAATGAAAATTTAATAAATTAAAAAAATAATTATAACATAAATACAAAGAATTGTATATAGAAATTAAATAGAAAAAAATGTAGAATATCAAGAATATAAGAAGATTAAAAGTTTAATTAAAATTAAAATATAATGATATGAAAGAAGATTAAAGAAATTAGCATAAATTATAATTAATGGTAAAAAAAAACTTTAAATAGATATAGGAAGATAAATATATAAAATAAAATAAAAAGACAATAAAGACCAACAAATTGAATAAAATTACAAAAAAATGTTATTAGAAAGTTGTAATCTTATATATAATAGATATGTGACATATGTGTCGAACTCATATTTCTCATATGGCAGGTCAAGTGAGACACTTAAGTAAAGAAAATCGGAAGTCAAACTAATTAGATTATCGCATTAATGTTAATTGGTATTCTTTTATATATCATTGAAAAAAAAAATTAAAATCGTGAAAAATTAATGAGCATTTATCTTGAATTTTATACGCATCACAATGAAAAGAAAATAAAGGTTTTTTTTTTTTTTTTTTTTTTACATTGATATTTTTTAATTCATAACTTTATAATCAATACTTTATAACTCATGCTCATGAATTGTTTTTATTTTTTTAAAAAATAAAATTTAAGAATATTTTTTTTTATAAATAGAGTACAATGATATTATTTGATTTAACCCACTTCAATGGGCTCATAGTTTAAAATGCGTTATTGAGTAAAGAGATTCAAGTTTTTGCCTAAAACCGTTCGGAAATCTTCTAAGAGAGCAATGTGAGCTTTTAAATCACAATAATTTTAATTTTTTCAAATTAAAAAAAATACATTAATTTTTGTATTTTCAGGTCCATACCAAGTGAAAAAAAAAAAAAGTGTCTAACTTATAGGAATTTTCCTTCATAAATCTAGAAATTGTATTTTTTGACTAGACGTGTTGGACAAGGAATATATAATCTTCACATGCCCAAATTTAACCCCAGAAACGGGTCAAAAAAAAACTTGGGACTTTCCCCCTTGTACAAAACGACAATTCTTAGGTTGATTGCTTGTCTCTTTCTACCCATATAAAATTACCCTTTTACCCTTGAATGTTTTCTGTTGGTACATATACTTTGACTTTTCCAAGAGCATGGGAACTTTCATTCTTTCTTGGAAGATATAATATTGACCATGGAAATTTCTTCCTTCCCTCCTCTTCTTGAATATTCAATTGTCAAAAAAAAAACCATACTATAAAAGGCAAATCATCTTCTTCCATGACCATCCAAAAAAATTCAACAGCAAACATCATCATAGAAAGTGTTCTTGCATCCAAAATTCTTGATTTCTTGTTCTGATTTTTCCTTTGATCACAAACAAAAATGAGTCGAAATTCGGCCATGAAGATGTCTAGCATGTTTCTAAAGCAGCTTAGGCCTAATATGTTCACCGGAGGTTCAAGTGGCCGGTTTGGGATGGTTTCCACCTCCATGGCGGAGACAAGGTTTTGGAGTACCAAGGCGACCGATTACCGGAAAGAAGAGATCCCATCGCAAACTTCAGCCGGTACTGCAGCTAATGGTTCAGAAGGTGGAGCTACAAAAGGGATCGTGAGCTATTGGGGAGTTCCTCCATCTATGATCACTAAGGAAGATGGTTCTCCTTGGAGGTGGAATTGTTTCAGGGTATGTATATGTATATATATATTCAAGATTTTCTAAAAATTGTTAAATCGAGTTAAATTTAACTAAGATTTTGATATTTAGATGAAGTTTTTAGTATTAATTTCTTGATGCATATATAATTGATCAACAGCCATGGGAGACCTACACAGCAGATACCTCAATTGATGTGAAGAAGCATCACAAAGCTGAAAATTTCACTGATAAATTTGCTTATTCGATTGTTCAAGCACTCAAGATTCCCACTCAACTTTTCTTTCAGGTAATATACATACATATATATATATATATATATCCCATTTCAAAGAACTTAAAAATTGAAACTTTTTTTTTTCTGTCTCCCAATCATTGCATTTCTTGGACTTATCTGACCTGGTCAAATTACGTCTTAGTGTCAACTACTATTGACATGACACTTATGGTCAATTACTTGACATTGTCCTTATTGTACTAAATGAATATTTTGAATTGACTATGAATATCTAAATTTATTCTTAGTTACGGTTGACATTGTCCTTATTGTACTAAATGAATATTTTGAATTGACTATGAATATCTAAATTTATTCTTAGTTACGGTTAAGAGTTTAATTTTTGAGCTAATCCTCTCACATTGTAATCTCTTGTGATATTAAAAAAGTGTTTACTTACTTGGGTTTTGAACTCCGAGAACTTTGAGAAAGATTTTGGTAAAATTGAATTTTTCATTTGCATATGAACAGAGAAAACACATGTGCCATGCAATGTTACTAGAGACAGTAGCAGCTGTGCCGGGAATGGTTGGAGGAATGCTATTACACTTCAAATCACTGAGACGATTCGAACAAAGTGGAGGATGGATCAAAGCTTTATTAGAAGAAGCAGAGAATGAAAGAATGCATCTAATGACATTTCTTGAACTCTCTCAGCCCAAATGGTTCGAACGTGCTTTAGTTTTCGCCGTGCAAGGTGTATTCTTCAATGGCTATTTCTTGGCATACTTAGCATCACCAAAACTAGCTCACAGAATCACTGGATATCTTGAAGAGGAAGCAGTTAATTCCTACACGGAGTTTCTGATTGATCTTGAAAAGGGACTCGTCGAGAATTCGCCGGCGCCTGCCATCGCCATTGATTACTGGAGACTTCCTCCTGGTTCAACGCTTAAAGATGTCGTCACTGTTATTAGAGCTGATGAAGCTCATCACAGAGATCTTAATCATTTTGCATCCGTAAGTGACCCAAATATGATTTCTTGATTCTTGATTTCTTGAAATTTTTTACGGAATTAATTAATTTTGTATCTTTTGAATTTCAGGACATACATACCCAGGGACATGAATTGAAAGAGTATCCTGCACCATTGGGATATCACTAAGGGGCAAAGAGAAGAAAAAGAGGAAAAAAAAAAGAGCTCTTTGTATGTATATATATATATATATATTTGATTTTATATTGAAGTTTTTTTATAATAATTTTTGACCAAAATAAAAGGCCAGTTCAAATTAAGCATATTCTTATGTAATATTCTTACTTCTCCATATAAAAAAAAAAAAAAAAAAAGGATTTTGGTTGTTGAAAATACATCTAAAAAAATAAGAAATCATAGTTTAGATAAAATTAAGTTTAAAGAAATAATATGAAATTATAGTTTTTTTATTTGTATATAAGAGAGAAATATAAATATATAAAAAATATATTTTTTTAATTTATAATAATTTTTTAAAAAAATTTACATGAATCCATAAAATTGATATAAATATATTAAAAATTATTATTTTATTAATAAAGAATTATATTATTTGTGCTATAATTATTAAAATATAAAATTTTTAAAACTTAAATCATACAATTTAATTTGTAAGAGAAAAAAAAAATCTGTAAAATAAGTTTTGACTAGAGGCTAATGACTAACGATGAACCCTTAAACTCACGAAGCTTTATCTTCGTGTAGCCATTTTTTCCCTAACTTGGATCCCATGAATTTCTAATAACCTAATCTAGACCATTCTTTTAACCATATCTAACAACATTTACCTCCTGTACCCATGATTCAATAACATTCCGTATTTCCTTATAACTATCGTTTTTAATAGATTATTTATAATTTTTTTTATCTTCCATGACTTTTTAATTTATTATTATTTATTTAATTTTTTCATTATATATTTAAAAATATATTAATTTTAAAATATATATATTTAAGTGGAGTTTAAAAGAAAAGTGAAAAGAAAAGGTAATCTATTTACTTTTAATGATTAATTAAAGTTATATTTCTTACACCATTCTTCTACTTTCACTAACTTATTCTTTAGGAAAATTAGTGTAATTATTAACTCTTTATTTATAATTTTTTAACTCTTCCACTTCTATTGAAGACTTAGATCAATTATTAAGATTTAATTATAATATCATATAGTTATCTATATACTTTTATCTTATTTTATTATAATATACAATATTTTAATATTCTCTACTAATTTTTACAACATTTTACACTAGTTTACTTCCTTTTAAAATATTCTAATAAACTGTAGAGTAATTTAAATGGATTTCCAATATGCAAAGGATCTTTGTTTTGGTGGAAAATGATTCTACAAAACTATTATAATTTGAAAATACATTATTTTATCATGACATCGTGACTAATAAATAATTATTGGAACAATATTAAAATATTAAAAAAAATAATAATAATAAAATAATATAAAATTAAGTAAGTTAAAAGATTAAATAAACATAAAGTTTTAATAAAGTTCATGCATAAAATTAATTATCATTATTTTTAATTTTTATCTTTTTTTTCTCATTGATCTTACATTTAATAAATAAATATATGAATTTAACCAAATTTAAATAGTATTATCCTATCTAATTTAGTAACATATTAGTATAATTTTAAATTAAGAGTACATAATTTTAACATTTTTTAAGGGAAGAAACTTGCCAATTTGACAAAATCATCATACTCATAATAATTATAGTGACACTTGGTAAATAAACATTAAGTTAAAGGGTGTGAGTAACAATAAATAAAAACTTGTTTACAGTTTTACCCTCATTTTCCTTATAAAATCCCCCAGGGGGGTAATTCACCTTAGCGGAATAGTCATCTATACAGACGCCACTATTAAAATTTTAGGGTTTCATGATTCGCATTTGTTTAAAAAAAGCTTTTCTCTGTAATTTTTAGGGTTTCATGAATTTGCTCGTTTACACCGACATCTGTGTGATTAATTTGATTTTAGCAGCTTCTTTGATTTTTTTACCCAAAGTTGTTGCTTTGATTGTATAGTTGATTTTGTTTTTTGAAAAATATGTTAATCTTGAAGTTGCTTCTTAATGGTGAACTTCTCTCTTAATTCTGTGAGAGATCTTCAAGTTTTCAAAGCATAAATCAAATTTGTCAGTTTTAAACAGCACAACTATGAATTATATCTTTGTTTGCGTCGTGTTACCTGTCTTCTGCTACAAATCAGAAGTTCTCAATTTTGTAATTTCGTTGCTAGGTTTCAAGGACTCGTATATAGCGATTTCTAAGATGATAATAATTTAATAATTCAAATAATATATTTTTTAATTAAATATAAATAATATATGTTATTTATCTATTTATTTTTGTTATTGTGTAGATTTATAACATATATAATTCGAATTTTGTGTATATTTCTTTTCTTTTTTTTTCTTGTTTTATCACACTTCTTTTCTTATTGTTAATTTTTTTTAAGTGACTCGAATTTACTGAATCGAAAATAATATATATTTATATATATTTTCTTATTATGCACAAGAATCGAAAAAAATAATATATATTATATTTATATTTGTTTTTTTAAGAAAAAAAATATATTTACAAATTGAGTGACTTTCCTCTAAATGAATGAATGATCTTTTTTGCTAAAAAATATTATATATAAGAAACAAGAAAGAAAGAGAAGAAAACAATATATTTATAATTAAAATTAAAAATATATTATTTTAATTATTATAAATAATATTAATATTATATTTGATAATAATTTTAAATTTTATTATTATCGCTATAAGGCATAGATTTCTAGTTTCCTATTTTTAGTTCTCTAATGTATTTTGTATATATAAATGTATCTCTTCTATATGGAGATTGAGAAAAATATAACAGTTTCTTAAATATTGTCAAATTATAATATTGGAGATGGGAAGAAATATCATTGTACAATATATTTATACATCAACATTAAAAATTTGTCCTATAATTTACAAGAAAGTGTAAATAAATTATGATAATAAATTTAAATTAAGTTGAAAATAAATAAAGTAATTCAATAATATCCAACAAAAATTTAACAAAAAAACAAAATTGTACACTAATTCGGTCTTAACCTGAGTTATAACAAACTGGCTTGACCCTACCAATAGCGATATTTTAAATTTGATTTTTCACTAAAATATATAATATATTAAAAAGATTTTTCACTAGAAAAATCAAAATTTTGAACAATAATTTTTTTTAAAAAAATAATAATAATAATAATAATTTTGAATAGGATGACGTGGGTAAAGAACAGTCCTAAAATGGTCACTTTATTGTTGGAAGTGGGGCCCACTTTCCAACCTTAAAAAAAAAAAATACACGTTTGTTAATAAAGCGTAGCTCAGAGCTCGTGAGTTCAAGGATTTTTCAAAAAAAAAAAGACTAATAATAGTACACGTTTCTTAATTAGCAGTTAACTAATATGCCTCAAGTTGGTAAAATGATATAATGCCTTTGGACTCAATCTTGCGGCTCACGCCCTTTACTTGGTCCCCAAGAAAAATTTTAATTAGTCTTTTCTTTATTAGTCTAATTAGTCTTTTCATTTCTTTTCTTTTCTTTTCTTTTTTAAAAAACAAAATTTTACTACACCCTTCGATATTAATATATATGTATACATATTTAAATTTTAAAGTATTTATGAATTTTTTATAATATTATTATAGATAAACATGTTATTATTTGAGTAGGTCTTTTCATCAATGCAGAATTTACTAAAAAAATTTTAATGTATTGTCTAAAACTCTGGTTAAATCAATTTTTATAAAAATATCCAAAATATTTATTTTTATCAAATATATATAATATATATATATATATATATATATATCAATTCATAAAAATTCTCCTTCTCAAAAAAAAAAAAAAAAAAAAAGCTGGACCACATAAACTTGTGATTCTAATGTTGGAGATAAGAAAATATATCGTTGTAGTACAATATATTTCTACATTAATGTTAAATCTTCTGACCAATTATCCTACTCAATGAGGTGTCTACAAATACAAATCGGCGAGCTTGATTAGTCCGAGCGTGGGATGGTTTGAAGGTGTCGCTCCTCAATGACAGGACTCACCCAAGACACCCGTGTGATAAGAAAAAAAAATAAAAATTTCTACATCAATAAATAATTAAAAATCTGTGGTCATACGTTCAATGAAAAATGAGATATTGGGATAAAACAATTTAATAATTGTCATATTTTAATATATATATATATATATAATTATATAAATTTGCCTATAATTTTTTATTTAAATTTAAACATTTTTCAATATCTTAAACCCTTTTTATGGAAAATTGTTGGTCATTAAACCTTTCAAGAATCCTCTAGAGACTAAAAAATAATAATTAATTCAATTTAAGCAATTACCAAACCACATTAATCAGCTACACCGCCTCCCCACGCCAACTCGTGCACGTGAGCCAGATACTATATAAAAATCCCCATTATAACACCTTATAAAACTTGTCCCCCCCAAAAAAAAAAAAAAAAAAAAATTCTTCCTCTCCGTAACGCTCAATTAATTTTTCCAAAATTCTCGCAAATATTCAAAACAATTTCGAAAATTTCCTGTTCTTGAATTCTTGACTAAACAGACGACCACGACGACGACTCAGATGATGATGAGCCGCGGCGGATCACGGGTTGCTCGATCGCTACTCGCCCAATTAGCCGGGTACCAGCGTTACTTCTCTACTACTAATACTGCTCTCAACGGCCCGATTCGCGGAGTTATTTCCGGCACTTCCACCGGTTTCTTACGTGGAAACTATGGGATTAAGGATTCCGATAGGGCGGTGATGACTTGGGTCAGGATGTTCTCGGCTCGCCATGCCAGTACTGCGGTGGCAGTGGGAGAGAAGCAAGAAGCAGAGAAAGTGGAAGACAAAAATATTACTACGTCTGAGAGAAATGCCGTCGTAGTTAATAGTTATTGGGGACTTGAGCCTCCGAAAGTTAAAAAGGAAGATGGTACTGAATGGCCATGGAATTGCTTCAGGGTACGTATAATATATATATGTATATATATGTATAGCGTTTTTTTATTGGTTACATGGGATTTTGGATTAATTTGTTTTGGTGTTATTGAAGCCATGGGAGACATACAAGGCGGACCTTTCCATAGATCTGAATAAGCACCATGCTCCGGTGACTTTCTTGGACAAGGTTGCATATTATACTGTCAAAGCTCTCAGATGGCCTACCGATCTGTTCTTTCAGGTATTATTATCCCTTTTTTCTTCAATTTCTTGTTGAGATTTATCTGTTTCATTGATTTTGCATTATTTATTCCCGATTTAACATAGTTTCAAACTTAGAGAATTGATCGATGTCTTGGGTTTAACTTTTTTTTTATTGTCGAAGAAATTTTTAGAACTGTTTTTAATACTGTTTTTAATTTAATTCGATTTAACATTTTTATATCTTTGTTCATGTCAGGGTTTAACTTTTTGTCGTTATCGAAGAAATTTTTAGAACTGTTTTTAATTTAAAGTGCTAAAATTAATCGAAAGATAAAACAATTGAATGGATCGTGTATTTTTTTATAAGTCCATATTTTTATTAAAACGATTGTCGACCATGTTACTTTGAATATATTTATAGCACTCGTGGATGCGTTTGCTACAATATCTGAGCAGCGCCTTATCCCATTGTTTTGGTAAGAACCACATATATCCTTTTCATTTTCCTGTACCATCAGAAGATGTGGTCCGTCCAATGAAATACTAAACTAATTAAGAATGAGATTATATATATATATATATGATATTGATGTTACATATATATATATGTATATAATATGTACAGAGAAGGTACGGATGTCGTGCAATGATGTTGGAGACAGTGGCAGCAGTGCCAGGCATGGTGGGAGGAATGCTTCTCCATTGCAAATCACTGAGAAGATTTGAGCACAGTGGAGGTTGGATCAAGACACTATTGGAAGAAGCAGAGAACGAAAGAATGCATCTCATGACTTTCATGGAAGTTTCACAGCCAAGATGGTACGAGCGTGCCCTTGTCTTCACAGTGCAAGGAATTTTCTTCAACGCTTATTTCTTGACATACATTCTCTCCCCAAAATTGGCACATCGTATTGTGGGATACTTGGAAGAAGAAGCAATTCACTCCTACACTGAATTCCTCAAAGAATTGGACAAGGGCACCATTGAAAACGTTCCTGCTCCAGCAATTGCCGTTGATTACTGGCAAATGCCACCGGATTCGACTCTTCGTGATGTTGTCATGGTTGTTAGAGCTGATGAGGCTCACCACCGTGATGTCAATCACTATGCTTCGGTACAAACAAAGAACTCTTTTCTTTCATCAATTTCTTGCAGATATACATGTATATATTTTTTTTGGGTTTGATCTGATGATGATGATGAGGGTTTTATTTGGTTAATGTTTTGCAGGATATTCATTATCAGGGACACGAGCTAAAGAAAGCACCAGCTCCCATTGGATATCATTGAAAAGAAGTGGAATTAATTAGTACTGTTTCTGCTGTGGGCTGATAACTCTGTTCTTTGATATTACTACTAATATTAGTGCTGTTTGTACAGACTTGAATAAGTGTGAGGTATTTTCTATAGTTTCTGATACAAATAAATGATGATGGGAATTTGCTTTTTGCCAATATATGTGTGTGTGTGTGTTTGGTTGGGTTTTTAGTACTGAAATTTGATGTTTATTTTTGTTGGGTGTTTGGAAATGGTGTGCAGGGTGATCATCCCCTGCTTTTAGAGTCTAAGAAGTGCAAGACTCAACACATCATTTTTGCGGTAATATTTTTGGTTCTTGAAAGCAGATTTTGGATATATATATATATATATATATATATGCTCTAGTTGGTAAGAGTTTGAATTCGAAATTTATATTATATGATATAAAATAATATATAAATATATTTATAACATCTTAAAAAAACTAATCAAATCTTTGTTTTCAATCTTCAAATTCTTTGCTTCAAGACAACCCATACAAATCTTTATCATATTACATTAAAGTTTTAAAATTCAGAAAAATCCTTTGGAGAAAATGGTCACCACAGAAAAATCTGATAGTTGTCGATTTGAATTATGTTCAACTCTTACTCGGAAAAAGTCATGATAACTTACATCACGAACAAATTTTTTTTAGGGTGAGGAAGATGGAGACCGGAGTCCGGACACGTTGATTAGGTACGACAAACGTTCCTTCCCTGATGCCATACGATTTAGAGTGGTGGGAAAACGAGAGAATTTTGAGGCATTAAATTGGAGAAGGTGACCTGTGAATGTCCAAATCTCTCTAACATATATATAATATATATATATATATATATGGATAACAAAAATTAAATAGACTATTTTTCTCAAAAACAATGGAATATTACATAAAAGTAATTAGTCCACAATTAATAAAAAAGAAAGGAGGCTTACTTCAATTAAGTTAAGATGTATATTATATATATATATATAACATAAAATGTACAAATACGAAGGAAGATTAACAATTAGTATGATGAAGAATTGAAATTAGTGAAAACAAAGAACAAGACAGCAAGAATTACAAGTCCCCAATAACTTCCACCTTGAGAAAACATTCCATGCAAGGCAAGAAACACCACAAAAAGCAGCACGCATCCCCAACCATATTCATCTCCTCCACCACCGCCACTTCTTCTTCTTCTTCCGTTACTAAACCCTCGGAAAACATGATCAGCATCAAAAGAAGGAGCATTAACGCTCAAGAAATATATAATCAATATCAAAAAAAGAGGTCCAAGAATCATCTTACTAATGGCGTAAATGGTCAGCAATATTGCAAGAGGAAGTACAAGTGATTGTGAAGTGAAATAAATCAAGAGAAGAATTACGATTGGAATTACTAAAATCAGTGTAAATGCGGTGTCTTCTGCATGATCACAAACTAAAGATATGTCTTCTATTACTGACCGGCCGTGAACGAGAAAACCGAGAACTGCTACTAGTAGAAATGGGATCACTGGAGATGGGTGTGAACCCATTTTTGTGCACTTCTTGATCTGCTCCTAATTAATTATGCCCAAAACTGGGATTTTTATTGCTTTTCATTGTAAAGATATAAGAGGGGTGGAGGGTGGTTGAGAAGAAATGGAATGAATATTAATATTTATACGCTTAAATAGAACATAAAAAAAGGGAAGGGTTGGTCTCAGTTGCTGCTTCAGTTCACCAACTTGGGGTTGGGGTAGTTCGTTTAGTTTGCAAAAATAGAGAAGGTGTTACATGCCAAAGGAAAATGTTTCGCTTTGTCATAGATCGATATGTGTAGTTATGATTACACTGGAAACGCCCACAATCAATCAAATTGTTCTAATACTATGTTAAATTAAGGTAAATTGTTACGAGGTTGAATTTATCTTCTTAAAAATGTTGATATCATATTGGAAAAGATAGGAGAGATTCTGCAGGTTTTTTTTTTTTTGGATGAAGTTTTGGAGCAAAACGTAATGAAATTCATGTCTTAACAGAAAAGTAGAAGAAAGCTACAATTGATATACCTCTCTTAAAAGCAAGTTCTTGGGAGATGGTAGACTTCCAGGGCTTTGATTGTCATTTTCAAATGATGAACCCGTCTGTATATACATATATTATATTTTTTTCATATATATATATATATATATATATATATATATATATATATATATATATATATATACCATTCTAGGTTTCTTTCCATTGGCTTCAGTTTTTCTTGAAGTCGTGTGAAATGAAGTAATCATTTTAAGCTTTAATTTTGAAAATCCATATACAAATATATATTTAAATTTCACAAATATTTATGTAGGTAAACAAGTGTTTCATATCAATCGCTTAGAAGATCACTAAACAGTTATTAAGAAGAGATTTAAAGGGCAAATATGACAATCTTTGCTTATTCATCAACAAAAAGCAAAGTTTTAAAAGGATTATTCAAGGTAGTAATATATGGGACCAGCAGCAGCAGCCATTTGCTTCCTTCCAATTGAGTAGTGTCAAATTTAGGGCAAAGTTCTGACTTCATACTCGTGAGATATTTGCAGAGGGGATTGTTTAGAGACAGGTCTTTCCTCAGACCAAAGCTCAAGATTCACTGTTCCAGCTCCCCAGTGTACAACACATTTGTATACCTGCTCAATCTTGAACCTGTTCACTAATCCCAGTTCTAAACATTTATCCATAAGAATCCATTCACCTGATCAGAAATACACAAATGGATCAATCAATCATTGAGAAGAGAGTTTGACATCAGAAATTTATCGAGAAGAGAGAAAGAGAGAGAGAGAGCTCGTACCATTTGGGCGAAGATCACCTTCGAAAACCTGTTCATCAGAGTCAGGCCAAATCTCACACTTGGAACCATCAATGGATGTAAATGAAATACAGGACTGAGTAGGGTGCAGTAGAGAAAATGTTGGATGCACTCGCAGACAAACAAGCCTAGAATATCCAAAGAAGACAAAAGATATTGTTAGAAGTTGCATAAATTAGTCTTTTTCGTGTTATACTGTCTGATTTGAACATAAAATTTGCATCGATCCCCCAGTCAGACGATTAGTAGCCACAAGGAAATAAGATCTAACCTCGAGAATCCTCCAGAACCAGCACCAACTTTATGTGCTACAATACTAGATTCAATGCGAAATATCTTTGGATTATCTTTTGGGACATATATCTCTCGCTGAAGAATCAAACCACCACCAATGTCACCTTCTAGTTTAATAGATTCCACTTCTCCGGCCTGCTCCAAATCTCGTCTGTGAAAGCAAAATCGATTATTGCAGGTTTCGAATGATTAGTAAACTTTTAACCAAGAAGCATCACATGATTAAATAGTATTACTGTTTTGTAAAGGATACATTTCCAGCATAAGTTGCTGTACTTACTCAATGACAGAGTATTCCTCAGTACATCCAGCAGATCGATATTCAGTGCCACTATACTCTTCATAACCATTCATATCGACCCGACTGTGAAGCCACTGAGTTCCTGTCAACAGTGTGTAAAGAGGGGTGACATCTGCAGAAACTGCAAAAACTGCAAAAAAAATGCAAAAGCAGAATATCCTGTTAAATTCACACCTGAAGGACCATGCTCCATGGAAATAACTCGACCTCCAATCCAAGGAACCACTTTAAGAACCCAATCTCCACTTTTCAGCTGAACAGGAGTCCTTGCGAGCTCCGCTCCCTTGTGTCCAGGACCGTCATCCACATCAGGTATACTTTTGGAACTTTCTGCGAATAACAAGTAATTTTTATTAACAATTTACCAAGTTTTGAATCTATCTATGATACATAGCTCATTTCTATCAATTTTGGGATATCATAGTTTACAGATTCTTTTCACACCATAAAATTCTGCACTATCAATCTCCTGTCTAGCAGAATAACAACATTTTGACCAAAAGCTTTTTAATGGTCTTTTATCTTTCTGATTTTGCATACATATATGGAAACTATTAGCTCCAAAAAAAAGAACAAGAATAATAATAATAATACCCATTCGAGTCCTGTATTGTTTTTCACTTGCTGAAACCAAATTTGACAGATCTTTTTCTGCAGGCATTGTGATTTGGATAATTTCTCCATCATTGCCCCATGCATCAAGCTTTTTTCAGAATAAATAATTAAAATGAAGTCACAAAACATGAAGAAGTATCACAGGAATAAAATTAAAGCGCCCAAAAATTTAAATTTGAGTGGAATGTATACCATGGCACCGCTACCAAGCAGTATTTGTACATGTAAATGACGTTTTGGTCTTTTCCATGACCCTTCAGTTTTTGAGATCCTCAAAGTCACAACTGAAGATTGAAGTTCAGCGGCATATGTTGTCAAAAGATATGATCCTTCATTATAACCGTAGCCATCACCATCGTCTTCAAACAGAACGCCCTCTGCTTTGCCTGCAATTCAAGAATATTATCTCAGTTACTATAACAAGATGCCAGCAGCTGTGACATCCAGTGTTATAACCATAGACAATGATCATAATATAAAAATCCCTAATAGTCCAGAAAAGGTAAATACAGAACCACAATGGTTTCTGAAACTCAACATAATTCGGGATGCTTAGACAAGACAGAAACATCACAGTTAACTTTCTTTATTAACAAAGTCTAAATTTGCTAGTAAAATGTTGAAATTACCATTTTCATCTAGAGCTACAAGCAGTGACAAATCATCTGTTGGTTTAGCTTCACCAACATGTTGGATTGAAGGACCCAAAGGAATAATAGATCCACCTTGTAGGTATAATGCAGGCAAGTCCTAGTAAACAAGAACGAAAAGAGAGAAGCTTAGGCAAATCAGAAAAGCGTGATGAAAGGTAAATACATATAGATGACTAGAAATAAGTACCGGATGTGAATCTTCAAAGTCAAAACTTAACCAAATGCCTTTTGGTAATTTATGTTGCATATTATCCAGTCTTTGATCTTGTACAGTGCTGCAAAAAAATTGAACAAGGATCTTGGTATTTATATATATATATAGCATTACCAAGGAAAACATCAGAGACCCCCCTTTTTGAGATAGATATGTAGAAATTAAAAGTAAAAGAGAAAGTTGAGGATAAGATAAACACTATTTGCTCAAGAAAAGATGTTCTTTGGGGTTAAGTGTATAAATTTAGATGAGGTGAAAATCCTGCGATACAGTAGTGGTGCTATAGTCCATCCCCATAAAGTAACATGCAGTTTGTGAGATGCGAAAGTCCAAAGTTGAATTTGCCATGCTTAATGAAATTAAAACCTGATTATCCTTATACAAACAGGACAACAAAACCACAAAACTTAGTTGCAACTAATATTAGCTCAAACAAAAACGCAATAAAGTAAAGTTGCAGAATCACCAAGTAAAGCAGATAGAAAAGCAAAGGAGCATAACCTTGCATATATTAGAAGTGGTCCCAACATAAATGAATTCTCTTGTGTTCTTAGCTTGGGATCTTTTGGATCTGCACAAGCATCAAAAGATAACTCTGAAAATCTACAAAAATGTAACTTAAAGACATTATTGACCGAACCAAAAAAAAGTTTTTACCAATAAAAAATGTAGGAGTTGCCACAGGAATTCCCTTTGTATGTGCCAAATAAAATAAAGTATAAATATGTGGTAAAAGACGATAACGCCTCATCAGTGCCCGACGACAGACCTCTTCACACTGGACAAAGATGTAAAGTTTACAATCAATATGGTGAATATCAAATTGCAGAATTAGTCCAAAAAGCCATAAGAATTGCAAACACCAATTCAGTTTACACCGATTCACCACGAATTCCAATAGTAGGGTATAACATAATATTAGTCACGAGATTAAGTTCAACTGCCATATCGTTGCAATGACAAACAATCAAGCAAGTCTGACCTCACTCACTGGATATTATTCTCATTAAGTACAGTACTTAAGGATTTTGTCAATCAAGTACAAACCTCCACTCCAAAAGACCACGGTTCATGATCCTGAGTGTCCATTTCAGAATGCCCACGACAAAATGGAAACATAGAGCCTACACCCATCCATCTTCCGAAAAGTTTTGGTGTGGCATTCCCAGCAAAGCCACCAATATCTGGCCCTGAAAGAGGCTGACCACTGAGCCCCTACATGCCAAGTTATTACCATTAAAGAAGTGATTACAATACCGATAAAAATTTTAGATATATATAATTCCTGCAGAAATTAAATCCATGAGTCTAAAAAATGACTTGGTTCAATTGAGGCAAATAAAAGTGGAAAAGAGTAGTATATCAATTCAATCATTATTTTAAATAATAATAAAATCATTATTTCGAACAATTTTCTTCATCTAGTGAGCAGCAAGAAGGATAAAACAAGCAGCCTATCTTGAATTTATTGCACCTCTCAAGAAACCTATGGATTGGGGTCATGAGAGGAGCAACAAAGAGTAGAAAAAACTGATGCCATGATTTTGTATTGTGATTTTAAATTGGTCCAAAGTCAAAATCAGAATGCAAAATCGACTTCACAGCAAAACAAACTATATCAAGATCACAAAAAAAAAAAAAAGCTAATTTGAAGAATTATCATGTAGAACTGCTAATGTCTAAAAACAGATCCTAAGAAGACCATTTGTAACCAAGTTAACAAATTAAATCCTAGCTTAAAACCTTAAGAAGGATATGATAACAGAAGATATTTTAAATCTCAATGGTAAATATTAGTGTAAACATAATAAGAGATACTGACTGTATTGTGGTACTAAATACAAGTCATGCATATTATGCATAAAAGTGGTCACCAGTCCTTGATGACACAAATTAGTCTATGCAATCAAAATATTGAAGCTAAGAGGATCAGTTGAGCAACCTACTTACCAGTTGAAGAACCATTGAAACACTCATATGAAAGTGCTCCCAGGTAGAAATATTATCCCCTGTCCATGTAGCAGCATACCTTTGGCTGCCCACAAATCCAGCTCGAGTAAGGACAAATGGACGCTTAGTTTCATCAGCCAATTTCATTCCTTCATATGTGGATCTCGCCATCAACATCCCATAAACCTGAGGTGTAAAAGCTATCCAAGAAATAAGCTCTGGATAAAACCTTAAAATCAATCAAATAAACAGCATAAAAAAGGGAAAAAAGAATGAGAGAGAGAGAGAGAAATTAGAGGACATCCCTGGCTAGTGCATGGGATGGAGAATCTAAAGCGATTACAATATTTCTTAAAACTATAAAATGAAATAGAACAGCTAGACCAAGAGATAATACATTGTGATAATGTGAATGCATCTGACGTCCCCCTAGTTCACTATCTCCAATGTGAATGTTGTTCTCTGGCATCGTTTTAGTTACAGTCTGCAACAAAAACCCTCAGCAAAGAACAATAAAGAAGATCTACACAAGATTTCAAATTTCAAAATTCACCTTGAAAACAGATGGTTCATTCATGTCATTCCATATACCATCCACACCATTCAAACTGAAGTCTTTAACAAGATTGGCCCACCATGAGCGAGCTTTTGACTGTGTGAAATCAGGAAATACACAGGGACCAGGCCATACTTCACCTGACCATAGAAGTGACATGCAAAGTTCCAGGATATGAGAAGGGGGTAAAAGATTTGAGAGAGAAACAAAAAACTAAACAAGTTTAAATTTGATTAGGTAATAAAAACATATATATATATACCAACGAAAGGCTTTCCATCAGCTGTTTGGATCCATATATCTTGTTCAGAACCACTATCATAGACGAAATAACCTTTCTCATGTTTAATCCCTGGATCAAGCATCCAGATTGCTTTGAAACCATCTTGATGAAGATCTTTTACCAGACATTTTGGATCAGGGAACCGCTCCTGTAGAGATCAAGTCATGTCATCTAAATGGCATAGTGAACAACCAACACTGGAAACACAATTCCCATCTACAATTTAAGAAAGTGTAATAAATGGAAATGCACCTTGTCAAAAGTGAAACACCGGAAACCATCCATATAGTCTATATCCATCCATACAACATCACATGGTATCTTTTTCTCCCGGAATGTCTTTGCAATCTGCATCATGTAAAAAAGAAGGATCATATAACTATAAAATTTGGCAAACTATAATATTTATGTGTAGTATACAGTGATAAAGCTGGAAAACTAGTGTAAGTTTACAGAAGGTTGCTAAGGAAACAAGCAACTAAATATTAGCATAGAGAGAGGGAACAGAAAAAGAAAAACAAGACAGAACAATAGTTACGAAAGTAAGTTTACAGGAGACAGTATATTTAGTGACCAACCTCACGAACTCGTGCATCAGAGACATAGCTCCAACGACATTGATGATAACCCAAGGACCACTTTGGAGGCATACATACAGTTCCTGATGCAAAAATATTTGTAGTGTTTTAATCAAACTCAATGAAGAATGAATGAGAGGTAAAATAATGACAAAATTAATGTAGAATTTACACACCGGATCTCTAAACTGAGTAATCAGTTATCAAAATATGGAAATTGTCATACTAGAATAATTAAAGCCTTGGAATAGCCTGGTAGCTTGGACGGACTAACACCCAAAACCACAACCACTAAAAGATAAGAAAATGATATATCATCACAAAAAGGAAGTCTTAAGACACACACTTTCAATCAATCCATCAAGACCAAGCATTAATGATTGACTAGTTACAAACGCTTAACACATTAAAATAACATCTGGGAGAGGCATAAATGAAATGCCTCCCATCTTAACCAAACTATGCTTCTCGATCTTGGGCATTGTTGATTCAACAAAACTACAGTTCAGGAAGATGCATGTTCCAAGTCCCTTGTCCAAGTATTACTTCTTTCTTCTTCTGGTTGGCATTATCAGGATAATAGGTCATATTGAGAAACTAAACATACATAAACATTTATTTTATTTAATACCATACATAAGTATTCCTAAGAAAAACGGGAAGTAGTTACCATTGTAAAAGAAATGGTAAGTCCTTGCTAAGACAGTTGTTTATGCATCAACTTTTAGTTTTCCATGAATACCATTATATGATTGTCTGACCTCAAACTACCTACTACCTCTACTTTCAGTGTGTGTAAGAGTATGCCTGCACCACAATGCTGGTAGTATTTCACATTGAAGTGGTGAAAATAAAGAGGAAAAATTTTCCCGTAGATGAACTATTTTCAATAGAATGTCCTGTAAGAAAGAATTACAGGAAAAAGCCTCCGTTACAAGACCTGGTCTTAATAGACTACCATAATGAAAACTTTTACCACGTGTCGTAAAAGGGTATGAATATGCAATGCATGTGATTAACAAAGGACAGGTCTATGCAAGCATTTTCCCTAGGGAAATAAGTACCTAAAGAACTGCTGAACATAGATCATGTGAAAGCCCTGGTGGTGATTTATTCCTTCATGAGCTCTTAACATATTAAGTCATAGTTACATCAAGTAAACACTATCCATAGCAACACAAAACTCCTGAACTGCAAAATCAATTCACCGTAGAGTGGGATACTTGAAAGCTTGAAAACTAAACGAGCAGCAGAAGAAATTAAGAAAGATGAAATGAGCAAGAAATTACCAATTGCATGAGAGAAAACAATGAGGACATCAGTTGGAGAAGCAAATGGGCCAAATGTAATGATAGGATAAGAAGATTGAGCAATAAATTTCACATTTGATTCTTTGCGCAAGTCAATCTGTTTAATCAAATTTAGCATCAGTATTAAGCATTTGATAGCAATAGGAAATAATAAATTGAGAGTCACCAGTACCTCACAGCGCCTGGTGGTATCAGCAAGTATCCCAAGTGACTCTCCGCTGGGAAGAACAGCTAGAACCCAAGGGTGAGATTGGTACAGGGATGTGGTTCCCGATCCAAAACCCCATGCATCAGTATTCCATGTGAACACCTGTAGGCCAAATCATTAAATGGTTCCGGAAGAATATATATCTTTCACTCATTGGTAAACAAGAAAGCTTTATACCCTCTTTCCAGTCCGCTCAAGCTGCCCACTGACCTCTCCTGTTCCATAGAATGAGGTACCTGTTGGAAACTAGATAAGGGTGAAACCCACATCTGTCAGTTTAACTAGAACACATGCTTCAAGTTAGAATAATCATTAAGAAAATTTAATTTACCTCAACATTGACAATTTGTTGTCCATGGATACATTCAAAAGTGGGAATATATGATGGAACTTTTTTAATGCTCATGATTGGTGTCTCCCTAACTTTAGGATTAACAAAGGAAATGCTAGGGAATGCTGCATTTCTATCATCTGTAGAGCAATCAAACCGAAAAACTCCTTCCTCTAGAATAGGCTCAAATACCATACTCCCAGAAATTTTATCCCTGTTCACTGCTGCTTCTTCAAATCCAGCCATCATAGAGTACACTAACCCTCTCCTGAATCTCTTATTTATACACTTCTTTCTACATTCAAGAAAAATGACATCAGGACCTTTTACCAGGAAATCCGATGCAACAAAGGATTAGGTTAAACAATATAATCAAGCAACACCAGAAACCAGTCACCTAGCAGATACGATCACAGAGTTTGACTATTTGATCAACTTTAAATAGCATATATCTGTATAAATATTACCACACTGCAGTGCCAAAAAATTTCACTTCATGACTGTATATATATGTATGTATAGTTTTCATATATCCCTATAATATATGCAGATATAGCAAACTCCATGAGACAATTATTCTCAAGAATCCCTAAAGAACACAGTTTTGAATATTTCCTTCAAAACGCAAGTAACAAACGTTGAAATTCATCCATATTCGAATTCCTCTTCGAGATTAAAAAAAAAAATTAAAAGAACAAAGAATTAGTGTTTCATAGATTAGAAATTCACCTGTTTGAATGAAACAGACAAATCCCAGTTGCAAAGTTGATAGTGGTGAACAAATTAAAGCAATTCAAGTTCTTGAATTTCTTCAACGGCCCATTTGAAAGTCTTGAACTAGGGCTGCAACCAAAAGTACGATAATGTCTAGAAATGTGATTATGTCCTAACCAAACATCTGCTCCACTTGCTTTAGTATAGAATAATAGTGTCTTTTCCATTTGCATTTATAACCCAAATAATATAGGACAAGACAGAGTGACTACTGAGAAATGCACTTTTCAAGTCACCCATTGTTGAGATCAGAGAGTTCCAGATTTTGAGAACTCTGAGATGATGTCAAGAAAAACGACATTAAAGCACTTCTGAACCCAAGAGTTTGGAGAGTTGGTAAGCGAACTCCTAAAATTTCTCCTCATTGTGGATGGTTGAGGTTTTGAATCTCCCGAGATGGTTAGCGTCAATTTAAAAAAACTCTGAGTCCGGCCCTCACCTTCGAGTAAGAGTTAAATTAGTCGTCCAGTTTGAGTTTGGATAAAGAAAAAAAAAAAAAGGAAAACACTTCTGCTTAACCTCGTGAATTCTTCAACACGTGGAACTTTTGGATTTTTTCCCTTTTTCTGTTCAGCATTTTTTATACTGCAATTGAGCCACAATTTTATGATTCTTTGTAATTTAAGCAATGAGATTCCAGTGTGAACTTAATTTAAGTATACAACCATCACATAAATTTTTAATAATTTTTGAGACACATTTGAAATTGAAATCTTTGTAATTAACTAAATATATATATATACATAATTAATACACTAAAATAATTAGTGCCCTAGCTTTGATTAAAATCTATCCCTATTACTCATATCTCTATGAAATTCAAGACAACCAATAGATTGTAAACTCTTGATATATGATATCACAAGTTTAACGCTCACTGTAAGAGAGATTATGTAAAATTGATGGTAAGGGTCTTTCTCTGAATAAGAGTTAGCCAATGCAGGTAAAACTCAAATCAAATTCAAATTAGTCAAAATACAATTCTTTTCATTTGAACCAATTGTCACTAGCTCAACATCAAGACACAAGTGAACAGGTAAGAAATTTTCCTCCTAACTTAATTAAGATTGATGATTCAAACATTACCTATGACAACTCATTTAAAACATTTATTACCCATAGCAAAAAAAAAAAATGGTTGGTGGTGTCTCAAATTCTATTTCAAAACCATTACCCAAAGAGATGTGTTATGGGTCATTTTCATTTTTTGCCCAAAGGTTTGGAATTTTGAATTGTTTTTCCCAAAAAGGTATTTGTGAACAATGGGTTTAGGTTGAGAGTTTAGTATTGGCAACAAGCAAAAAAAAAAAAAGATGGACTAATTTGCAAGCCAAACAACATCTTTGAACATTGATTATGACTTCAAACATAGAAACCCCAATTGCTCAAATTTCCCTTTTAATAAGTGATAATCTTGAGACAAAAGAGCCCATCTTTCTAAGAAATTAGCACAACTAAAGAAAAGTAGCTAAAATAATACTATTAAAAATGTTAAACAATTCTATTTTTGGTATCAAATTTTGTGACTAAAGATTCTTAAAGGGTGTATTAGTAATTTTTTATTTTTTATTTTTTTTTCTTTTTTTTTTTTCTTTGGCACGATCTGTCTAGATAAGTCAATTCACATCCAAACTAATCTCTATTTGAGTTGGGTTAGTCCCTTGCGGGAGGAAGCTCTAACCTCAAATTTTAAATAGTTGTATGCATGAATTGAGATTTGAAACATCAACCTCACTTAAGTCGGTTCCTTATCGACTCACTTAAGATAACTATTTATTTTTATTTGTTTCGACTAATTCAAATTTAATATGATATAATTTTTTTATCTCTACAAATAGAGATACAATTATCGAGTGAGTATCTATGAATCCGGATATTTACATAATAAATATAACAAATATAAGACTCATTTGGACAAAATTAGTGATGTAGAGAATAGTATCTCTAATTTGTTCCAAATCCTTTGGCATATTCACTACTACTAAAAATTCCCCCCAACTTGGATCCATAATTTAGAGTAGGAAAAAGAAGAACAAACAAAACCTAAGTTCTAAAATGTAACCCTAAAACCTACTAATATTAAATATATATATATATAAAGATCCATCTCTATAGGTGTGGCTGAGTCATCAAAACTAATAATTGTGCATTAAAAAATATATTTATATTGGTTAGTGATATATTAGGCAAGCATAGACACATGTTTATATGCTTTCATCATGTGGATGATGACCATTAACAAACTAAAGATAAAAAATATTGAGTAATTTTGAGAAAAATGAGCCTCTAAAAAATTCTTAATAATTATTTTGATAAATATTAAATTAGATGTAAATAAATAAAATATAATTTATATATGTATATATAATTTAGAAAAATAAAATATGAAGGGTAATTAGTAAATACTTTATTTTTTATTTTAGAAAATTTATTAATTTTTATTAAAATTTAATTAAAAAAATAGTAAAGTTTTTTTATTATAATTAGTGTCAAGAAGTTAAAACTTTATTGTATTAGGTTTCCTTTTAGGTCCATGAGTTTTAAGACACAATAAAATTAAAATATGCCTCAATTTTCTCGATAAGAGTACTCAAGATTCAAGATGAAACTTACACCCGAGTCAATCAGATTATTGATGTATTTATATATATATAAAAATACATCTATTGGTTCTAAAACAAGAATGTCTTTTTCATCTTTTTTTTTATGGTAAATGTCCCTTTCATCTAAATGGCAAGCAAGCTTCTTTCACATTATTTCATCTTTATATTATTTAATTTTATCTTTTTTTTTTTTTTTTTTTTTTTTTTTTTTTTTTGATAAATCTTTTATGCTTTTTTTCTGTTTTCTTCAATTAATGATTATAGATAAATTATTTTTCATTAACTAATAAATTTTTTTTTTTCAATAACAATAATTTTAATTATATGTTTTTTTTTTTTTTTTGGACTTTTAGCACGAGATGTCTTAGATGGTCCCAAATTATAGGAGAGAACCTTTAAACCAATCCACATATTTTAAACAGCTGCAAAAATGAGTCAAAGTTTAAAACTTTTAACCTCATTTAAACTAAAAAGTTTTTATCAACTTATCTTACCTTAGAATTAATTATATATTTTCTTAAAACTTTAACGTGTATTAGCTATCATTAAATAAAAGGACTTCAGCTTCTGTTTAATAATCCTAATAAATCACAATAAATAATATATTATTGTACATATTTCCATTTTTTCCCCCTAAATGATAATTTGATAGTACAAAATTTGGACATTTTAAACTTCAATAATGCAAACATTTTACCTAAAAGAGGGTAAATTGCATTCAAGAAAAAGGAAGGTTTGTCATCTGTTCACACTCACACTATATAAACATGAAGGACAAAAATGAAAAAGGGAAAAAATAATAATATTCCATTTGACCCTTTCTTCCTCCCTTTCTTGGTGGGAGAGCTAATGTCACCACTTATCTTCTTCCATTTATAAATATAATATAATATATATATATATATAATTCCCACCAAATTCCTCTAACTACCTTATCCTTGTCCCCTTTACTATCTTTTATTTACTATTATTATTTTGTAATAAGTTTTTCTAAATCATTGGTTTCCCATTACATTTCATTTTATTAATGTTTAATTTTTTTTAACATTAATACACTAATAACATTTATTGCATTTGTATTAATATCATAAGCTATAAGTCGAGAGTAAAAATTTTTTTTTTTAATTATTTGTGTTTGGTAATTATTTTGGGTCCTAACTAACCCGTTGTTGAGCCATATTGGACTCTTATTGGGAAAAAGCTCTCTTTATAACTTGAAACCTTACGAATAAGGAATCAAACTCCTTTCACTTAGACCAACACATTGGTAAGTCGAGTAAAGACTTAAGAGGCCCTAAGTTAAAAGGAAAAATATGGGTTTTTTTTTTTTTAAGGTATGGATGACTTTCTTTTTTGGGACGTAATCTTGTATAATTTTTTTTAGTAGTCTATACATTTTATCTTTCTTTTGTTTAGACTATTCAGGAATGCGAATTAACTATTTCGTCTTAATCCAAATTCAGTCTGAATTGTACTCACAAAATTTAACTTTTTATTCATGAGAATGTCTTATCCTAACTTTGTGTTTATATAGGTATAATAATTGGAGATCAACTAAAAGCAGCTTAATTATTGTTTGGAATACGACATTACTCCACAAATTTCTTGTATAATTGACCTAACTTGTTGGGAAATTTCCTTCCTTGCGGAAATATTAGCATGGTAGGCAAATTGTTAATATAGTTGACATGTATATACATTATGTTATCGTTGTCTTGTTTAATAACCTAATATGTTTGGCAATTTCTTTTAAGGAATCAGATTATAAATACTAAAATATCTTTAAGTGGAGATAGTTTCTTAAAATATCCGAATAAGTGAAAAAAAAATGAAAGAAAAAAAAAAGTCAATTTATAATAAATGGTGCAAGTTTGAATTTTTGGTAACATTAATGAGAATATTCTCTTGATAAATCGGTATCTTTATCATTTGTACTAAAATATTAAAGAGAATCCGAATCCATATTAAATTGTTATATAATTAGAATGATTTGTATATCTTACTTATACAATGAATGTATATTTTGTATTCAAATTCATGCATTTAGAGGGACAAATAGGCTCCTCTTTGTATATTATATATATATATATATATATATATATATATATTTCAACTCACAAAGCTTGAATTTTGAAGATCAAGAAAGCAAATTTCAAGTTCAACAGGTTTGACAATACAAATTCTACAAGAATGCTTATATTTTTTATATATATATATATATATATTGTTGATAATTGTTATTTATTTGTAAGGGTTGGCTACAATTGTGGAGCTTCTTGAATAAATTAACTGTTGATACAATATATTTTTTTTTAATGCTATGGGTTTGGTTGGCTTTGTTTGTTATTGTCGATTGGATACACAGCCGCGTGTAATGGGGTTGAAAAAATCTATCTTTTTCATACCTTTTTTTTTTATTTTTTTTAAAAAATTTTGGTTTTGGTTCCTTCCTTCAATGCCAACTACATCATCATCACCATCATATCATCATCATTCATCATCATGAACTCAAGAAACAACTACAAAAAGGGGAGAGGAGGAGCCCATGATTTCAAGACTTCCATTTTATTTGTTTTTTTTTTTAATCCAGTGCAAAGCCTTGAAGTGAAAAAAGGGTTCTTTTGGTATAAAATCTCAACAAATTTCCACTCTTTCTCTCTATCTTTATGGACAGAAATCTGAATAAAGGTTGTGAGGGAGAAAGAGGAGGAAGAAAGAAAAGGTTTATAAAAGGAATAGTTGTTTTTGAGTGGTTTTTTGGGGTTTAGCTTTGAATTTGGTTTCCTTCAAAACCATGGATCTTGGGAATTCCTGTAATAGTGGTGGTGTCAGCTTCTGTCATAACTCTTGTACTTGTTCTTACAAAGACTTCCATTCATCGTCAGCTGCTTTGTCTTTGTATTCTTTGTCTTGTGGGAGTTCAATTTCAGCGCCCAAAATGGCTTCTTTTTTCCCCTCCATTAAAGATACCTTCAATTTCACTCCCAAGTCTTCTTCGTTTTCTAAAGAAGAGGACGCTTAAGCATTCAATTTTTGATAACCCTTTATTTTACCCTGTTCGTTTGTCTCTTTCTTTATTTTTTATCACCTCCCCCTTTTCTTAGCCATTCTTATACTGATTCTGAAGTTCTATTAAATCTCCTATTTCTTGTTCTGAACTTCATTGTATTTTCTATCTGAAGAATACCCTAGAGAATGTTGTGTTTGTCATTGCCCCGATTGTGTCATCCGCGGATGATGACGACTAGTGCGGTGAATGCACCTCCAACAGCTCTGTCTTCTGTCGGAATTCTTCCCAGGTAATTGATTTTTATATTTCAAGAAATTACTTTTTGCTGTAAATTTGGTGGAAATTGTTGAGCTTTTGTCATGTGTGAGGGGTCAATTTTTGCCATTGTTTGCTTCCTTTTATAAAGTTATTAGTGCGTTGGAGAAGCATTTGTGCTACTACTAGGCAATCCCCAATATCCCTTTATTCTTTACGATCATCAGGTTTGATTTTGATGGTTATGGCGGATGTTGGATTGGGAATGGAAAAGGGAGGAGCAATGAATTGACTGCCGCAGCAATTCCAAAGGCATCCAAGAAGAGGAGGTTGAGCATTTCACCTCTGGCTTCTTCTGCTTTGGTAGAAACTCGAAATTCGCCTAGAGCTAATTTCTACCAGGAGGTTGGATAAAACCTTTACAATAAATATGTATCTTTTTTTTTTTTTTTTTTTTTTTTTTTGTAATGATATAATTTGATCTTTTTCCTTGTCCAAATTAATCTTATATAGTGCTAGGTTTTTTTTTTTTTTCTTCTTCTTTTGTCCTTACTCTTCACTGAGTGATTTCTATATGTATGACAAGTTTAATACTACTATTGGATATCTTGAATTTGGAAGATTTAGAATCATGACTGATTATTGGTGCCCTGGATAATTTTGTCAGGTTCTTAAGGCTGCAAGGGATAAGTTTACCCTTGAGATATCTTTCCAGTCTAAAGACAAAGATATCTCCCTTGCAAAGGTATTATTTCCTTCCGAATTTACTGCTGCTGCAAAGGAGAGGACTGACTAACTTTTCTTTTCTAGTATTGTTTTGGCAAGTTCGATGCTTTTTCTATTTTTTCGTGTTTTTGTTCAGTGCTGGCATTAGTGATTTTCTCTATCCACAGAGGAATGGAACTAATCTGGTTCACGAAAATGGACTTTGAGAGCTCTGTGTAATGCCTTACCATCCACTTTGCTTGCTAAGGTGTCCAGTTTCATGGTCTGATGTTTTGTTCTTTAATGCTTTACGTAGGCGTTGTTTTACGTTGCTGCTGAAGATGAGGCATATATGGCTTTCAACCGGGAGATTGATCTGCAGTCAATACATAAGGAAAGGAGAGAAGCTATGATGTCACCATCTGATGTTCAAGAATGGGACTCTTTGGAGACTATGCCTCTTGGTGGAAAGAACGTTAATCAGTGGTTAGCTGAATTGGATGCCATTGCCAGGGAAGTTGAAGCCGAGCTAGTACCAAGAGAAATTGGATGTCATTTGGCTGAAGTGTTGGAAGCAGTGAATGTGGTACTTTTTGAATCAAGAGGTTTCAAAAGGTCACCTGTTCTACTAGATTCCAAGTGTGCATACTTGCACTCAGTATTAAACTCTGGATGCTGCAGTGGTATATATATATTTGTAGTTTACGATAAGTTCAAACGTGTTTTTATATCTCAAGTCAAACAAATATTTCTTTTCTTGACATCTGATACTATCATTACCTTTCTGGCAGCAATTTTGCTTAGTGTCATATACATTGAGGTTTGTCGAAGACTAAATCTTACCATTGTTGGATCTCGAGTTGGGGAAGATTTTTTGATATGGCCCCCAACTGGGAACCCTGAGGTATGTGGATTTCAAGCTTGTTAGTAATATCTTTGAATGGTTAATTTTATACATGCTGTTATAACTGCATGGCTATATGGTTCTATTTTTGTTCAACCAATGAGAATTAGGCCACCCATTGCAGGAGCTATTCAAGGTTACTTCTGGCCACAGCTTGTTCGGGGTCGTCAATGGCAAGTGTGTTAATGACCCAAAATCAAAGGCTTCAGACATAAACAGTAATTCCTTGCTGGGACTTGAAATTGCCACAAATCGGGATATTATTGGGATTGCTTTGGCCAATTTGATTGTAAGTTTCATTCTTGTTTACATCATTAGGTTTTAAAAGATTTTTTTTTTTGCTGAGTTTCAAGAATTCTTAGCTGAATTAGAACTGTAATATTTCAGAGGCTTTACTGGAAACGTGCTTCAAGAACAAATCATGGATTAATGTTGACCTCTCCACTTAGATCTGTTCAGAATGCTGATGATTCCAACATCCCTTTGTTGCGTCCTCAAGATCTGAGGTAGCTGCCTTTTATTATCTGCCTCCAAATATATAAATACTCGGTCATTTTGACGATAGAATATCATACTTCTCATGTATAGAATGTTTTTCTAGCATCTTATAACAGTTATTTTCATTTCATATTAGCTAGAAGTCTATCTGTTTGAACACATTGAGCCATTTAATGAGAATCAACTCCCCAAAAAGCTGGAGGATCATGCAAGAAGCTGTATTTAGTACTTTTGTCAAGAACCATTTCTACAACTAGAATGAGTAATGATATTGAGTCTTTAATGGATATATACATATATATCTTAAATGCCTAACTTTCATGGTAGTTTGGAGTCTTGTTGAGATTAGTAGATTAGTAGATTGGAGCAAATGTAGGCAGTATGTGCCGCGTCTCTTGGTTGCAGTAGCATCTAAAGAAAGCACTTATCTTTCAATATGCACTGCTGTCTTTGAGTTACAACCCAATGATCGGGAATGTGCTTTGCTTTCAGGTTGGCTATTATGGCATCACAAAGGTTGCTGATTCTGCAGCCACATAATTGGGCTTTGAGGAAAGACTATGGCATGATGTTGTACTTCAGTAGGTAATATATGACACAATCCATTTTCATATAATTAGTGATTCCTGGTGCAATTTATAGTAGTGTTTTACTTCTGTTTGAATCCATGATTTATTGTTATATATGTATATATATATATATTAGGGAATTTGAGGCAGCAGTTCAGGAGCTGAGCATTTGCATGGCATTTGCACCAGAAGAAGAGGCAGAAATTTTGGAACCATTTGTTGAGAAATTACATTTACTGCGGCTTGAATCTTCATGGAAATCTCTCGGCCATAAAGGCCGCCTAACTTTTACTTGACAGACTTTTCCTCACTCAGCCAGAAGAGAGATTGCCAATATTAATCAGTTTCTGACTTTCTCCTATATGTAAATAAATTAAAATATAGCTTTCTTGAACCCCAATTAGATAGTTATTATATACATACAAACCTCTCAGCTTATTATTATTATTCCTAATGAAGGTACTATTTTCTATTCGAAGTTAGTGTTCGGGATATTGTCTGTTCTTTCACATTTTTTAAAATATTAACTCTTACTCGATGGAAGACTTCCCTAACTCTACTTTAGAAAAGGTATTGTTCTAATTTTTATATAGTTAATGAGTATTGAACTTCAATCTCAGATTTGACTTATTACATTCCATTATATATATATATAAAAGAAAGGGTCTACCAAAAAAACAGAGACATCATATGTCCCATTTTATATATTATATATATATATATATGTATTCTTATCTATTGATTTGCTTACTAGATATGCAGAGTTGAAATTGGATAAGGTTGTAAGTAATTAATTAATATTGTGGTCCTAAACAGTATCCAACCTTTTAGAAAAAAAAAATCTAAAGAATATCTAATCTGATTGCATTATTCAAGAACAATAGAAAGTGGATTACCTATTCATACTCCAATGATGTAAAAAAAAATGGCCCTCTTTGAAATGATTATCTTGTTGGAAATTTTATCTTTATCATTAATTTTTTTTTCTTTTTTTTTATATATTTTTGATAAGTGCATTAATTTTATTTCTTACTATTATACTTATATGGCAAGATCCATGAATGATTGATAAGAAAAAAAAAAAAAAAAATACATATAATAGATATATATATAAGGGATAAATCTGCCACGTGAATCTTGCACAACTTAAGATTAAAATATATATGATTTTCCTTCTCAAAAAAAAAAAAAAAAAAATGTTTCCAATTGAAACCAATTTATATACGTAACTATTTAAAATTTGAGGTTAAACTGTAGACACTAAAATTTTATTAATTTTAGATATTAATGAATAAAGTAAAGACATGTGACAAATGTGATAACATCAACCAATGAAATAGAAGAGAGTGTCTCTATCAATCAAATGATGACACATCACCCTCTCTTGGTCACCTCTTCATCTATAAATAAAGATCAAAAAAAGTATTTAAGTGAAGGTGAAATCAATGGTGGATCGAGAGAGAAGAAAAGAATCAACAGAGATATACAAAGATTCGAGCTCATAATGATTCACAAGAACTCCAAAATGTAGATATACTTGAAAGGAGCTCTTCTAACTTAAATGATATTGGGAGTTCGAACTTTTACTAATATATACAATTATTTAAAATTAAAATTTGAAAGTAAATTTTGTTTCTACAAAAGACTAACCTAACTCGATTTTATAGTCTTTTATCGTGAATCTCTTCAAAACTAGAAACAAAAACAAATAATACTAATAACACAATTGGTGGGTCATGACTCATGTGAGAGAAAAAGTGGATAAAATTTGTATATAATGGGAATTGTGGGCCGGATTAGACAGGTGGGCCTAAAATGGCTCTTTTATGGGTTTATCTAAAATAATAAAGACGACTGATACAAATCCAATGCCACGGGCTCATTTCCCTATGGAGAAACTCTCTGTAAATAAAACTAAATGGGGAAAATGGGGTCTTATCTAAATGAAAACCCATTATGAATTATAGTTTTTTTTTATTATTAATTTTTTTTACCCCTTTTTCCCACCCCCAAAACAACCAACCCCCCCTCCCTTTTTTTAAAAATATATTTTATTTTTAAAATTTTGTCCATAACCCCCAGGGGTTCCAACCCCCCACCGCAAGAAGAGTTATGAATTTTTTTTTAATTTCAAATTTCTATCCTATTAGAATCAGACACGTGTAAGAAAAGAAAAATAATTTTTAAAATTTTATTTTAATCCCATAATTATTTTATTTTTTTTAAACTTAATCTTAAATATTTGTATAAAAAAAAAACTTAATCTTAAATATTAATTTTTTAGAATTTGATTATTTAACTATTTTCCTTTTTCTAACATTATCTTTTTTTTATCAAATTAGTGAAATTTTTTCAATGATTTTAGTTAAGATCTTATAACCAATTTTACGTATTTTAATTTAATCGAACTAGTTTAAAATTGTTAGGAAAAAAAAGAAGTCAAAACTCATTGCAAAAAATAAAAGATAAACCAAATATTGATTAAAAAGGTCACAAAAAAATAATATGGGATAAAATAAGACCAAAAAAATTTAAAAAAACCAAAAAATAATTTCAAAGCAGCATTTTGAAAATATATATATATATATATTATATTATATTATATATTATATCCTGTCTTGAAGAATAAAATTAATAACTTAGACAATCATTGAGAATTATGTTTTTAAAATAAAGAGAAAGGAAAAGCTTAAAATTGATTTATATTGAGTGAATTTGAAAAATATTCAAATAAATAAAATAGTTTAAAATATTTAAATAGTAAATATAATATTTTTAATGATCATTAAAATGATTTGATTATAACCATTTATTAAGGTGGTAAAACACTATATATAGAAGATAGATGATCATTTTTATAATATGATTTAGTAGAAAAGTGTTGAAAAAGAAAGAATATCGTGTGAATAATTTAAAAAAAAATATATATATATATATATATATATATTTGTAAGATGTGAGTAAAATGATGAATATATTTGAAAGTCATATATTAAGAATTTATACATTCAAATGGAACCCTAAGTTTATTTAGAATGAAAATGTATAAAATGTATAACCATTTTAACTTGAAACGATATTTTATTGTATTTTATATATAAAGCAAAACAAGTTTAATTAACTTGAGTCAATGATTTATGTATTTATCCAACTTCACATTAAAAGTTGTTGAAATTTAGAAATGATTGATATTACTGATAGTGTATATAAGAATACAGATGTAAAAATTGTATGACTTTCGTATTGATGAATTTGAAGTTATACGAGATTATCCCAACACAGTGACAAATGTCGGAGAAGTTGATATTAGGTTTTTTTTTTTTTTGTATGTGAATTAATTGTTATATATACATAACACAATATTTAACTTAGATATAAAAAAATATCATAACATACTAAAAATATTTCAAATTTATGACAAGATATATTTAAAATTCAATTATATAAAATAACAAGTAATAAAATTTGAATTTTAAGTAAAAAAATAATAGTTTGCAAAAAATAAGTTTACCTTGAGATAAAAAAATATTATGTCTAAAAAAATAAAATTAGTAACTTAAAGAATTATGAACTTATTTATATTTAATTACAAACAAATAAAAAAAATAAATGAACTATTGAAAACTGAAAAAAAAAGGAAAAATTTAATGCTCAAGATTGCCTAAATGAATATATTTGGGATTTCACATCACTTATACTTTTTTTTATTTTAGCTTCGGGCTACTTCAAAGTTTCATACATCTACTTAATAACTGTTCAAAAATCTTCTTCGGAGGATTCAACCATAACAGTAGTTTTTTTTGAAATGTAGTATTTGTCTTTTAGAAGTTATATGTACTTAATTGATCAAATCCTTAAATAGAAGTTGTTAGTTGATATAAATCCAAAAAATTTTAAAACGCCGGCGGTTAGTTTGACCGACCAAAATCTGCAAAGCCATGGGCTGCTCCTGCAACCTCTTCTCCTTCTTCCCACCTCCGCTCTTGAACGCCGCTACAACCGCCGTTTCCGTCAAACCTGCTGTCATTTTCACCGGTTCTTTTAGTCATGATCGCTTACATCGCAGACCTTTTCACCTCTACTTTAGTTCTCGTACACTCTGCCCTTCACGTGCCTCTAAACCTCGCCAAAACCCCGTCTCTTTCTTTCTCAAAATTCCATCCTTTAGTAACATCGGTGATGGCGGAGGAGGAGGAGGAGGAGGCGTCAGAGGAGGTGGGGGCGGGGGCGGGGGCGGGGGTAATGGCGATGATAGTAATTGGAATAGTTTCTTCAATTATGAGAAGAATCCATTGTTATTTTCCCTCTTTTTCTACAAATTGTCAAACAAATACGACGCAGTTGCTGGTATCGAAGACTATTTTAGACCGTTTTTTCTACTATGGTTTTCAGTTTTCCTTGGTTTTTATTGTTCTGTAGCCTCAATAGCTGAAGCTAGAACCGAAGGAGATATATCGAGTAAGGTTAGAAATGAAAATGAAGAAAAAGTGGTTTATGAAATTCAAGGTGGGAAGAAAATTGAGCTGGTCCCGGATTATAATAGGGATGAATTCATTGTTCCTAGAACGATATTGGCGTCTTGGTGGAGGAGCGGGTCTAGGCTGAAACTGAAGCAGCCATTAGGAAGTTTATGGTTGGAATGCAGGGAGCTGTTCTTGAATTTGATGCTGCCTGAAGGGTTTCCGGAAAGTGTTACAAGTGATTATCTGGAGTATTCACTTTGGAGAGGAGTACAAGGTGTTGCAGCACAAATAAGTGGCGTCCTTGCTACTCAAGTAGGCTGTTATTCTTGAAATTTGGCTTTTCCCTTCATTCTAGTATTCATGATATATATATACACATTTTGAATAAGAATATGATCATAGTGAAAGTATGAGGAACCTTATTAAAGAAGAGTTTAAACTATTAGAGATATCTGAAAGTTCTGTAATAAGGAACATTGAGGCTGGATTTATGTAATGTTAGCGTAAATGCTGTCAAGAAATTGCTTCGTTTCTTTGAACATTTCTTTTGCTAAAAAGGGTATGTATTAGATATATTGGTCAAAAGACTGTACAAACTTCCATTGGTAGGTACAGTTTCTCTCGACATTTCTATTTAAATACAAAATTGCATGATGATGCTCAAAGAGTCTTATAAAATGTACAAGTCGAGTGAGTGGCATTATGCTTGCTCAAGTTCTCTGATCTATTCTTATTTTTTAAAAATTTATTTATTTGTTACCCTTGTGCTTTGACAATTTATTCAATAAAGGTCAAAATGTTATCCAGTAACGGTTGATGTTGAAAATATTGCATTGTCTTTATATACGAGTGAAACTTCAAACTGATATAAATCATACAATTGTATACTTGTCTTATTCATACTCTCCATTAATGTGCCATGCTTTTGACATTATAATTATTTGTAGGCTTTGCTTTATGCAGTAGGATTGGGAAAAGGAGCCATTCCGACTGCCGCTGCTGTCAATTGGGTACTCAAGGACGGGATTGGATACCTCAGTAAGATTATGTTGTCCAAATATGGAAGGCATTTTGATGTCAATCCTAAGGGTTGGAGGTTGTTTGCCGACCTCTTGGAAAATGCTGCATTTGGGATGGAGATCCTGACTCCTGCCTTTCCACATCTCTTTGTCCCAATTGGGGCTGCTGCTGGAGCAGGAAGATCTGCTGCTGCATTGATCCAGGTAACCTTTTCTAGTTGTAATTTGTATGCCTCTATGGATTTTGCAAGAAAGATGGTTATGGGGTTGATTACTAAGTCTATGAATTCCGGCTTGTCAGGCTGCCACTAAAAGCTGTTTCAATGCTGGCTTTGCTGCTCAGAGGAACTTTGCTGAGGTAGTTTCCTTTTCTTTTTTTTTTTCTGCTTGTTTTCTGAATCCAAGGAAAAAAAATGGAAAGTCTTGGCTACAGGGAGTACAAAGATTCTGCATCATTTCTTCGTGATACATTCGCTTCCATATACAGTAAAACTGTTGAATTTTCAATGATGACAGGTAATTGCAAAAGGAGAAGCACAGGGAATGGTGAGCAAATCTGTTGGCATTGCGCTTGGAATAGCATTAGCTAACTGCGTACAATCTTCGACAAATCTTGCTCTTACTTCATTTGCTGTAGTTACTTGGATTCACATGTATTGCAATCTTAAATCATATCAGTCTATACAACTGAGGACTTTAAATCCATATCGTGCAGGTATTACACCTTTTTTCATTCTGTTTTTCATGTATCCTGTACTATTCTATGGACATTTTAAGGAAATTTTCAGATAAATTCTCTATAGTTCAGATAGTAAAACAGTGCTTGTCTGCTCCAAGTGCAACTTTAGTGGGCCTTCAATAATATAAAGAATCTGCATATTAAGACTGCCAAGTCTTACGGGGAGAGTGCCTCTTTCCTTGTGCTGCACATTAAGGCCAGATTGATTTTGCTTCCCCTTTAATTCCTAAGTTATTGCCAGATGTACATCTAAAAACATAATGTGTTTTTATTTATTTTTTAATTTTTGTTAAAATCATGACCATGATATTATATCCTGCATTGTTCATTTCATACTTTTGTAATATTTTTATGCTGCTGGGACTGATAACAAAAATGAAAACTATTCTTTAAGTTGCTTCTCTTATTTTTCTTATTTAACAGGCTTGGTCTTTAGTGAGTATCTGCTAAGTGGCTTAGTTCCTTCAGTTAAAGAGGTCAATGATGAGGAGCCACTATTTCCTGCTGCCCCCCTTCTAAATATAAAGCCTTCCTATAGAGTATGTTGCTGTTCATTTGCTATATAATTAATTTAGTATTTTTCTTCAATCTATATGTTCGTTATTTTCTATGATCACCTTCTTGCTCATCTTCCCTATCCTTCAGAATATTATATTTTGAGTTTTGTCCTTTAAATATATGATATCAATTACTTTAGTTCAGAGTTTTGGGTTATGATCCATGATAAGTCAATGATATGGCTATGTAGAGAATCGACTCTGTACTGTTAGTATCTCATTAAGGAAAAAGGAAGTTGTAGGTTTTGTTGAAAGAAGGTAAAGCTGAATATACCTGAATGCTTTGTGGTGCTAGACTTTTTGAAAGGAACATTTGTTTCAAGTTGTAGAGGCAATTTATACTTGGACTTTTGCTGCACTTAAGATACAGATAACCTCTGAAAGAGCAACATGAGGCTGAAAAGAAAATATGTAAAGCTGAACCTAACAATCACAGAGAGAACAAAACTAGTATAAAGTAGCAGTTTGAGCATCTGCTAGTGTTCACTTATGCTTTTGTGACATTTTTAAAATTACTTCTAAGAGACCTTATCTCCCACCCTTTGTATTGAACTTTTTTCTAATACCAAGACGGATCAATGTCAAATCCTCCACCATCTTAGCTGACTTTCTTAATATATGTATATGTTTATATAATACCATTCACCTTTTATCCTTACACCCTTTAAGATTGGTTTCTATCTGATACTAAAATGGAAAATCAACACGTTAAAAGATAAGTCTACAAAATATTAACATAGTCTAGGGTTTCTATTACATGCTTATGACATGTAATGAGTAGAGAGGTTCCATATGCTGGAATCTCAGTTGAGGAATTTTTCCCTTAATGGACTAGAATTAAAAACTTCTTTGAAGTTCAAGCAACAGTGGAACAGCTATTCCCTGTAAAAAGTAGATTTTACTTGTCATTTAATTTTTCCTATGGAATTTGGTGATCCCCATATATACATTCTGATTATTTTCATTTATTTTGATTTCTTTTGAGTGGTGTCGTAACATAAATGAAAAGAAAATTATAGCCATCCCGCTGAATGCTAATTATTCTTGAAATTTTTAAGAAATGCTTTTTTTTTAACTGATAGAATTGATCTGTAAGGGCATGTCAGTGTGCTAATGCATGTTGATTTGATGATTTTTTTCAAGGATCATGAAGTATTATCTGAAGAAGCAAAGGATGCAGCTGCACGTATTGAGCGGAGGTTGCAGCTTGGTTCTAAGTTATCTGAAATTGTTAGAAATAAAGAGGATGCATGTGTCCTTTTTGATCTGTTCCGGGATGAAGGTTATATTCTGACCGAACACGAGGGAAGATTTTGTGTAAGTAACATACATGACTGGCAATTTTCAATTTCCTGGTTTCCTATTTTCTTTAACTTTCACCATATGCCTTTTTCTGTCCTTCATTTCCTTCATACTTGAGCATATGTAATTTGTGCTTTCTATCTCTCCTGTTGTTCCAAGATCTATTTTTGTTACATAATATTGCGATAGCAGCTTTATCCTGTAACATGTTCATTGTAAAGAAGAATGTTTTTACTTATAGTTATCATGCTTCTAACGTTCTCTTGCTTGAAATTTACACTTGATCAGGTTGTACTCAAAGAAAGTTCTACACTACAGGATATGCTAAAATCGATGTTTCATGTTTGTTATCTCTATTGGTTGGAGAAAAATGCGGGAATCAACTCTAGCAGCACCCGTGATGACTGTAAACCAGGGGGTAGGCTGCAAATGTCACTGGAGTATGTGCAAAGGGAATTCAACCATGTAAGAAATGATGGGGAAGCAGCAGGATGGGTGACTGATGGTCTTATTGCCCGGCCCCTACCAAATCGAATAAGCATAGGCTATGCAACTAGCTTCTGAAGGCTGATTTAACAGAGAGATGGGGTTGCTTTTTGTAATTACTCTGACCTCTTCACTTTGGAGTAAGAAGGGTTGCTCTCTTGGTTGAGGGCTGAAGGATTTTCAAGTCCTTTTCAGGAAAAAAATGGATATGTGAGTCAAGAACTGCTCTGTAACATGACAACCATGTAAGTTCTCCGTTGAGCTGTTTTTGACAGCTAATCTGTATTTTATGCAGAATGCAATGTTGCAGGGATGGATTTCTAGGATTGCGATAGAGTTTGTTCACCAGCTATCTCATCGTTGAGGAAGGGATTCTCTTGAACAAAAATTGTAAAGTTCAATTGGTTTCTCTTTTTTTTTAATTTTTATTTTTTTTCTCTTATTAATAGTTTATAAGAATGTTTGTTCATGAATTTAGAATAGGATAGATAGGTGCATTGAATTGTTATTAATGTAGATTTATTTATACGACATCTCTCTTAGGATATTGATAGAAACCATCATCTGAATATGATCAGATTGAGAACCATCTTTATGGAATGCTACAGCTCTTGTCAGAAAGAAAACAATGGCAAAAGTTCGATCTTTTTTCTTCTTTTTTGCGATAAATTCTCACTATTAAATGTTATATATAAATATATGTATACCAACCACGTAAAAATGGAAGTTTATTAATGCGATTTGCTGTCAGTAGCTATGACATAAAAAATAGATAAAATTCAACTTCACGTTTACACATGAAAATATTAAAAAAAGAAAAAGAAAGTCAAACACATTATCTATGAGCAAAGATTTTATCATTTTTCTATGGAGATATTATACTAAAATACATACATCTTGAAGATGCAAATCAAGAAACTGATCTTGAAATGAATGAATTATGGGTTCAAGCTAGAAAAGATGCTTTATCTTTCTGCTTTATAAGATCAATTAACAAAGTCTTACCTCTCTGCATCATCTCGCCTTCTTCACTGTGAGTGGAATTTTGCTCAAAGAACCAAAGAAGAAATGTCTGAGGAGCTCACAAATGCAGCCATGGAAGAGAATGACAGTAAGAGAAGGAAATCCCAAACTGAAAGCATGAAGATTAAAGGAACTATTGTCTTGATGAAGAAGAATCTAGGAGGCTTGATGGATTTCAGTGCATCAATCATGGATCGGTTTCATGAGATGCTTGGTCGCAAGGTCTCTCTGCAGCTGATCAGTGCTGTTAACCGTGATTCAGGTATCATCTTTTCATCAGTTATTTTCCTGCAGTTGACTTTTTGTTAAGATAAGAAAATACAATCATTAACAATTACAATTGCTCGTGCACAATATTATCAACAAAATTTGACCATTTCATCTTTTTAGCCAACAAATTTCAGGGAAAACTTGGAAAACCAGCATACTTGGAAAATTGGGAAACTGGTATTAGAACTTTAGTAGCAGAAGATTCAACATTAAGTGTGACATTAGAATGGGATGAAGAAATAGGAGTTGTTGGAGCATTCATAATAAGAAACTTTCATCACAGTGAATTCTATCTGAAGACACTTACACTTGAAGATGTTCCTGCTCATGGTCGACTCCACTTTATCTGCAATTCTTGGGTTTATCCTGCTCAACGTTACAAGAAAGACCGTATTTTCTTCACTAATAAGGTACCTACCAAGGAAAACCCTTTCTTTACAAATTACAGTTTCTCCCATTAGGGGGCTTAGAACAATTTATTATTTCCACTGCAAATATAAACATATATTAAATATGGCATTGCATGTTGTAGGCCTACCTTCCAGCCCAAACACCACCAGCATTACAGCATTATAGAGAAGAAGAACTGGAGAGCCTCAGAGGAAATGGAGTTGCTGGACAGCTTAAGGAATGGAACAGGGTCTATGATTATGATGTCTACCATGATTTATCTGATCCACATAAAGGGCCAAAATATGTTCGTGAGATTCTTGGAGGATCAAAAAAGTTTCCATATCCTCGCAGAGGAAGAACAGGCCGTCCTCTAATATCAAAAGGTAAAGCAAATAGACATATCATTCAGGAATAGAAGTTGGTTGTGAGAAAGTTTCTATCTGATCATCTGATGCAGTTTTTCCTTTTTTCTAACAGATCCCCGGTTAGAAAGTAGGATACCAATTCATGGGAGCTTGAATATCTATGTCCCAAGAGATGAAAGATTTAGACATGTGAACATGTCATATATCAAGAGTAGGAGAAAAATCCCTGAGCACAAGAAAAACTAAGCTTTTTAAACTTCTTTCGAGAAGATTATATGTTGTAAGAAAGTGCTAAAGAAGAAAGCTCAAATTGTTTTATTCATCTTCAGGTTTTCAAGCAGAGGATGATAAATCAGCATGGAGGACAGATGAAGAATTTGCAAGAGAAATGTTGGCTGGAGTAAACCCTGTTGTTCTTTGTCGACTCAAAGTAGGCATATCTAAATTTTACAGGTTGATGCAAGAAATTCAATTGCCAATAACTTATTCTACTGACAGGAATTCCCTCCATCAAGCAAGCTGGATCAAAAGCTGTATGGGGATCAGGGAAGCACCATTTCTGAAGAACATATAAAAAGGAATCTGGATGAACTGAAAATACAAGAGGTAAAAATTTCACAGAGGCTCTCTAATCAAACATTCCATACCATCACAACAACTTTGATTTTGTTTTATAGGCAATCAAGAGAAATAAGATATTCATATTGGATTACCATGATTACCTGATGCCATACCTAAGAAGGATAAACTCGACTTCGGCCAAAATTTATGCAACAAGGACAATCCTTTTCCTGAAAGAAGACGGAACACTTAAACCATTAGCTATTGAATTAAGTTTGCCACATCCAGACGGTGATCAGTTTGGAGCCATAAGTGAAGTGTATACACCTACACCAACAGAAGAAGGTGCTGAAGCTACCATCTGGCAGCTAGCAAAAGCTTATGTAGCTGTAAATGATTCTGGTTATCATCAACTTATATCTCACTGGTAAGAAGAAGAAAAAGATTTATAAGTGAAGAAAATGATGCTTTTTGTGAGTCAAAATTGTGTTCTCTAAATCCTTCTGGCAAACAGGTTACACACACATGCAGTAATTGAGCCATTCATAATAGCAACAAATAGACAACTAAGTGTACTTCATCCAATTCACAAGCTTTTGCACCCTCATTTCCGTGATAAGATGAACATAAATGCAACGGCAAGACACGCCTTGTTTAATGCAGGAGGGATCCTTGAGAAGACAGTTTTTCCAGGAAAGTTTGCTTTGGAATTAACATCTGTGATTTATAATGACTGGAAATTTACTGAACAAGCTCTCCCTGCAGATCTCATCAAGAGGTAATACAATCAGTCTTTAACATCACTTTTAACATATATGATCTTATCAATGGAAAAAAGGAAAATAAAACCCTCTTTCTGAAATTCTTCTGTTACCTGTTTAGAGGGATTGCAATAGAAGACTCAAAATCAAAGCATGGCCTCCGTTTATTAATAGATGACTACCCATTTGCTGTTGATGGGCTTGAGATTTGGTCGGCGATCAAATCATGGGTAGAGGAGTATTGCAACTTTTACTACAAAACAGATGACATGATTCAAGAAGACACTGAGCTCCAGTTATGGTGGAAAGAAATCCGAGAGAAGGGACATGGTGATAAAAAAGATGAGCCATGGTGGTCACAGATGCAAACTTGTAAAGATCTCATTGAAACATGTACTATCATTATATGGGTAACATCTGCTCTTCACGCAGCACTCAGTTTCGGGCAATACCCTTATGTTGGATATCAACCAAATCGCCCCACCATGAGCCGCAGGTTCATCCCTAAGCCTGGCACAACAGAGTATGATGAGTTAAAAACAAATCCCCAAAAGGCATTCTTGAAAACTTTCAATTCACAGATTCAAAGCTTAGTTGGCATTTCCCTTATAGAGATAATGTCAAGACATACTTCAGATGAAATTTTTCTTGGGCAAAGAGACATCTTTGGATGGACTGCGGATTCAGAACCACTTAAAGCTTTTGAAAGATTTGGTAAGAAGCTAGCTGAAATTGAAGATAGAATTTCCAACCATGGCATCGGATTTGTTTCAACACTCGATCTAACACTTGGGGTAACATTTTCTTTTTTTATTGGGATTGATGATGAAATTTTGAATTTTTGTTATCTTGGAACTATGGAATCATTTAGTACTTGTAAATTTCAGGTTAAATGTGGATTTCTCCCTTCTTTCGTGGAAATGCAACCAGAACCTGGGAATTAGAAGACAAAAAGGAGATCTTGTCCCGTTTGCCCAAATTAGTATCTATGAGAAGATTATCCAAAGAAAGTATTCGAAAATTTTTTAGAAAAATAAACAGAACTATATATATATATATATATGTATGTATACATATAGTTTTTCAAGAAAGGGAATTCTTTAACAGTGATTCAAGACAATATAAACAAGAGTCATTCTTATTACTTTCCTTTGTGTATACAGAAGAAGAAGAAGAAACAAGAAATCAAAATATTATTATGCACACAGAACCATATGAACATGATAAGAATAAAAATACCAGAATTCAAGAACAACAAGACAAGGCAAATCCATGATGACTCCTGCAGTGTTGAGGCCTGGGAATGGGATCCTCTCTAGAGGTTTATGGTTATTTGCAGTGGCTCATCACCCTTGTCTACCACAAAAGTCTTGGTTATTTTCCCTGATAAAGTAACAATCTCCAGCTGATATGATCCCTGAAACCCTCTAAAAGAGAACTGTTGTTGATCATCAACAGGTCCATGAGCATAGGACAGCCATTGTTTCTTGAGTTCAAGGTATTTTTTACCAGCTTCATTGAGATCACCTTCTGCATTTACTAAATGTGAGTTTTCTCTGCTCATGAATAATTCCCAAAATCCCCAGAGCATGATTCCTTCCACAGTTGGATGAGCATAAGTTTCAAGAAGCATAACTTCCAAGTCCTCTGCTCTGACAAACTCGTTGTTAGATGACACATCAAGTTCTGTAAACCAGATTGGAAGGCCAAGAATGCCAAGTTTATCAAGTGCAGAAGACACAATTGGTCCAACTGGGCTATCTATATGTCCCTGAATACCTATTCCACCAACAGGTGCTCCTTGCTCCTGAAGATCAAGTATATGTTGGATGTATTTCTCTGCGGATGACCGTGGATCACATCCATCCTCGACGTGGTAATCGTTCACAAATAGGACAGCAGATGGATCAAGTTGGTGTGCTGTCTTGAACATGTTTACCCGGATATCTTTGCCTAATCGATCTTGATAGAACGATCCATGCATCATCTCATTATTCACATCATAGTGCTGAAACTTCCCTTTGTATCGCGTGAGAAGAGCTGTAAGACGGTTTTTAACACTATTTGCCAAGTCATCTTTGCTCAAGTTGCGTATCCATTGTTGAACAGTACCCTCAACTTCCCAGAATATACAGTGTCCACGAGCTTGAATGTTATGACTTGTGCAGAAGTTCACCATTTCATCAGCATCTTTATAATTGAAGTTACCTTGCTGTGGCTCAGTCCAATACCACTTCAATTCATTCCCAAAGACAGCCCAGTTAAAGTTCTTAACAAAGAAATCAACGAAATCTTCATTGTCCATGTTAGTTCTGCTCAAACATGATCCAAATGGAAAGCTGTTCTGAATCTGTCTTACTTTAACAATGCTGCTGCTTAAACCTGATCCTGAGAATTTCAGAATCACATCACGTTTTCGTACCTGCAGAAATGCTTAGTTTGTCAAAGATTGCTTCAAGAATTACAAAGATTCTCAGAATATATGCATCTAGCAACAATCACCTTATCAATTCGTCTATGTAGATGTTTAAACCTTGCTGTTCTGTCAACTGGAAAGATTTGTAATCCAGCAACCATTAAATCAATGCCTGGAGCAGGGCCTTGAACATAAACCATAACTTTTGCTGGTTGTTTCTCAATTCTGAAAGATCCACCAATTTCATGCCATCTATCATCTGTAATCTCAACTTGTCCACCATTTACCCACTGATCATCCACACCAAGAGCAACATTTACATTCTGAGAGGTAGTCACCACCCCAGGGCCAAGTCGAACCCATGCAGATACTTGATATGTCAAATACAGTTTGATTTTTTCTGTAATTATCTGAGCTGGACCCATCCATGATTGGGTGCGCTTCGTTACAAGAATGTAACGACCACTTAATGGTACATGAGTTCCAAGAGAATCCCTCGCCATGGGAGGAATTATATGTGGTGAGCCAGTTGCAACACTCAGGTTGCAGTTCCCAAGTGGAAACCACCCATCTGTGCCATTGCTAAGACCACTGTTTGAGATAATATTTTCACCATAACCTGGATTCTGAAACAGAAGAACCACAAAAAAAACAAAAAGACTTGATATAGCATGCAGATTTTGATTGAAATTCAATATTTCATTAAACAAGATTCTAGTATCTTTCAGCTAACCTCAATAACAGGAGGAGGTGAAGGAGGGATTCTATCCGCATGTTTGAGAATCAGACTATTTACGAGGATGTCTGTGCCAGGAGGTGGACCTTCAAGATAAACCACCACTCTTGAAGGGGAGCCGTTGAGAAGAAATTTCCCTTGTAGTTGCACCCAATCTTTATCAGTTGCCTGCACACTATAATTTCTTTCATTTAGCAAATAATGAACAACTAATATATATATATATATGAAATAAGATATGATAAGTGTATAACATACCTTGCAATGCCTATGTACTGTTCTCTGAGGTCTGTTGCTTGAACCCATAATGTTGATCGAACATCTGCAGTGGTCACATTGTTACCAAATATGCGAACTATTGCAGTGACCTGATAGGCAAGCTTTCGCTTTACTTTGCCAGTTATCTCCTGTTGAATGCCATTCCAGCTTTGTGTACGTTCTGTAGCAGCTGCAAAACACTTGCCTGACTTTGGTGTAATTTTTCCATCTGCCATGGAATCATGCAAAACAATCTTGCAGCCTCTTCCTGACCAATTGTTAAGGCCATCTTGAAACTGGGGATTCACTATGATGTTATCATCATCAGGCGAGATATATGCTTTTTCCTGCACAAGAAAGTGTCAAAGTGATGTTCAATTCCCCTTAATTTTTAGACAGTTAGTGAAAATGAGCTCGGCTATGAAGTGTTTACATCGATACTCTCACGGATACTGGAAGATGAGACTGCAACTGATTGTATTAGCAGGTCTACACCAGCTGAAGGCCCTTCGAGATAAAATATCACCCTATCAGGCATACTAGACAATGAAAATGTGCCTTCCAACTTCCCCCAATGTTCTTTTGAAATCGACTTCCTGCAACAGTGGACTTACTATCAGAACAATAGATTCAGTAGGGTAGGGGAAGAAAACTAGAACAATTGAAACAAGGAGAAGTATATTGCCTTGCAATACACAAATATCGAGTCTCGGAATTTCTGTATTCCAGTTTCAGTGTAGCCTGGACATCAGCAGAACCCTGCAGAGAACCTGATACACCAACACATGCATGTACCATATAAGTGGAACCTGCGGATACTCTTCCCGTTATATCTTGCTCCAAGCCTTGCCAACTTTCCTTCCGATCAGTAATAACAGCATAACAACCTCCAAAATGCATAGGTGTTCTGTTAGTATTTTCAGAGTCAGATGAAACCACAAAGGCCTGACAATTATTTGGACGCCATGGATGAAGTCCTCCAGAGAAGTCATGGTTCTGTATAATATTAACAGCAGAATTGCTCTCTTTCGAACTCTGACAAGATGTATCAATGTTGGAAGTTAGTTGTACTGATTCTTGCATTCTTATTGATAAAATCAATCCATAAAAAGTTAGCTTCAAGAATATCACAAAAGATGAAGAAGGAGAAGAAAGAGAGAAAATGCTGATTGTCATTGCTCAAGCCAAGGCAGATATATTTTACTCTAAAACCCATATTCCCAGCCTATAAAACAAGGTGATTCAAGAACATTAAATAAGTTTACAATAATGTTCCAAAGTTAAGGTACATGAGAATCAAACACACAGAAATTCTTTAAAGAATTAAAATTGGGAACAAACTCACAATCAGGTAAAACAACCAACAACTACTTTACCCACGTTTCCACCAATTCTGCCACACACCATCATCTCCACCCACTTCTTCCCCAGAGAGGAAAAACCAAAAAATAAAATAAACAGAGAAAAAGATTGGACTAAAGATATGTAGCCAATGTGTATAATGTAAATGCCAGAGGAAGGAGAATTCAACAATGTCAGAAATGAAAAGAGCCCAGAATTAAAAAACACAAATTACAGAATAAAATACTGCAACTCACAAGAAAACGCCCAATTCGAGGGGGAATGAGACTGACAGAACAAAAAGACAAAACAAAACCACTAATACCTGACATTGGAAGCCGTAATTGCCATTACTCTTTGATGGGTTCTCCATATTCCCTCTTGATCTTGAACTCTAATTCGATCAACAATGTCAAAGAACATTTCTTTAGATCAATCAAAAAAACCCAGACTCAAATTTGCCCAACCAAAATGTATGACTGGAAAAAAACACACACACAGACACACAAAGAAGTACCTGAAGATGATTATCCTCTGAATTGATCTTGAGAATTCGCGGTGTGAAGCAGCAACCGGACAGCCGCTTCATTTTATACCCAATCAGAGAGCTAACTGTGCATCTCAAGTTTTGTAAGTAAAGTCTAAGAAAAGCGTGGGACCATCTTAACCTACAGATCAATCAAAAATTTCATCACATCACATAATATAACCGATTTCTTTATTTGTCTTTCCTAGGAGGGAGCAAGAAAAACTCGGGCAAATTTCAAAATCTCTGTTCCAAATTTTTGTCTTTTCCATTCATTTTCATTTAAAAAAAAAAAAGAAAAAAAAGAAAAGGGTTTTTGCAAGTTGTGATCTTTGTTAATGGGGTTTTCTTTGACTTGCAGATTGGGGTAAGGAAGGAGCTACAAGATTATAGCTTATGCTTGAATTCAAATGGAAGTTGTCAGTTTTAGGAAGCTTTGATCAATAAGATATTATTTCAATATCTTTCCTTCTGCTCTGAATTTTAATTTTGTTCTTTGATTGCAAGTCAAAGTATTAAATTTAATACTAAAATTCCAATAGGTTAGGTGAGATTTAGCAATCATTTTCTTCTGCATAATTTGCCTATAGTTTAGGTACCATCTTCGTCTTCTTCTTCTTCCCTTATTTTTTCTCTTATGAAAATTTATAAGTATCGAGTAAGAACACGAAATGTTTTAAATCTTAGCATGAATAAATTATTCCCTCAAATTTTAAACAATCGCATTCAAACTTTAATTTTACACAAGTTAGGAACACTCCTCACCATCTTGTCCCCTTGGAGTTCTTGTTGAATTTTTTTTTTAGTAAAGAATGATGCCCATGTGCAAACTTTTAAACATTTGAAGGTTTTTGGCTACCTATGTTTTGTTTGCAATCCTAATATCAAAAACAAGATGGATTCTCATTCTTATCCTATCATGTTTATTGGCTATACAACTATAAAAAAAATGCCATAAAGTCTATAATTTGGTCACTCAAAAGGTAATAATTTCTCATAATATTTTTTTAAAATTGCATCACATTATAGTTAGCTGTGTTTATAAGGAGTTTCTTGAATCATTCATCATTATATTCACCTTTATATAGAGATAATATAATATATATATTCTCAATAAGATGTTTCATTAGTGAATTAAGGTGATTCAGTAAAAAATAAAAAAAAAATCCTAAAGACAGGAAAGAAAATGATGAATCTTTAATGATAAATTAGGTATTGGAAAGGCAATTAAAACTATACCCTATACTTCCATCCATACACAAAAAAATATACTTTTAAGCAGATCAAACAGAGGATTTTGATGCAAATCAAATAGGAAAAAGAAAAAAAAAAATGTCATGTCAAATTCCCAAACTGATCCGAATGAGTTGATAAAGTCAGCCAGTCTTTATCTATCATCTCCATATCTTCTACCTTTCCATTAGTATCTTCCTCTACATGCTCTTGCTTCATTTCCTGATCAAAATCCCCTTTTTCAGTTCATCAAATTTATCATTAAGAGAGAAATTAAGGAAGAAAATGTGTGTCGTTAGCATTACCGGAAACTTTTCGGAGTCGAAACTACTTCTAGAAGAACTGAAGAAGTTGTCTACAGTTGTTACCGGAGTCGGGAATCCGATGGGGACATTCTCGGAAGAAGTACTACAAGTATTTTCTTCTTCAGGGGAAATCCTCTGTTTTATAGGCTTCCTTTTGATTCTGCAAAGGACATAATCCTTAAATTTTGCAGACCTTAAACTAATTGCATTCAAAGAGAATTCCGTCATATTAAACCCAGTTTTCCCCTTTCTTTCATCAACAAAGGTAAAATTCTTTTTACACCCAATCGAATCCCCTTCTCTATTGAAAATAATTTTCCCTCTATCAATACCTTTCCAAGTTCTGTACCCGTTGTTCACTTTCCGATCAATTCTCAAGCCTGTCGCCGATAACTTCTTAACCCTAGTGAAAACATACCTAATATTTCCTTCGCCTTTTCCGCCGTCGTCGAATAGCGTCGATAGATCTTCCACGCTGTACAGATCAATTTCTTTGATTACTCCGTCGTGCGGTAGTGGCTCTCCGTTTGCCTTGTGAGAGAGATAAACAATCAGTTCGTGATCTTTTGGATCAAACACGTACCGGAAACCTAAAGGTACCTCAAAATTCGGATTCACTTCCGATGCTCTTTTTTCTGATGATGATGATTTCATTTTCAATTTGTTTGTTGATTTCTCGTTAGGGTTTTCGACAAAATGATGATAACTGGAAAAAAAAAAAAAAAAAATTTATACTCCAAAAATATTTCAGTGAATTCATCAATTCATTTATAGAAAGATCAAAATCCAATGTCTCCTGATTAAATTATTTCCAAATACATATATCTTCGTAGAAGATGAAATTTGACGGTTATTGCTTTGCTCCGTCTGTTTTGATGCTGAACTGTCTTAAATTGTAAATTAAATTAAACAAAACTAAACTAAAATTAAATCGAATGATAATATTTTAATTATATAACAAGAGAAATTACCTCAATTTGTTTCGTGGATCCTCTGCATGAATTCTCCTCATTTTTTTGCATGGCTTCGTGTGTTTCTTAGTATAACTTTTTTACATATATGGAAGAAGAAGAAGAAGAATGTAAGGCCCCACACAATCCTTTTTTTTATTTGTTTTGTTTTAAGATTCTTTTTCCTTCTACAAATTAGGATTTCATAAAATTTTTAAATCTTCTTTTATAATTCATTTGAGAATCCTAATAACAGAATTAAATTTTCTAAATTCTATAATGTCTCGAATTTATAATCTCTCATTTTATAATGTATTAAATAAATATAGTAGATAATATAATAATAAATAAATAAACAGATGAATTTAATTCTAAAATTAAGTAATAATAATATAATTAATGACAAATCATCTATCATATATTTGAGAGAGAATGTTCTATCTTTTCCACAAAGGAATCATTCATTTTATCCTATTTTTATGTAGAGTAAATTTATTATTATTATTTTTTTATAAAGTGTGTAGGAATCTCTCTCGTTCTCGCTGACAATGAGAAAGCTTATTGTCAATATTATATAAGGTTTGTGAGTATTATATAAGAGTTAGAATGAAGTTTTACAAAAATAAAAATTAAACATTTACAATACACTTCGAATTGAATTTTGATTAATCAAAAATTTAAAATGTAAAACATTCTATATTATATATATATATATATATATATATTTAAAATTAAAATATTTTAATTTTAACTTAAATTTTTTTATTATATTCAATACATAAAATATATTTCAAATTGTAAAGGTTATAATTTATACTCTCACTTTAAAAATGTCTATAATTATTTTTTTTTTGTGTTTTTGCTTTCTTACATTATTATCTCTTTTTCATTTTCACATTGAATGCAGCTTGAGTTTGATCTATTATTTTCTTTAATGATGCATTAATTGGTATAACATCATATTTCAGACAAATATTTTAAAATATTTTTTAAAAAATTAATAAAAATAAGAGATGTATTAATCTAATTGATTAATAAAAAAATTAATGCAATGATAATACAAAAGATATTGTTGGTTGTACTAATACTAATGTTTTAAGTAGATGCTCCATGTGAGGAATGAGTGAGAACACGTGACTTCAGTCTTCCATGGGAGATGTGACGAGTTGACCACAATAACTTTTTGTGTGTTTTGTAACAAATGCTATTGTGTTTCCCTTCTAAATCTGAATTAGTAATAACGTTTTGTTGTAATAAAAGTTAGCTTCTGCACATGAAATCCAAACTAAATTCTGAATTAGTCATAATTTTCGTAAGAAATGAGTTATTGGTGAGTTGAAAAGTTTTTTTTTTTTTAAAATACCCATTTGGAGAGACTAATCCGGACTCGACCGGGCGTGCCGCGATGGTTCAACTCTTACTCGAAGGTTAGGTTTGGCCTTGAGCTTTTAACATGATTCTAACCAGCCCAGGGGATTCGAAACATCGACCATCCATCCTGGAGAAAATATTAAGAGTCCGTTTACCAAGTCCCAAACTACCGAGTTGGTGAGTTGAAAAGTTAGAAGATACTTACAGCTTTTGTATAAGTTCGAGATAGAAAGGCCATTTAGTAATATAGATGGTTTTTTAATTGAGTTTTTGGTTGTGGTGCACTTTTGTGAACGTGCATTCCTTCTCCCTAATCTCACGCCTGCCAGCTTTCAATGTCCACCCATCATCATCTCCTCCTCACACTTTATTGCCAAGGCTGTTTTTACTTTTGACAGTCTTATCTTTTTTTTCCACTTGACAATATTGTCCTCTTCCATGTTATACACACCTCCTTTTATTTTATTTCATTTTTTTATTTAATAGTTTTAATTTTTTATTAATTATAACTTATATATTTAATAAAGTCAATATTTATCTCATTTTTATCATTCCATAAATTTTATTCTTTCAAATTTTATCTACAAATTTTAAATAATTATGAAAATTATCAATAATTTTCTTTCTTTTTTTTAAAAAATTTAGAATTTTATTATTTTTATTAGATCATTTGAAATAAAATATTATTATTTTGACTAATTTAAAGTTGGTCCCAAAAACTCTAATTTTGCCTCTTTTATAAACGATAAAATATTAGTTCTATATTTTTTTAAAATAAAAATATATTAAAGGATCAATTAGTTAATCAGTTAATTAAATTTAAGAATTAAAAAATAAATTAAGATAAAAAATTCTAACGGTAAATAAATTAGGGACTAAATTTACCTCAGGTTAATTTTCATTGAAATAAGGAAAAAAAAAGAAAATCAAAATGAGAATCTTACTGTTGACCAGAGGGATAACATTGGAATTCGCTAAATTATTGGACTGGCAAGAAAAAAGTTAGTCTGGCAATATCACCCGCCATTACCAAACCAAACGGTACTACTACGACTACTAAATTTAACGCACGAGAAAGGACGCTCTCTTCCCTCCCTCCCTCCCTTCCTGTGCCGTCTTCTTCCTTTTCCCCGAGGAAAAAAAACACCATTTCTCCTTTACATCATCAGAATTCATGAATATTTCCTCTTCCTTTTTCTCTCTCTGTCACGTTTCCTGTGTTTTTTTTGGCTCTCATCTTTTCTTTTTTAACTAACTAACACGGATTCAGAGGCTGTGTGTAAATCTTAAGGACTGTAAGTAAATAATAAGGCAGTTTCCATTGTTAATTTGGTCATCTTCTTTAAAATGCTTCTTCTGTAAGGGTTTTATTTTTTTCCTTTTTCCTATGGGGAAAAAAGGTGGATCCTCATGGTTGACTGCTGTAAAAAGGGCTTTTAGATCTCCCAGTAAAGATAGTGAGAAAAGGAATACCAGAAGGAAAGAAGAGAAGAGTTATGACTGTGAACCAGAGGAGGAAGAAGAAAAGGTAATTAATTAAATCCTTCTTTTTTTTTTTTTTTTTGGGTAAAAATTAAACCCTTCTTTTTCGCTGTAAATATTGCCCATGCTCCCCCCCCCCCCCTTTCACCGTTTTTTTTTGGGGGGAATTATTAATTCGTGGATCAATTTTATGGTAGAAGAGAGAGAAACGAAGATGGCTATTCCGGAAGTCTTCAATTAACCAAGAGAATGTAATGCAAGCAGAACCTGCTGCCAAATCTGACGGAGACAATGCTGCTGCTGCTTCCGAAGCTACTGTTACTGCGGAGCAAAGGCATGCCATTGCGGTGGCTGTGGCTTCTGCTGCCGCGGCTGAGGCGGCTGTTGTAACAGCTCAGGCGGCCGTTGAAGTTGCTAGGCTTGCTAGGGAGCACCATGCTGCCGTTGTTATTCAAACTGCTTTCAGAGGATATCTTGTAAGTCATGAGATACAGATCTCGTCTCATGTCGGCTTATTTCCATGTGCATAATCAGATTTCTTCATATATTCATTTGCATTAAATCTGAAAATTTTCACACCTCTTAGCATACATAGATTTAATAGAATAAATATTATCGTAATGGTTATTAATTGTTATTTATAGATCAGTAATTTTGTTCTTTTTAAAGGCGTGAAAGTAAAGGGGAAAAAAAAACAGAGGAAGTACCTTGTATAGAATTTGTTTGACTAATTATTATCAAGTAGAGTATGCTTTGAATTTATGGCACCGCCTTTTTCATTTAACAGTTAAAGTTGCATTTTTTTTTTTTTTTTTTTTTTGGTAATTAGTTAAAGTTGCATTTAATTTCATTAAATTGGAACTGAAAGAAAGTGTTAAATAGAGGAAACAAATCATATAGCTGTGATCTGGGTGTAATCATGTAGTTGTAAACAGGGATTTAATCATTTAGCTGTAATTAGATATGTAATTACATCATTATGTACTTTACTTTATTTAGATTTTCTCTACCCTATATATATTGAGTAAAGAAATAATTGAATTTATAATTTATCCTCCAGTTTCTTTTATGGTATTAGAGCTAGTGATTTTGAGTTCAAATCTTTACTATTGCTTTCATTTGTCAATTATTGCGCAAATCCACACGTGAGGGGCGAAAAGATAGACACATAGCTTTTGATAGAGCAAGTGTCAATTTAAATTGATTTAACAGAAAAAGCTAACTCGGAAACTTAATAATGCCCATTAACAGGTTGGAGTAGGATTACTTTGTTATTTTATGTTGTTTCTAAGTCTAGTCAGTAGTCTATTTACATCATGGGATTGAACTCTCTTGTTATATTATAGTTCTTAATTCTAACTTTTCTATAAAGGGATGAATGGAAATATAATAATGGTTAATAAAAATGTCTGGCTTCTTTTGTTCATGTGTAGGCAAGAAGAGCTCTTCGTGCTTTGAAAGGACTTGTGAAATTGCAAGCTTTAGTTAGGGGTCACAATGTGCGAAAGCAAGCTAAGATGACTCTGAGATGTATGCAAGCTCTAGTAAGAGTGCAGGCTCGAGTGCTTGACCAAAGAGTTAAGCAATCGAGTGAAGGAAGCAGAAAATCAACGTTTAGTGACACAAATAGTGTTTGGGAATCTCGTTATCATCAAGATATTTCAGATAGAAGATCTGTGGTTAGTATAATTTTTGTTCATTAAACTGTTTATTCCTTCAGATACATAAGCTTTTAGTAACCGGTTGGCATTGGCATTGTCATTTTGGTGTTTTAGTCAAGAGATGGGAGTACCATTCCCGATGATTGGGATGATCGACCACACACAATTGAGGAGGTGAAAGCCATGTTGCAGAATAGAAAAGAAGCAGCCTTGAGGAGGGAGAGAAATTTATCTCATGCCTTCTCTCAGCAGGTGCATTTCTTTAATACAACACAATTTCTGCCAAGTCTTTTTGCAAATTCTCTTGAATTATAAAAATAATTTACTCTGTACCAATTGTTGGTTTTGATATTGCAGATGTGGAGAGGTGGTAGGAATCAATCACTGGGAAGTGAGGATGATCTTAGGGACAATCACCAATGGCTGGATAGATGGATGGCTTCAAAGCCATTGGAGGGCAGGGGAAGAGCTTCAACAGATCATAGGGACCCTGTTAAGACTGTCGAAATTGATACTTCACAACCTTACTCTTATTTAGGTTCTAATTTCCGTAGATCAAGCGTACATCAGTATCGCCCTCATCAGCAGCAACAACAGCATCAGAGGCCTGGTTCACCCCTCCATAGAACCAATCTAAATCAATCCTTCCACTCTCCTGCCACACCTTCTCCGTCTAAAGCAAGGCCTCTTCAAGTTCGCTCTGCAAGTCCTCGTTGTACAAGGGAAGAAAGAAGCTACCACATTTCACAAACCCCGAGTCTAAGGTCAAACTACCAGTACACTGGCAGTTTACACCACCAGCACATGATTCAATCAACTTCTAGAGGCATGACTAGTAGCACCACTAGTAGTAGCAGTTCTATGCCTAACTATATGGCTGCAACAGAGTCTGCTAAAGCAAGAATCCGTTCCCAAAGTGCACCGAGACAAAGGCCAGCAACCCCAGAAAGGGAACGAAGTGGATTGGCGAAAAAACGCTTGTCCTTCCCCGTCCCAGATCCATACAATGTGGGAACAGGTTATGGTAACCATGGTCAGATCTTAAGAAGTCCAAGCTTTAAGAGCGTTAGCGGAGTGCAAATGGGGTTTGAACAGAAGTCCAACTATTCATCTTGCTGTACAGAGAGTCTTGCTGGGGAGATTTCTCCTTCATCAACCAGTGACCTCAGAAGGTGGTTGAGATGACACACCAGTGAGATAGAGGTTAGGCAGTCTTCCTTTGGACACTAATATATATTAACTGCTTAACATCACTTGTCTCTAGCTTGACTACAAGTACATTTTCCAGGTAAGGATCACTTTACCGTCTAACTGCACTAGACTCTTAGTTGGTGTGTAATTGACTTATAATTGATTCTCTGTAGTCCTGTAATTTCTGAATTATTTGTGTGTGTAATTGCTTACCCTATTCTAATAAAAAAAAAAAAAAAAAAAAAAGTGTGCAATTCTGTTTAGAGCTTCCTTCACATTATTTGTTTAGTTGTTTCAAATTTGTGAACATATTTAGATTGTTTTTCAATAATCTTGATAGTTTCAAGATCAATCTTGTAGGTGATATCTTGTAGTTATTTGTCATGTTATCAAGCTTTGTGATATGTGATTGGTACCATTCATTCCTTTAATATATAATTCATACAATTTTTTCCTTGTATAAAGTAAAAATTTCAAAATTAGTGAAAAGAAGAAAATACAAAAATAGGAATTAAAGAAAAAGGAAGATCTTTTTTTTATTATATATACCTTTTTGATTTTTGATTTTTTTTTTTTTTGTGATGAGTATATATACCTTTTTGATATAGCATAAAAGTAATTTTGTCTAATAGCATGCATAGCTACAAAAGATGGCATTAATCGTGAATTACACTTAACTTCTTGTGGGCCCAGTGACACATGTGACGTTCGTTTTCTTAATGCTTCAGTGTACTAGGCTGTAGGCACTAGGTAGTGAATGGAGCCTTGGATCGAAAAAGGCTCTTTTACCCTTTTTTTTTCCCCTCCAACTGAGATACCCTTTTTGTGCCCTTTATTTTACAAATATCCGCACTAATGGGTGCTACTGCCACCTCACTTTTTTTTTTGGTTTTTTTCTTTTTCTTTTGCTAATGACAAGTTGTCTAGATAATCCAAATTATGGGAGAATATATTAAATTTTAAATTGTTATATATATATGATTTAATGTTCAAAATCTTTAGCTTTTACTTAAGTTAAAGATCTCTTTACCATTATCTTTACCAATTTATTTGCATCTTGTGAATGACTGACTGAAGTATTAATCAAAATAATGAAAATTTTGAAAAAATATATTGTATAAAAATATTAAAGAAAAGATAAAAGAATAATTGAAGAATGAATATGGTAATAAAAAAAAAAATTCAAGGCGGAAGTGAGTTAGTAATGAGTTCTACTAATTTAAATGAAGTTTGAGTTTAAATTTTTATTTATGTATGTAGCTGTTTAAAATTTGAGGCCACTGCAATGATTAACCCGACTCGAACGGGAATTAGTTTAGAGATGAACTTGGTTTAAAAGTGCTCTCTCATAATTTGAGATCCATCTAAAACACTTTCAATAATAAAAAGATGTGGGGCTGACACGGAGTAAGACGTCTTATCAAATATGGATATGGATCCAATGGACCACAAAATCTCCCATTATTTTCTAAAGTTTTTTTTTTTTTTTGGGTAAATTCCCATTATTTTCTAAAGTTGATAAGAAAGGAAGTTCTTTCTTTTCAAAATTTACTGCTAACTTATAACTAACTTAGTAATAATAATATCTCAGTATTTTAAAATATTAAATGATAATTAAATATGGGAAGAAAGTAGAACGATCAATTAGGTTGGCAGATAAACATCAATGAGGAAGTTGTAACTTATTTAACAATAACCTCACTTCTGACATTTACAGGTCATAAGTTTCAATACATAATAGTGACTGCTTCAAATTTTTTTTAAAAAAAAAATCACATAATTATAAATGAATTTGATAGAAATTGAATTTCTGCGCAATAATACAATAATATTAACCATTTAAGGTTATTGTCTACAAACGACAATAACTTTTTTTTTTTTTTTTTTTTTTTTTTTAATAATAATAATAATAAATATTCTAAAAGGTGGGTTTTTATTCCACGGGAAAGCACACAAAAAAAAGAAAGCATCAAAACCAAACTTTCAATGGTTTCATTTTTTGTGCACACTAACTCAAAACTACTACTACTACTACTCATCAGTGACCGTTGGCCAATTCACCATTCTCACCAGCCTTCTTGGTGTAGAATCTGCGGTACTTGGAATCAACTTCTGTGAGATAGTAAGTGCCCGGAGGAAGAAGGCTGCAGTCCTTGCTTGTAACAAAGTCCTTAGCACCATACCTTTGCTCCATCAGGTGCATGGTTTCCACAAACTTCTCAGGAGGGAATTCATGCCTTGATTCCAGCTTCTCTGACACGTTCATCACGCTGGCGATGTTTGACAGACTGAATGGATGCTCACCTTCTTGAAGGCGAAGTGAGAACATGGTGGCTGTCATGCCACTTCCGTAGGAGAACAGTATCACCCTCTGTCCAGCCTGAGCAAAACAATAGAATAGAACATAACAGAAAAGAAAAGGAAGTTAGTACAAGAAAATAATCATAAGCCAAGAAAGCCTCTAAGAATCCATCTCAAAAGATTTTTTTTTTTTTTCTTTTACCAGGGTGCTATGCTTATTGTGGATCAGAGATGCAAATGCTGCATAAAGAGAGGCAGTGTACATATTGCCAACTTGCTTTGGGATCAAAGTAGTCGGCTGCACCTTCTCGTCATAAAATGGCTTCGAAACTTGCTGGCTTGCCTGTACATGAAATTGGCATATTACGATGTTATTGTCTTAGTGTAAAATCTTAAGGGAATTACAGAAAATAGAGAGTATATCTATTAACCTTTTCAAGGTCACGGCTTTGATAGCTTTCATCCCCACTTAAAGAAGAAAAAGGTTTCAGCTTTTCTTTAGCAGCCTCGTTGATGGAACTGCACATTAGAGTAGAAAGCATGATCATTTTTATGAAAGCTGAGATGGAAAGTTGTTAATAATTTTCTCTAGATGTGAAATATATATATACCTGGCATTCCTCAAAAAGTCATTGAAGCACAACCTAGCAAAACTCTTCTGTACAAGCTGCAGCATTTTATACATATTTATTAATCAAACAACTTCCAACTACACTATTTCTAGCTTGTAATAGTAAACACGTGAACGTAAGAGTATTCACACTCTAGAGAAAAGTACCTTGTTGTATGGAGAATGGAATACGAAATAGCCAGCATCATTGATTGAAAACTGCTTTCCCTCAAACTTCTCATATCTAAAGTTCAAAAGACATTTAAGGAATTAGAAAAAAGAAAAAATTAATCCTATATATAGAGAAGAAGAAAAGACATTAGTTCGATGAGCAGTTTACTTGTGACAGAAATTCTTGTAGCATGAATCAAGTGCCATGAGGTAACAAGTTTGTGAAAGCTTGCCATCCACAACCTACAAACAATAATCAAATAAGAACAAGATCACGTAAATATTCACAAAAACGACTCCGTTACACAGGAAACTGCAAATTGAGGTCAAGGACTAGAGCTATCTAATGCACAAATAATTTATCAGGAAAAATTGATTAAATACAATAACTAAAGCTTTTCTTGTCTTGTAATCATACTTCCCACACTAAAGACAAATAAAAGAACCAGCAGATTTTACATTCCAATCACAGGGTTAAGTCTGATACTAGCATATGTAACCAACTCAAGAGGAGACTTACTGGATATTCACTGGCAAGGTTAGGCTTATAAAAATCGTAGACGTGAGCCATATGGCTAGCCCTTAACTTGCTTTCAAATGCAATAGGAGCATCAGGCCCGATGAGCATAGCAATAGCTGCAGCTCCTCCAGTTGGGCGAGCTGGTCCCTCAGCATAAACCTGTTCCATGAGTTCCATTTATATCAAGGAAGTGCAGTACATAAATAATCAGAAATAAACTAAGGATAATTGCAAGGCTTATTGTAAATTCACAGTAAAATATCAGGAAGTTAGGATGATTACCGCACTGTCTGTGCACACAACAAGTCCATATCGTCCATCCCAGGAATTACTCTCAACCCAATTAACACAGTTAAGCAAAGCTGCTGTTCCCCCATAGCATGCATTGGTTGAGTCAACTCCTTCAACGTCAGTATTTCCATATTCCTGATTGTTTCACGTAGAAAAGGATAAGAACGAAATTTATGAAGTGAACATAGAAATTTAGAGATAACAATGGGATAAACTAATGCTTCAGTTAATGTTTGTATTCAAATAGATCAAACTGAAACAATAAAGGAAAATAACTAACTAAGCCAGCTAATCAAAATACATTCGATTACTATGCCTCTTTGAAAATTCAAGCTTTAAATGCAAAAACTACATTTGATTACTTTCTAATTCAGACATTCTATTTCTTAAATGATAGCTGTCTCTGCCAACTTAGTTCAAATCAAGTACACAAGTGAGATCTATACCTCGAAGATTTGCATCAAGAATGTCTTAATGGATTTGCTCTTGTCTAAAACAGTCTCACTTCCCACTTCCAGCCGACCAATTTGCTTTGGATCAACATTATACTTCTTGAGAAGCGATGTAACTGCAGTCAGACTGAAGTTGAAACAGTTAGAAAGATACACATACGACCAATTTTCTGCAATGATACTATTTTAGCAGCATGGCAAGAGACTGTTTTTTGGGTGTGTACATGTGTTTGTAATCAAACAAAATCATGAGAAAGAAGAGAGAACTAAAAGGCAAAGGTCTCTGTTGAAATTCTGAATACATCAAAATTAGTAGCCAACAATATGGGAAATCTACCATTGAAATGGAACTTTATACACAGAAGCCACAAATGATCAGGTATAAAGTTAATACCTCATGGAGATGACATCTTCCACTTCAGTGCAAAATCCCATGCAATCTTGTCCTAGCCCAATTGTGTATTTCCCTTTGCTTGCTCCATCAAATTCCTCCAGAACTTCCTGGAATAGTATAAAACATCGAATACAGTTAAATTTACAGACATTCACAACAAGTACTCTATTGCATGATCTCAGGAAAATAACTTCTTAAAACATTGTTATAGATCCCTAATGAGTTCTAAACATAAACAGCATTCCAATCAAATCCAAAAAATTCCAAGGTTGAAAAAACTTTTAGAACAATATTAATAGATAATAATTTGAAAGATTTGACATTTTTTTTAATAAAAAATATGGAAAAAGAAAGGAAGAAGAAGATAGCCCTCTCCACCCACAAAACAAAACAAATAAAGCAAACAGGTATAAATATTCAGAAGCCCAATTGAAATGAAACTTGAAAAATCTATTCTTAGAAAAGAAATTAAGAAATAGCTCCCCAAAAGTATTCTCCACATCATTCTTCGCACTTCAAGATTCATAGTAAAATTTTTTGAGGAAGAAAACAGAAAAACACATTAATCGAAAGATATATAATTCAGAAAAAATCACAACAACAAAAATAAAGCACATGTTTTTTCCTTTTTCCTGATAGAATAATAGGCAAAAAACATGTATAAAGCAGGAAACAGGTATCCTTAACCAGGCCGCTTGTAATTCTTTCACCCCCAGCGACGTATGAGAGAACTAAAAAAACAATCACTTCATACAAAAATTACAGGCCAAAAAAAGACGAAAAAACGTAAAACATCAGTTACCTGCTGGATGCAAGTAGGAGGAAAGTAAATTTCCATAGCAAGGATTCCGACATTTTCCCTCTGAACCGCCATTTCACAAGAGTTTCCAAAAAAAAAAACAGCACACTTACAACGAAGACGATTCCGGCAAACGGATCAAGCAAATGAATTTGAAAACAAAAAGAAATGGGTCAAGTGGTCTCTCCTCCCTTGATTCTCGTTCCCGTTCCCTTCTCTCTTTCTTACTCCCTTACTCTATGAAGATTGAGAGAAAGATGGAATGGCGAAAATTGGAAAATTGAAGACAGACAGACAGAGTTGAAAGAGTGCTGAAGCTGAGATGGGGGAAAACTCTCTCTGCTTCCGTCGCCAATTTATAGTACGAGGGAATTAGCTTTTTTTTCCAATTCGTGTTTCTCATTTTTACCCTTCACCCCCCACCCACCCACCCAACCCCCAAATATATTTATATTTAAAAAAATTAATTTTATTACAAACTTTTTTTTTTATTTTATAACGTAACTTAAATTTATGACACTAATTCGTAAAATATATTATTTTAGAAATATTTTTGTTTTCTTTTTTATTTATTATATATTGGTTGATTTGTTTAATGTTATTACATTATCGGAATATGTGAAAAATGTTAATGGTATATAATTATATTTAAAATAAAATAATTTATTAAATAATAAATGCATAATGTAAATAATCTTTTAAACGAATTAATTATATTCTAAAGTGGTGTGCGGATGGTTTTACTTTATTTTCCGGATTTCCCAAAGCTTAGATAACTTTATTACATATATTGCCATTATGTGAAGTTGAAGAAGAGTATCAAATATATATATAATATATTGTTGTAATCTCTAGTCCGATATCGTTCGCCTAAGAGATTATTGATTGGGTTAAAATGAACAATATTATTACAAAATTTTGTGTGTTTTTTTATATATAATACCTTTTCATTTGACATTTTTTTGGAAAAATAATTTTTTAATATATATATATTTTTTTGGTTGACCACCCGGTTCACCAAAGCTTTACTTCGATTACATCCGGATCCGACCCGGGTCAAGCACATAGCTATGGTGGGGGAGTCTCCGGGGGTTTTTCTCGCATTCATGGGATATCGAGCCCAAAACCTACTTAGGCGGAATTAAGTCACCTACTACTTTTTTTTCTTTCTTTTTTTTTTTTTTTTTTCTTTTTTTTTTTTATACGGTAGCCCTTACCACACCCACCCACACAAGGCCATGTTTTTAATATATATATATATATAAGGTCATGATCTTAATAGTCCACAAAATTTACAAATCAACATTCCTCGTGACAATTGATAATTGACAAAAATGGCACCTATTCATCACTTTTATTTATTTATTTATTTATTATTCTTTTTTTTAAGAAAATAAAAGATGAATCAATGCATGTGGCGTTGATTTCTAGGTAAGGTCTAAAATTTCTTTTTTTCTCATTTATAGTTAATAATATATATATATATATATATATATATATATATATATATATATGTATATATATATATATATATATATGTATGTATATATGTATATTGTATATTTCTCTTATTTGTTCATGCATAATCTTTAACACCCTTTCAAAATTAATATAACTTTCTTTATTTGACTAGTAAAAAAATCGAAGAATAATGAATTGTAGTCTCAAAATTCATGGAATCATATTCAATTCTAACTTAATTCGTAATAGTTTCATTATAATTTGAAAACGTTATGAGTTTGAGTCTCAGTAAAAAAAAATTTGAACTTAAAAAAAAAAAAAAAAAAATAATATATATATATATATATATATATATATATATATATATAACATAACATAGAGACAAAATAAGTCCAACAGACTAATTTATTGCAAGTCATCAAAGTACATATGTATTGCTCAATTATTTCAATTTGTACCATATAAATGTGTATCACTAATTTTTATTTTTGACAAAAAAATAAAAATAATATATATATAATATATATATATATATATACATATAATTAACAGTGTATTGTCATGTGATGCACGAGATGTTCAAAAGTTTTGCAATAAATCTAAAAATGTTTTACACATTCTCACCTTTTTTTTCTCATTATAATTTTTTAATGAATTACAATGTGATCCATCCAAAACATAGCATATATGTGCATAAATATATAAATATATATATGTTCGGACATGCAAACTCGTGCCACGATTATAGGTCTAACAGTATTCAGAGTTAACTACTTGGTATTGTTCTCACTTTACCAAAAGAGATACTCCAAGTTGACTATGAATATTTAAGTTCATTCTTATAAACTATTACACATTTAGTATATCTTTTTTATATGTAACCGAATATTACAATATATATACAATATATATATATATATATACAACTAGTATTTTTAAAGTTTGTATAGGTCTGAGATCTGAACCTGACAGTTAAGGACAAATTTGTTTCTCCTTTAACGTTTGTACTCCAAATTATTTATTGTAGAACCAGACAATACATCAATGTTAGTTGTAATAAGATGCAAAAAAATCCTTTTTTTTTTTTTTTTTTCCTTCTTTAATATAAATATGTAATTACCAATTTACCCTTCTTATAATAAGTAGGTGACTATGTGTAAGAGAATTTTTTTATTATGGTTGTGGACAACAAAATTGACCGCTTTGCAATAAATTAATATAATTAGTCAAAGTTGCCATATTATTCAGAGGTCAAGAAAAGCCTCTTTTTATTTTCTTTTTATTTTCTCCATTTTTATGATTTTCATTTCATTAGTTGACAATCATACATTTCATATAAATGAAACCCTCTTTCAACTGTCTCTAAGGGATCCGAGTTTAATACATATTAGAGACGACTTTTTTGAGATTGAAATTTTATTATATTGCAATTTCAACTATATGTTGTAGTTTTAAGAGTCTCATTTTATATATTCCTTCATATGATATAATTTAACAGGTCGGACAATAACTCCCCGTTGAAATGATAAAAATCTCAAAATAAATTTTATCTCTATTTGATTTGAAATTAATGGATATATATATAATATAAAACAAAGAATAATAATAAAAAAAAATGAACCTCAATTAGTTGACAATCAATTATGAGGTTTCAAGAATTAGGTAGCTCCAAGTGCATAAAGGTAATCTTAGTCAAACTATAATGTATAAGAATTGAAAAGGTCTAATTTTGTATGTAAGATTACACTACATTATCTATATAGTCAAAATGAAATCAATTATATATATATATATATATATATATATATATAACACATGATAAATGCTACACAATATTAAATTAAAGTTTGACATTTGTTATAAACGTCATGTAAGAGTTAATGTGAACTTTTCCATTGAACAAGATTTATATTCAGTAGATACAATTTAGACCGTATTTATGTTAATTGAAACAATAATTTCATATATCAAATGATCTAACAACAATATTGTCAACCCAATCCATAAAAACATTATTTTGTAGAGGAGAAAAAAAAAGAGTATTCATGTCAAGGATGATTTATATGGTAATTTTTGAAGTCCAAAGAGGGTAGCTAAATAGTCAAGGTGGAGGCCGACCTACATATTCTTCAATTAGTCTAACTGAAGTTTTTGGCTAAATCAATTCCACTCACACAAGGCTTATATATATAAATAATAATAATTTTTTTTAAAAAAAAATAAAAATAAAATCATGATAATACCTCTAAGCTTAAGATTGTTCTAGAAAATATACATTTCAAGTATATTATGGTGTGTGTGTTTATATATATATATATATATATATATGTATATTTTGTGTACCTAAAAATAACAACATATGAGTTGTTACAAAAGTACCAAAATTAGTTGTTTAATTATTATTTTGCGCAAGTCATGTAACATGTGACAAGAAACTAGTAAGATATTGTTGAATAATTTAATTTTATACGATTTTGCACATTTAATAGGTACTAAAAAAAGAGAAAGAATTAAATTAGGTGTAAATTTGTTAAAATGGAACAACCAAAACAAAAAAGAGTATATAAAAAAAAAAAGGAATCAATACCGACCAACAATGAATTTGTTGAATCGTAAATAAAGTTGTTATAATTAACACATGTTGACCAATGGAAAGAGTTTCGTGTAAGGAAAGAGTTTTCCACAATAAATATTTGACGCGACTCAAATTTTATTTAGTTGAAGCTAAATATATATATATATATATATATATATATATATATATATATAAATACAATGACTGCTTATAACCAAACAAGAAAAGGGAAGAGATGGAAGCCATATTTATTATGGTTCTAAATATTTCGTTTGCAACCATTGGTCACCAAAAACAAAAAGTCAACTACCATATATTTTCTTTCTTACTTGTTTACAACAACCTCATTAAACCAAGCCGTTACCGGTCGATTCATATTATTTAAAAAAAAGTATATTTTTAATGTCTTAAATTTATAACTTTTGCGGATAATGACTATAGTTGTCATTAAACTAAATTATATTTTCTTGACATCTATTGTTGCCTTCCAATACCTCTACTTTGGACCACTTCAAATGAGTTTTATGGGTTTAAAACATATTATATGAGTAAAAAGTTTCAAACTCCTACTCAAAAACTGCTCAAAAAATCTCTTAGGCGAGTGATATTAAATTCTAGGTAACAACAATTATAGTATTTGGTAAAATGTGATACAATATAAATTATCTTTTTTAAAAAAAAAAAGAAAAAAGAAAAAAATTGGAAGTGGACGGAACAAGTTCTTACAACAAAGACAACTTTTATTTATAATAAACAAATTCTAGTAAAGCAAGCCAAGATTGATACTACCAAATAAAAAAGATAAATATATATATATATATATATATATATATTTGTAAAATGTTTTATATTTTTTTTGGCCCCTTAAAAACAAAAAAAATAAATAAGGTGCCACCGAAGGGGACTTAATTTCTAGATAGGCGGCTGACCGAATTGATTAGAAAAATAGTCTAAAAAGATTCACTATGGATTGGCGACTCAACCAAATATGGTTAAAAATACAGAATTTTCCTTCTTCCTTCCTTCTTGGAGAGTTTTGTCCAATTTGTATCAGCTGGTTGGATCGAGAAGTTCTTTTTATACTTGTTTGTACATAAGTAAAGTTCAAATTTAAGAATTTATGTAAGAAGAATCAAATTTCTTCTACTTAAACTAATAAATATTTGTAAGTTGATTTACCTTAATTTAAATTTAAATGTAATTACGAATTTGAATTCATATATATATATATATATATATATATATATATGTATGTATACATATATATGTATGTAATGTTATTATTGAAGTATATTCCTAATTTGATGTCAACATAGACGAAAATAATAAAGTAGTTTGGAAGTTCCCTTTTTGTTGTTTAAATTTTACAAGACAAAAATATAGTTTTTGAAAATAATTTTTTTTTTTACTTTAAATAATTATTTTCTTTTATATTCTCAGATTTTTTTTTTTTAAAATAGAAAATTAAAATTATTGATAATTTATTTTTAACTAATCCACAAAATATTTTGCACTTGGAACCGGCCGAATTTTTAGGCAAATAACCTTAATAGTTTTTTTTATTTTTTTTTTATTTTTTTTAAGCATCCGGTATTCGAACCCACACGAGCCGACTAATTCGGATTTGACTTGGGTGCGCTCGCAGAGTCCAACTCTTACTCAAGGGTGAGGATCCGACCCAGAGTTTTTTAACGTGGCGCCGACCACCTCGGGGGGATTCGAACCCTCGACCATCCGCCTTAAAGAGAAGTTTTAAGAGTCTGTTTACCAATTCCCTCAAACTGCTGAGTTAACCTTAATAGTTTTTAGGAGAGAGAGAGAGAGATTGGGAAATGTCCAAAATAAATAATTAAAATATTGGGCGGAGAATACTATAATTCAGAAACCTTTATTTATAATAATAAAAAATAATGTGCCCTCCAAAAAGGAAAAGAATCTGCCAAAACAGAGAAACAACCTTTTTTCCTTTTTTTTTTTTTTTTTTTTTTTTTAAGAAAAAACAAATCACCCATTTCTAGATTTAATGTCTGTCTACATTATTCTATTTTAAATTTTATGCATTTATCCAATTATTATATCTACATAAAAGTCTGATTTAGCAAGATTAATATTTATTTTTCAAAACATATAGAATAAATTTTTAACAGTGAACATTTTGAGTTCTAATTTTAAAAAGAAACAGAATATTTTTATAATTATTTTTACACTATATATATATATATTTTATTTTTATATTTAAAATTATTATTGTATTTTTTCAGATATATTGTTTTAGTCTTGTTTAATCACATATGATAACTTATGAATGAGAGGACGTGTGATGTAAATGCGATCAATGTCGGGCCTAGTCCTCCTTAAAAGAAAAAGGGCTTGAGTTTTTTACGTTATTACTGATAAATATGGGTATGGAATGAGCCATTATCATTCGGGCCCATATAATTAAGAAGTTCATTAGGCCCAATAAAATTTATCCAAAATATGGTAGTTAGCTATTTTAACTTAAATGAAGTTGGAGATTCAAACTCCTACTAATATATACATGTGTTTAAAATTTGGGGCCAGAAGGATCAACCCGACTCAAACGGAAATTAGTCTTCGAGACCATGTAAAAGTCTTAGCCGAATATAGATTAGTCGAAGTCGTAATGATTTTGGATACCAGTTGGTTGTTAATTCTACCCTGTCTCTTACAATGCTCACAACACTTCAACCCGATATATAAGATTCACAATGCACTTTCTCGTTGCCAACCAAAAAGATTATAATTTATTTATTTACTTGAAATTATGAGATGTTTTTCACCAATCAGTCGAAACTATGAACTTTCTTGATCATACAAACATCATAGCAATCACTAATTTTGCATACCAAAGAAAAAAAGAAGAAGCAGAAGAAAAAAAAAAAAGAATTAGTTTAGACCTCAACCGTAGTTTGATTCAAAGCCTTATATCTCCATCGTTCTTTTTCAACAAAATCTGCATCAAGAAACCTAGAAACAAAAGCCCACATCCTATACAAATCCTCAAAGTTCGTCAAGAATCCAATTGAAGCCGTCACTACAGATATCCCAAAACCAAATTTCCCTTGCTTCTTACGTTGTTTCTCCGTCTCCGACAATCTTTCCTCCTCCATCAGTTCTTGTTCGTTACTAGTGTCCGACAACCAAATGTGCTGCAGAAATCCACACGCAACAGAAATGTTGTTTCTATCTGCTAACTTCTGAACAAGGGTTGGATCAATCTTCTCTCCTTTCCAATCGAAAACGTTGAATGCCACCGCCGATCCTCTGTTGAACCTCATTTTTGGCCCATAAATTCTGATCAATGGAACTCCATTTTCAGAATTTGGGTGTTTGAGGGTTATTAATGCTTTTACTAGCCAGTTTACCTGATATCTTGCTCTGCTGCTGATCAGTATTAGGCTTATTTTATCAGCATGATCCAGCCCTTTACATTCTGCTTCTTTGAACTCCGGTTGGGATTCCGATTCCAGTTCTGACTCCGATCTGTCTGCTGGCTGATTCAAATTTCCCAATTCAGAGAAAGATACTTCCTTTTCCATTTTCCCAGAATTTTGTTGGGCTTCTTCTAATTGAATCTCTTCCTTCAACATCTCCCCAAGACTTCTCAATCTCAACTCCATTAATGGCGGTATTGCTGATTTTTCTTGATCTTCTGTTTCTATTTCACCAAAGGTGGATTGTCTGGACATAGTTGGGACAACTAGACTAACAATTCCAATTCCTCTTGGGGATTTACTTAGAACTGAGATTCTGGATTTCTTTACAAAAAGACAACTAAAACCAGAGGGATTTTCCCCAAAAACTTTGAAAAATGAACAAATGAGAAAATCAGGTTTGAAAAGAGAGAGACCAACAGTATCCATTGGTTTTGCTCCCAAACCATCTGCATCAAGCAATATATGCCAACCATTTTCCTGTGCTAAGTTCATCCATAGATAAGAATATCTTGTTCCAGTTATCCTAGATTGTAAAGGGAAGACAAAAAGTCCCTTGTTTTTCTTCTTCTTGTTTCCCTTGTTCAAGATCATTTTCCTTAGCTTTCTTGAATTTATTCTCAAACTAGGCCATGAGAATTCAGCTGACATTGTTTCTGCTTTTTTCTTCTTGGAACTTTCTACCATCGCCTCCACTGATTCATTCTTGTGATCATAAACTGTGATAAGATTTTTATGGGACTCAAATGGATAAGATTCCCCCAAAACCTTAAAAGCAGAAGCCTGATTTGCAGTGAAAACCATGGAGTAATCATCTTCGGAAAGATTCATGTATCTCATGATTCTTCTTCTCATGGATGATTCAAATCCTGATTCTTGCCCACCAGTAGTAGTACCATAAAGCAACTGGGATTTCAAATTGACAGACTTGTAAGAAATACTAAAGAAGGGAACCTTTGAATCAGGAGGAGGGGTGGATGAAGTTGAAGCTTGCTGGCTGATTATTTCTTGTTGGGAATACGAGAAAAGTCCATTACCTATATAATCAAGACATACAAGTTTTGAGATGGACAAATGGTAGTATTCTTGTGACCTGATTTGATCAGCCAGGCTTGTTTTCAAGTACTCCGGACAAGATTTTGTGAGGCAAGAAAGTGATTCAAGAAGTGATGGGAGAGACTCGTGGTTGGTGAACTGGACATTTGGGTGATGGATAATAGAAGAAGCAATGGAGAAAAGGAATTCTTGATTTCTGGAAACTTCTTTTGCAGGAAGATTTCTGATGTTGTCAGGTTGGGGAAGAAAAGGAATTGGAAAACAATTTGAACAGGCTTGTTTTGAAGGCCTCTCTGTTTCTGATGCAATGTAAACTTGCATTGCCTGCATATCATCTGTGTTTCAAGATTTCTGAGGGTTTCGTGTCATTTCTGGTACTAAATTGAAGTTTCTAACATGTCTGTTTGTTCCTTCATGGGCAGGTTGTCTGAATCATTAATTTCATTATTTGGGGAGGCTTAGATTTTCTTGTTGACCATTTCTTTCATTAATTACTATGCTTTTTTTTTTTCTTTTTTTTCTTTCTTTGAACTCATCATTGAAGTGGAGTTTTCTCTTTTGTCTATTTCAGATCCTCTAAAATTACTTTTCTAATTGCTTGGTCAATAGAATTGCTTTGGCGTCAACCACAAAAAGTGAGGACCATATTGTGCATAGTCAATGAGCTCAAAGAATTTGAAGTTTTAGCCCTAAGTTCATTCTTTCAAATTCTAGTGAAGAATTTATCCTTCAACACTCGTTGGAAGTGTCATATAAAAGTTCAAATAAAGGGTTTTTAATAAGTTTAAATTTCGAAATTAATTGTAAGTATTATGTAAAAGTCATGATAATATCTTTTTGACTAGTCAAACTCTTGGAGCTGAACATGTAAAAGCTAAGAAAGCTTTTTTTTTTTTTTTTTTTTTCTAAACAAGAATCAAACTCAACGAATGCAATTTGAACTGAATTTAGATTAATAGCAGAAAAGTAATCCTAAATATAGAATGATATAAAAAATTCATCTTATTTAAGTATGAAAGATAGAACCCTTAATTTGACATCATAAGAGAAGAGTTACTCCGCAGATTCAACCGTGTCAAATGGACATTTCTTGGGACACTTTGAAAAAATACATCATGTAAGGGTATTTTATTTTAAAAAGGCATATAAAGATTGAGATCATTATCAAGATAAACTTGTACGTTATTAAATATACATATATATATAAAATATATATATATATATATATTATTTATAAATAATATTATTGAATTGAAGAAAAAGAAAAATATCTTAGAAAGAGTACAAAATTATATGGATACAATTGATTGATTGAGGAAAAGGTGTAGGTAATGTCCTTGGGTTGCTGTCTTTTTCAAAGAATTTCCAGTCTCAAGACTGTTCTAATGTATGCATATGAAACCAAGAGAAGTGTTTCTACATTTTACATTTAAGTAAATAGCGTCATAGTCGGGGTCAATTGACCACCCCAAATTATATATATATATATACACATAAATATATTAAAAAATCAAGATTCAACTTTTTTTTTCCCTGAAAAATTGTAAATACTATATGAAGCTATGTAAAATATAAAAGTGAGATTTTCTCATAAAAGTAAAACTTGATCAAAATTTAAAGACTCGTATTGACTTAATCGAGTTGTCTATGTTTTAGTGTTTTGATATAAACCAATGATGTCCGATACTATTACTTATACAACGATTAAAAGCCATGAACTAAACTTAAAACTGAATTTGGATTAATACACACAGAAGATAGATGATGGATTTAAAGAAAGATAGCATAGAATAATTAATTCTGTGAAAAAGACCTCACAACAGTAAGCTGTTGGTGTTAGTATTTATACACAAAGCTAAGTATACAGCTCAGCATATATATATACAAAATGTATATATATATTTACAGTGATAACTAATAACAAGCCACGTATCCTAGAAAGAGAATATGACCATCACAGTGAGATTCTTATGAATAACAAAATCTCAATTAATCTAGCCAAATCATAACGACTGAGAATAACGCCAAAACAATAAATCTAACATTCCCCCTCAATCACACCGAAAATATATATAGGCTGAGATTGTAACATATGGTCTCAAAAGCTCCTCTAGGCAAAGCTTTAGTAAAGATGTCGGCTATCCGATCTCTGGATGATATAAACTGAACCATCAAAGCTTTGCGAGCAACCAACTCACGCACAAAATGGAAATCAACTTCAATGTGCTTTGTCCTGGAATGGAACACTGGATTAGCACCGAGGTATGTGGCGCCAAGATTGTCACACCATAAGCGGTGGTGGATCCTGGTGTATGCTGAGTTCCTTCAACAAAGACTGTATCCAAATCAATTCAAGCAGTAACATTAGCTATGGCTTTATACTCTGCCTCTGTACTGGATCGTGAAACCGTGGCTTGTTTCCTTGAGCTCCAAGAGATAAGATTGGAACCAAGAAACACCGCAAAACCATTGGTAGACCTACGATCATCGGGACATCCTGCCCAGTCGGCATCCGAGTAAGCATTGAGTGTAGTATTTGAGCAAGTGTTGTAGCTTCAAACCCTGTGCAGTCGTGCCTTTTAAATAGCGAAGAATCCTCTTTACTGCAGTCCAATAGACATCAGTTGGAGTTTGAATAAATTGACAAACTCGATTGACAGAGAAAGCAATGTCAGGTCTGGTTATGGTCAAGTATTGTAGCCCTCCAACAATGCTTCTATCTAAAAAAGATCAGCTCAGAAGAATTGTGCCTACTTCACGAGACAGCTTTTCAGTAGAACTCATGGGAGTTGAAATAGCTTTACAATATTCCATTCGTGCTCGTTTCAAAAGATCAAGAGCATATCTCCTTTGTAACAACAAAATGCCATCGGACTGGTGTTTAACTTCAATACCCGGAAAATAATCAAGACTGCCTAAGTCTTTGACCGCAAAGTCTTGGGTTAACCTCTGAATCAACCTCTCGGAAGCCACAGATGAGGAGCTAACAATGATGATATCATCCACATAAATCAACATATACATTCCGAGATCTCTCCGATTGAGGATAAACAAGGAAGTATCGGCTTTGGAGCTATGGAAGCCAAGTTCCTGCAATTTGCAAGTTAGCCTGGAGTACCAAGCCCGAGGGGCTTGTTTCAACCCATAGAGGGCTTTGTGCAATTTACATATGTAGTTTGAAGGGACTTGTTTACTCTCATACCCCGGTGGCCGCTTCATATATACGTCTTCCTGCAGCAGTCCATGCAAAAACGCATTTTGAACATCAATTTGCTTCATTGTCCAACCTTTTGAGACAAGCAAGAGACAAGATAATGCGTACTGTTGTAGGTTTCACTACTGGACTGAATGTATCATAGTAATCAACACCAAAACGTTGTTTAAATCCTTTGGCAACCAAACGTGCCTTATATCGATCAATTGTACCATCAGCCTTCCTTTTAAGTTTGAAAACCCAACGACTGTCAATAAGATTAATGCCCTTCTTTGGTGGTACAAGTGACCAAGTCCGATTTTTAATCGGTGCAGAGAATTCTGCATCCATGGCTTGTCTCCATTCTTTGAATTGAACAGCTTCTTGATACAACAATGGTTCAGCAGGAATCCGAGTTTGCTCAATAATTGGAGAAGAAGCAGCTGAAGCATACCTTACAGTTCCATCGGTGAACTGTTTAGGTTTAGTGATATTGTTTTTGAGTCTTGTGCGCATTGGATGGCAGTTTTGAGGTTGAACCTCTTGTGTAACCTGATGAGGACTGGAATGAGATACTCCTTGAACCTTATCTTCATTTAAGGATTCTGCAGAAACATTATCACTAGACAAATCATTAGCAGAGTTAGTGTATCCAAAATCGGGAGAACATTCGGATATTGCCGATCTGCTGGATGGTGTAGGTGATATGGATGAGTTTGGGAAGTAGTTTTCTTTCTCAAGATGTGTAGGGATGATGGAAGGTAGAACAGTGGTATGTTGTGCAGGTGGAGAACAGGATGTGGAGCTCGAAATAGCATAAGGAAAAACACTTTCATCAAACACAACATCACGAGAAACATACATCTTATCGGTTTCTTTATCAAAACACTTATATCCTTTGTGATGAGAACTATAACCCATAAAGACACACTGCTTAGATCTAAATTCAAGTTTTCTGGAATTGTAGGCTCTCAAGTTAGGCCAACAAGCACAACCAAAAACTTTGAGAGATTTATAATCGGGGATTTTACCAAGAAGACGAAACAAAGGCGTATCATAGTCTAGGATTCGAGTTGGCATTCTATTAATCAAAAAACAGGCTGTATTAAAAGCCTCATCCCGGAACTTAACAGGTAATCGTGCTTGTGCAAGTAGTGCAATACCAGTTTCAACAATGTGTCTATGCTTACGTTCCACCAAACCATTTTGTTGATGTGTATGAGGACATGATATATGATGTGCAATACCAGTTTGTTTGAAATATGTGTGCAATTTATGATACTCGCCACCCCAATCATTTGAACCGCACAAATTTTCTTGCCTACAAGTAATTCAACATGTTTCTGGAATTGCAAGAAAATGGATTCAACATCGATTTGTATTTGAGAAAATAAATCCAGCAGAATCTACTATAGTCATCCACAAAACTAACATAATATTTGTATCCATTAACCGATGTATGTGTTGGTCCCCAAACATCTGTATGAACTAATTGTAAAGGACTAGAAGAAGTATGTGTAGAAACACGAAAAGGAAGTTGGTGTGATTTGGCCTGTTGACAAGCATCACATACAGAGAAAATTTTATTTGGAATAGATAGACCACTGAGTTCTAGAACTTTAAAAACTATTGGAGATGCTTTGGATGTCCTAGTCGACGATGCCACTGTTCTTGAGAGATTTTGGGAAGAGAAGACTTGACTGGAATGAGTATTTGGCAAGGAATAGAGTCCTCCCTCACATGTACCTTTGAGTAGAATGGTTTTTGTTGTTCGATCCTTAACAAGGAAACAATCAGGATGAAATTCAGCAAAAGCATCATTATCATAAACTAGTTTATGAACAGAGATGAGGTGACGATTAATTTGTGGAACATATAAGACATTGTTCAAGGCTAAAGATCGAGAAGCGAAGCAATATTAGAATGTCCTACATGAATAATGGACAAACCTGTACCATTGGCAACTTGCACTTGATCACCGCCATTATACGGCTCCTTTGTTGTAAGGCGTTCTAGATCATTAGTGATATGATCAGTAGCACCAGTATCAGCATACCAAGTGTGAATCAACCGAGTAATTGTTTGTAACAGCAGCAGCAACCTTACTTACATCTTCACTTGATAGTTGTGATCAAACCTATACCAAAGCAACGAAGAGCATCATGTCCCTCTTTTTTCCGCAGACTTGGCGATTGGCCTAAGTCCATTGTTGTTTGTTGTATTTTGTTGTCTACAGGCAAATCTTCCGGACAATGATCTTCCGCCATTGCCACGTCCACGCTGGCCACGGTTATGTCTACCTCCTCCTCTGCGCCCTTGACCTCTGCTAACTTGATTAACAGATGGTACGGAAACATGCACATTATTATGTTCAAGACGCAACTCATAACTAAGCATGTGGGCATATACATCATTGATTGTTATAGCTTCGGATCTGGTGGTGATACTAGTTACTAGTGGATCAAATTCTGATCCAAGACCACGAAGAAGATATGAAATCAATTCTTCATCCTCCAAAGGCTTTCCAACGGAAGCCAAAATATCTGCTAGACCCTTTATCTTACGGAAATAGTCCGCAATGGTGAGATCCTTCTTCTGAATAGTTGCAAGTTGCATGCGGATTTGCATTACTCTTGCTCTAGAGTTGGATGCAAAAGACCTTTCTAGGGCACACCAGACCTCACGGGCGGTTGTGCAGCCAACAACTTGAGCCAACACTTCTTCAGTGAGAGAAGACAGAATCGCACTTACCACCGGTTGATCTTGATGATACCAGATAGTGTAATCTGGATTAGGAACAATTTGTGGAATACCCTCATCGTTGTTAACAACGATTGTTGGATTTGGTTGAGGAATTGATCCATCAATATAGCCGATCAATCTCCGACTTCGTAAATAAGGGAAGAGTTGAGTTGTCCACAACAAATAGTTATCTCTTTTGAGTTTAATTGTAACCATGTTATTGAAGATTGGTGTGGGTAGAGAAACCGAGGGAGTATTCTCTGGTGGGAAGCGACGGTGCCGGGAAAGTCATGATGAGAAACAGTAAAAAATAAAAAAGATAAAGGCTAGGAACAGATGCTCCGATACCATAAAGAAAGATAGCATAGAATAATTAATTCTGTGAAAAAGACCTCACAGCAGTAAGCTGTTGGTGTTAGTATTTATACACAAAGCTAAGTATACAGCTCAACATATATATATACAAAATGTATATATATATTTACAGTGATAACTAATAACAAGCCACGTATCCTAGAAAGAGAATATGACCATCACAGTGAGATTCTTATGAATAACAAAATCTCAATTAATCTAGCCAAATCATAACGACTGAGAATAACGCCAAAACAATAAATCTAACAGGATTCTCCACTAGTAAAAAGACAAGAAGAAGATAGCAAAAAGTGTAGTCGGGCGGTACCATACATGATATGATCATACATGCAGCATAAGGTCCCCTATATATATATATATATATATATATATATATATATATATATATATATCTATATATATATATCTATTTGAGTTTTCACAAGATTAGGGTAGCCAATAATCCATGATCTCTTATCGCAAAAGAAGATAACGAAATCATAAAGAGGTAATTATTTCCAAAGTTTTCCATTATCATTTCCTTTTCAACCTTTGTATTATCTGCATGCATGCATGTCTTTCTGGACCCCAGACCAGGTATTCGCTCAATCCTTCTTCCTACCATCACAAGACACTTTATTTATTTTTTTATTTTTTTAATAAAAAAAATTAGATGAAGATAAAATATTTAATTCAAAAAAATTAGATAAGTAAAAAATAATTAAAAGCAAAAAAAAAGGAAAAAAATATTATAACTTTTGTTGAGATTGGGATTTGAACCCACGCCCTTTCGGACCAGAACCTTAATCTGGCGCCTTAGACCAACTCGGCCACCTCAACTTATATTATAATATTTAGTCTTTTTTATAATAAATTATATTATACATGTTGTTCTACCACAATCAGAAATATTGAGTAATGCAATTCCAGAACAATTTTAAATTTGAATACTTTATTTATTGTTTTTTTCAAAGAAAAAAAAAATTTAATATTTAAAAATTATGAATATAAATAATGTAAAAGATTATCAAATTTTTAGATTTTTTTTTTTGAGAAAAATTAATTATTCTCCAAATAGACTATATATATATATATATATAAAATATATGAATAATTGATAAATTTGGTTCCAAACAAATTTCACTTTGGTAAGTTTAGTCCCAAAATATTTTTTTTAACTTTTAAAGTCTCAAACTTTTTTATTAGAGAAAAATAAGGTCCCTCAGTTTGTCAAAAAAAGAAAATGGTAAAATTGTCAATTTTTTTTTTAAATAAAAAATTTCAAAAAAAAAATATATATTATTGTTTTTTTTTTCAATAGTTTGAGTGTAATTAACTCCACTTTTTTATTTTTTTTATAAAAACTTGAAATATTAAATATTTTTAGTTTTAATTTTTATTAGTTTTAACTTTCAACTAAATTTTAATAAAAATATTATTTACATATTTATATATATTTAAAATATAAATTTTGAGGGTTAAAAATTAATAAATTCAATAAAAATATCCTATTTATCTAATTAAAAATAAAAAAAAATTTAAGTCCAATAAAAAATAAAAAATTCAGTTTTTTATGAGACTGAAATTGGGTGTGCACCATTTTATAAAACAACAAAAAATTATTAAACACATCATCCTTTGAAAGGAGAAAATAGATCCAAGTAAATCTAGAGTGGTCATCAACAATTAATAAAAAGTAGCGAAAACCAGTAATAGACAAATAAGGGGAAGGTCCCCAAACATCCAGATGAACTAAATCAAAAGGTTGAGATGCCCGAGAAGTAGACAGAGAAAATGGAAGACGGTGGGACTTTCCCATTTGACACGATCGACAGATATGAGGAACTTACCTCTTTGGGACAAAAAAATTACAAGTATGCAAAACAGAATTGACAATAGTGGAAGAAGGATGCCCTAGTCGAGAATGCCACAGATCGGGATCATGTGCAGTGACGAGACACAGTTGAAAGAGAGGAGACGCATGAGACGGAAGAGGTGTGTGGACACGGTAGATGCCTTTGTCAAGGATTCCGCGAAGAAGAACTTGTTTGTTGACCTGGTGCTTCACCAAAAAATAGGAAGGATAAAACTCAACATAGGCTTGATTATCACTGCAAAGTTGAGACACACTTAACAAGTTTTTAGAAATATGAGGAGAATGATAAAGATGAGTAAGTTTAATGGGAAGAGGAGAGACAGGTAGAGATGCAGAACCCACATGTGATATTGAAATAGTCTTACCATTGCCTACAGTAACATGATCACTGCCAGAAAGTTGTTGGGGTGATTCTAGCATATTGAGATCTGGAGTAAAATGATGTGAAGCTCCGGAATCAAGATACCAGTGAGGATTAGAGACTGACTGTGGAGTAACGACAGGAGGATTCAAAGGGAAAGTTTGTTGATGATGACTGAAATTCGCTTGAAAAGGACGAAAAGTCAAAGGTCGAAAGTTGGGAGTAGATGGTTGGTACTGTAAGTTAGCCCTGTGATAACACACATTAGCTGTATGCCCGGGTTTAAAACAAATTTGACATCGAGGGTGAGGTTGATATTGATTGTTGGGTTGGGAAAAATTGGGACGGAAGGAACTCCTAAAAGGATTGAGATTTGAAATATTTTGTGAAGGAGGACGAAAAGATTGTTTAGGAGGAAAAGGACTTGAGAAAAGAGTAGAGGGGCAAGGATTTTGAGAGTTTGATTTGGGTTTTTGGTTTGGCGAATAGTTGACAACATTCGCTTGAAGGGAGCTCAATTCATCTGTGGAAACCTGTCAATCCAACCTTGCATCATAAGCCAAAAGTAGGCTGAAAACTTCCTCAAGTGATGGTGTATCTGTTCGAGACTGAAGAGGTGCCACAAAGGCATTATACTCTCTCCCCAAACCATTCAACAAATAAATCAGCTGATCACTATGACTTACTGGGTCACCTGCAACAACTAGATTATTACACAGAACGAAATTTTTGGATATAAGCAAGAGCACTTAAACCTTCTTTCTGGGTATTTTGCAACTGTGTGCGTAACTCAGATAAACGAGCAAAAGAAGAAGCAACAAAAATTTGAGTTAGTGCCTACCAAATTTCAAGCTGAAGAATACCCAACAATTTGCCCAAGCATAGTTTCATTAATAGAAGCATAAATCCAACTCATAATCAAACGATTGTACCTCTGTCACACAACATAATATGGATTAAGTTGTGTTGATTGAACATCAGTGTGTTTCGGAGGGCAGATTCTAGTACCGTTGATAAAATCCTCTAACCCATTTGCAATAATGATGTTGAGAAGCTGATTTTTTCAGACCATGAAATTATGCTCATCAAGCTTTACCGCTAGTGGCATACTTATTGAAGGAAGATTTGGAAGGGGTAGAGTCGAAGACAACCCATTGTTTGAGAACCCAGAAGAATTTTCTGGAGATGCCATTTACTCTGATACTAGAATAAGAATATGAAGATGGGAGAATTCATATACTGTTATTCATCATTCTTGAAAAATAAAAGAGATACAGAAAGTGTATATATAAAAGCACTGTGCTCAAAAGAATTAACGATAGCACAAAGGAAAGTCAACTATCTAGTGGAAATGGGACTAAGATACACAAAATATAATATTGAGGACTAAAATGGAAACTTATGTCTTATTACATATATATACACATTTCACCAAAATACGTATATTTCACCTGAAGTGTGTGTACATATATATGTATAGATGAAAATGAACATACCTTAATTTGCATGAACAGCTAGGTCATGTAATTAATTAAGCTGAAACAGTTATAGGGCAACTCTCCTTTGGCAGAAAACTGGATATGTTTGTATCAGCTATACATATACATATACATATATATATAATCAAGAATCATCCACACAACCAACCCCTCTCCAGCAACTGCCAATAGGAGAGCTGCCCTAAAACTGGCTAGCTTATTTCTAAAGCAATCTCTCTGAACATTTTTCTTTTTCCAATCTTTGCTGCATTAATTTCTTCGACATTCTTCTGCTTGAGTTGCCCAAATTATAGGCACTGGAGGATATATATATACTCATAATTGGATTATCCTGGGGTGAACTGAAAGCATATGCCATTAGGTTATACTTATATGCCTTGGATATACCAATGATATATATACACACACATATATATATTTATATGCCTTCTTTTTAGAAATTCCAAGAAGAGGCGGGGGCTCATCCTTTTTATCTGAAAAAAAGCGAGCTCCATGGCAGCTGAGAGAAATGTGTTTGAGATTTGATTCTAGGTAGCATGATCTTGACTTCTTAAATTTGTTTTTCTCAGCTTTCTTATGTGGAAAGATGACTTGAGAAGGTATATCCTTTGTAATATTCTTTATTTCATTTCTCTTTTATATATATAAGGCTTCTTTGAATTCATCATAAAATTACGAGTTTGCCCTTACTCGAATATATATATTAAATTTAAGTAAATTTATTACCGACTCTAAAAATTTAAGTTCATCGATAAAAAGAAAGGTTAATTAAATTTATTTATTCTCTTATTAACGGGTTTTAGATAAAATTCAATTATAAACAGTACTTTTAAGTTATGCTAACTAATTCGAGTGCCTTACATTTGTAAATACGTGTTCGATCCTGCTAAAAGAAAGCTTCTTACAAACTTATTTGCGCATTGGTTAACAATGTATGTATGGATTGGCTTGTATTCTTGTCCAAATAAAACCTTTGTACAAATAATTTACCGAATATGCAAGTGTCATGATTTTCATTGCTGATCAATGGGACTGCTTTACATTGAAATGGATTATTACAAATAATAATAATTATTAAAAAAAGTAAAAAAAGAAGAAGAAGAAAAGAACGTAACTTCCAAATGCGTTGTCCGAATGACAAAACCCATTGATTATTGTTCCCGAAATGGCAGAACACCACTGGAGATTTCTCAATCATGCTCTTGCTAGCCTCTCATTTAGTATCTTCACTCCCATATACCTGTATCACAACAAACATTAAATAATATGCACATATACACACAATATATATATATATATATATATATATATATATATATCATAATCTAGACCCATAAGCCCATGTCTTGATCTATGAGTTTGATAGTACTATGATCAATTACTTGATATTAATCTTCATTGTATTAAAAAAATACTCAAGTTAACTATGATTATTTTTATATATACCGGATATGTCATTCACTCCGTTTTAATGCTAGTGTCCACGTTAGAGCCCAAATTAATTGGTGGATATCTGAGATTTTAGAGGTGGCTCCTCCATTGGAGTCAACATTTAATTTCCATATTTCAAATTGGTTACCCGCACTCTAATATCAACTATCACGATCTGAGCTCGCAAATCCATATCTTGATTATGAGATTAATAGTACTCACATGAACTATTTAACAGTGTCCATTCCAAATTATTGTCCTATTCTTATATACACAGGGTGTCACAGTATTATATTATATATATATATATATATATATATAAATAAAAGGCCAAAAATGAAAAATAAAAAAGATGGGTCGGTCACGTGCGTACCTTCCTAGCATCATAACAGTGGCTTGTGGATTTGTACCAGGAGAGTTATTAAACGTGGAACCATCAATAACCCTTAAAGCATCAATTCCAAGAACTTTATAATCACGATCAACAACCATACCAACTTGGCATCCGCCATGGTAATGCCAAATCGTCATAACAGTATCTTTACAGAACTGTTCTAAAGAAGTCGAAGAATTAGCGTGTTTAGGCAACAAATTCACCGGTCCACTTGCTGTCATGTTGAGCAGAACCGGAAGCGGGAGATTATCGTATCTGAATTTAGAGAAAGATTTCGATTCGATTATGGTTTCTATTACTTTTATCCCCTTCACACATCTTTGTAAGTCTTCTGGTTCTTTGAAGTAGTTGAAGGTTACGGATGGATTGTCGTTTGGGTTTAGGGTTTTCAGTTCTAAGTGACCGGTTGATACCGGTCCCATGACTTTTTCTAAGATGAATCCTCCTCTGAATGCTGGCTGTTCTAGTTTTCCCATGGCGTCTATGGCTTTTTCTAGTGCTTCTTGTGTTCTTTGTTTTGGTGGCACTGTTGAAAGCTGACCAATCTGCAAAATATATATATTATTGTTGACTCTGATTAATCCGAAATTTTGAGAGAAGTTATTGTTTATTGTTTACCTTAGGAGAGAACATTCCGAAGTCCTTTTGAGAAGAACTAGAAGCAAAGTTTTCGCCACTGGCAGCTTCAATGTAACTACCGAAACTGGTGATTCCGACAACTTGAATAAGTGAAACTTCCACCGGTGCCGGAGAAGGTATGAAGATTGCGTTCATGGGATTATCGGACATACCTTGTCCAACCAATGGCTGGTCTAAAACTACGTGGATATTACGGGCCTTTAATTGTTGGGCTGGGCCTACACCACTTAGCATCAATAGTTGTGGGCTTCCAAGAGCACCCGCTGATACAATAATCTCGTTTTTTGGACCACGCTTTAAATACGCTCTGTGCTTTGCTCCCGTAGCATCCCTAAATACCACACCATGAGCTAATGGCCTTGGTTTTCCTGCAATTTTTAAAACTTAGATTCTTAAGTACTGTCTCCGTATTTTTATAAAAAATATAAAAATTGATGTATTTTTTTAGTGACTAATTTTTTTGTTGTTTTTTATACCTTTGATTCTGAACAAAATCTTGTGAACAGAAGCATGCAGGAGCAAGGTAAGTCCAGAGGGATTTGCATATTCAAGAAGATCAGCAGCAGTATGACGAACACCTTGAGAATCAAAAATGGTGCCACCAATTTTAGTCCCATTCAAATGATCATAAGTGAAACCATTATAAGGTTTCACACCGACCTCAACCAGACCATCCCTCACCGCCGATTGCCACTGCTTCATCGGTGGCTCAAACGCCACCTTTTTCTCCACCCACTTGTACGACTCGTTCACCAACTTACCGTCCCATCCCACATTGTTCACGTAATGTGTGGACGCACGTGTGTAGAACCCAGCATTCAGACAGCTTCCGCCGCCTAAGACGCGTGCTCGAGCGTTGATTACGCCGTCTTCCGAAACGAACCTTTGAGAAGGGGAAGACGGAGAGAGATCGGAGAGGGCTGCACCGAATGTGGTTAGGTAGGTTATGTTAGGGTTACCGTAAGGTGAGCCGCCGCGTTCGAGGAGGAGGACGGTGTAGTTTTGCGACAGCGTCGCCGCCAGCGGACAACCGGCTGTTCCGCCGCCTATGATGATGTAGTCGTAATAGGATACCGCTGGTGCTGTGGTTGCTTGGTGCATGAACGTGTAATTCGGAGCTACCAAAGAAAGAACATAATATATATATATTAATATTAGGTGAAATTTAAAAACAATTAAGCAAAATTTTTTAGTATTTTCCGATAATATATATCAAGAAGTATGATTTAGTGAGTATTAAATTTATTTATGATTAAAAAGATCAAGCTCGAGACATGATATAAGTCAAAATGTATCAAATTTCAGTATATATAATATATATATATCATGAACACATAATTTAATGGATATATGTATATCTTACTTATGACTCAAAAATCATGAATTCGACACACGACAAAAACAAAAATGTACTTAAATTTCATATATATATCAAGAAAGCGTGATTTAATGGATAACCATCTTATTTATAATTTAAAGGATTATAAGTGGAAAACACAAAAGATCATGAACTCGAGATAATATTTTATATTATAAATGATACTTTTATTAATTAAAAAAAAAAAAAAAAGAATGATTGGTGATGTATAAGGTATAGGTTTGAGAGTGTCACAAGTTCCAAAGTAATTAATGAATTGAGGGAAATGAATTACTACTAGCCTTCTTTTCAGGTAGGGGTAGTTGGATGGATAGAAATGACAATAAATTTAATTTCACATGGAATACAATAAATAAAATGGATGGGGAAATATCCACACATACAATAATGTAAGTGTAATAATTAATTATTTAATTTCCATAATAGTTAACAGATTCTCCGATCAGTATTCACAACTGAAATGTGTGTATATTTAGATGAAAGTATATATATATATATATATATATATATATATATATATATATTGCCTTGTAAAACAAACTACAAAAGTACTAGGTTTGTTTAACTATTAATAGCTAAAATTGGAAGAAATATATTAATTTTTTTTTTCTAATGAAAATTCAACTATATGTAGAATTCTTGGGACAAGTTTTTTTTTTTTAGATTATTCTATATTTAGAGTTACTTTTTTCTTGATGAGAATTCCGTCTATAAAATATAGAGTCTAACTATTACTCGACCTCACACTCACTGATTTTTATATTACACTTACTCACTCATCACCTTTTGTAGTCAAAGAAGGCTAATGCAATGCAATTTACTATTATTATTATTTTAATATAAATTCACCTATAAAATTCGAATATGTATGAAAATATTGCAAATGAATATATATATATGTATAATATATGTATGTATAGTCCGGTATGGGGGAAATGAAGAATTATCTCCTGGGAAAGCTGTTTGCAGAATGTACAGAAACGGTAAAGTTTTCAAACAGCCATCTCTACTGAGCACTTAATTATCATACACACGAATTCTTCTGCTCTTGAAAGTATATATATATATATATATATATTTGCAAGAGAATAATGGCATTTCAAGAAACTATACTGCAACCAAAAAAGTATATACATACATACACACATATATATAAATATAATCATAATAATTAATAATAATTTCTTAATTAATTAAATAAAAAATTAATTACCTCTTTCGGAGAAACAAGTGCCAAGAAAGAAGAAGAAGATGATGCCAAGAATTGCAGAAGAAACGAAGCTCCACCGGTCTAAACCTACTAAACCCATGGTTTCTTTTTCCACTTGCTTGCTGATGAATCCTCCAGTTGTTGAAAATGGACGGACAGAAAACAGTAGTGAACTGCAGAATTTGTAGAAGAACGTACGTATGCTATATATATATATATATATATATGTGTGTGTGTGTGTGAATATTCACCTGCTGCACACGGGCGCTCTCTTCAGGCTTTCTGTAAGGGAAAAAGAGCAGCGATCTCGTCGGCAATAATTCGGAAAGTACAAAGATTATGATCTGCGCTTTACAGGGTTTGGCCGAAAAGCTTCAAGTACATATGTTGCTTCCTTGAACCACTCTTATATATACATATATATTATGTTTATATATTTATATTACTCAATTACTTATATTTCAAAACTATCCTTATTTATACTTGTATTTGAATCACGAATATATATATATATATATTATATATATATATATATATTTTATGTGTATATTCGTGAGTGTATAGTAGTGAAATTAAAAGTTTTTTTCGGATATTCAAATCTCTCTTTATTAATTTAAATTTTTAAAATATATGATAATTTATTATTTTTTAATATGATATCAAAATTTTTAGAATAAAGTAAGTGACAATTTATCGACTTTATCGACTATGCAAAGAGGTTTTTGTGACCTGAATTATAGCCACGTAGGTTTCGTTTCTCTTATGTTATGTGCAGCCATTAATGGGGGATTACAAGTACAACTGCCCGCCACTTCTTCTTCTTATTTTTCATCTCTGTGCACCTCCCAGCCTCCACCAACCATTAATTTCTTGCCATCATAATCATAAAGAAAAACCCCCAACAGAGGAATAAAAAAAGAAAGTATACATACATATACATATGTATATAATATATATATATATATATATATATATATATATATATATATAACACGCCATCTTGTATATTAGTAACAATGTAATATTCTTCACGAGAATGATACTACATCTTCATGATAGCTTCATATGAATAAACACGCAACTTCTCTTTCTTCTTTTTGTGTGTATTATTAGATTCGATAATTAATGGTGTATTTGCACATTTTAGTTTAAGAAATAGTGGTTGATATATATACATATATATTATAAAGCATAAAATTTAAAAAGTTTCAATTGTTAAGATCTATTAATTTTAACTTTTAGAGTTACTATATGATTTATCTTGATTTAATATGGGTATTAGAGCAAGAGGTCCCCTTTTTTTTTTCTTTTTTTAAACCATCTAGTATCTGGAGCCATCATGACTCTGATTAATTTAGATTCGACCCGGGTTATGCCCGCAGAGTCCAACTCTTACTCGGCCTCACTCTAGCGCTTTTATATGACGCTCACAACAAGTGTCAAACCCTCGACCTCATGTAGCATTGTCACAATGCGTTTTCCTATTGTGTCAAACCAAAGACTTGGAGGTCATTCTGAGTGTGAATCCTAACTATTGTCCCTATTTGTTGATTGTTGACACGAGTTAAGTGTTAAGATGATAAATTTAATACATATCTATCAACTTAAATTTTTTAAAACATATAGTAATTTATCTTTAGTTAATATGATATCAGAACGGAAGTAATTAAATTTTAGTTGGATTTAGCATGAATTGATGGTAATAAATGTGACATTTGATGGAGGGTCCATTATTTTTCTCACATAATGCTGCTGCTGAAGTAGTAACCAATAAAAACAACAACAATGACAATAAGGTTGTTGTTCGGCTTTAATTAGGTTTCAACTACTTTTTTTTTAGCAAAAACAATGTTCAAATTTAGACATGAATCATTATCTAATGTTATTTTATCACTAAACTATTTAGAATGTGCTAGGTGTATATATATAAATCTTATAGCATTTAAATTGTGAATCAACGTTTAATTTTTTTTATATTTTATTTAATAAATATGCTAAAACTATTTTTTCATACAATATAATTCATTATCCAACTCGTTTTTTATGGGGTTGAGTTTAGCTATAGTAAAAAAAAAAAAAAAAAAAAAAAAACTCCTAACCTAGTAAGGAAAACTGGTTGAGTAAGAAAAATTAGTTTCGAGATCTTAAAATGTAAAAGAATATTAATGATATAACTTGCACATTATAAATAGTTTGAGAAAAACGAAACTTAATTTATTAGAATTGAAAAATCTAAACAAAAAAATATAATCAAAAATTTATTTTAAAAAGCTTTTTTTTTTATTTATTAGGATTTGTAAACAATGTGTTTATCCATATATATGAATTTTTGTGTGGAACAAGGAAAAAGATGTAGTCGGTTATATACATACATATATATATATATAATGATGAAACCAAGAAGTGACACAATTTAAGGCATTTTAAATTGGACCCTTTTGAAAGGCACTGATGAACCAACCAATCACCTTATATCTATCCCTTCCACCACCTCTGGCCTTCTCATTTATTAGTTCATTTCACAGGAGGCCGATCCAGCCTTTAAAGAACATTCAATTCAATTCTTATCTCTCTCATATATATAAATATATATATTCCTTTGTCTTGTGTATGGAGGAGGTGAGGGGCCCCACATAAATGAAATTCTTGACCTGAAAGGAGATATAAAACTATTTGATATCGTTCTCACTGTACTAAAAGATATATCTTAATCGGTTAACTATAAATATTTAAACATATTCTTACATATTTACGATATGTGATGATGAGATGTCATAATATTAACTTTTAAATCTATATTATTTGATCAAACTCTGCTTAAAAAAAATTTGTAAAAGTAAAGATATGAAAGAGAAAACTTTCGAGGGGTCAATAATGCATGGAGAGTCTGAGTTTGAAACTCTAGTACTAATATGAATTAAGTCAAACTATAATAAATTTTTTTTTTCTTTTTTTGTAAGTCAAACTATAATAATTAATATATACATACTAATTTAAAGTATATATAAAAAATTGTATATATAAGACAAATCGATAATCATTTAAATTATTAGCTTATTATAATTGGAAATTAAAATTAAAAGTTTTTTTTTTTCCCAATAGAAGAAAAGGGAGAGTTTATCACACAATTGAAAGTAATAAGAAGGAAAATTTCAGTGAATTAATTAACCCTAAATTAGAAATATTGGCACATTTTGGGAAAATTCTTTATCCAATTAATTATATATTGTACTAAGATCAACTGTCACAATCAATTGAGTAATTAATTATGAGCCTCCATATTAGAATTCTTTTATTGTTTTTTACTTATACTAGTAATTAAATTGAAGCCTCGTTTCAATCATTTATAATGATTTTTATCTTTTTTTAGTACAGATTAATTGATACTGAATCTCTTAAGACATTCTTTAAAATATTGTGACACTAATAATAAGGTATAACTCAATTCGTTAAATTCTTATTGTTATAAGATATATATATATATATATATATATATATATATATATGTATGTATATACACTCAAATTGAATGATGATTTCTTTATCCTTTTCTATAGTCAAACCAATCTCTATCTACTCCAAAGTCCAAACTTACTATTAGTGTCCTTCATGGAGAGAGCAATTAAGTCAAATATTTTCATCATAAATTCTCACCAACTAGTGAGGTGATCTTTTATTGAATCCCAAGAATTAAAAATTGAGAATTTATTTTAATCCATTTTTGAAATTTTCTTGGTACTTGTGATGCAAAATGATCCAAAATTTCATGTGTTGTTGAATAGAGAAAAATATTAAAAAAAAAAAAAATACAACAAAATTTTATATATATATATATATGCTTTACCATGTTAATTCAATTGAAATTAAAATTCTCGAATCACATTCTAACCAAATATAAATAATTTTAAATAAAATAGATCCATCAATTCCATATAGTATAGAATATTAAACTCGAATACTTAAAACTAAATATACGAGAGATAATGATCCAATGATCCAAGTTTTAAATTCTGGTTTTGGTATGAAAAAATGTTAAATCATCTGGTCAGCTGTCCCACCCAATGAGGTGCCTACAAATTAGCGAGCGAGATTAATCCGAACGTGGAATTGCTTGAAGGTGCCGCCCCTCGGTGATGGGACCCACCCAAGACATGCACCCGTGCGATAAGAAAAAAATATATATATACGAGATAATAAATCTCCAAAATCTAAATACTTTCATTATTGCATGAGCACATTCTTGTCAAATATTACTAAAAAATACGTTCAATATTTATTTGAGATGGAGTCTAACGTACATCATCATTTTGCAAATCTTTCTTTCAACATTTTTACTCCCATATACCTGCAAATATATATATATATATATGAATGAATCAATCCAAGAAAGCTGAATTAAGTAAAAAATTTCTGCAGAAAATTAACTAATTAGAGTAATTAATTACCTTCCAAACATCATAACTGTGGCTTGAGGATTAGTTCCAGGAGAGGAAGTAAAAGTAGAACCATCAATAACTCTTATAGAATCCAATCCCATTACCTTATAATCTTGATCAACTACTTTCCCAATTTGGCAACCTCCATGGTAATGCCATATAGTCACGACAGTATCTTTACAGTATTGTTCCAATGAAGTCGAGGAATTGTCATGCTTTGGTCTCAAATTCAATTGTAAACTTGCTGTTAGGTTAAGGAGTGCTGAATAAGAAAGATCACTATATCTGAATTCAGAGAATGATTTGGATTCAATTATTTTCTTAATAATCTTGAGGCCATTAACGCATCTTTCCAAGTCTTTTGGTTCCTTGAAGTAGTTAAATGTGACCGATGGATTGTCATTAGGGTTTCGAGTTTTCAACTCTAAATGACCGGTGGAAAGAGGGCCTTTGATTTTTGATACAATGTATCCAATTCTGAGGGGTTCTTCTTCGTCTTTCTTCATGATCTGATAAGCTTTATTTGCCATGGTTGGCACCTTTAACAGTCCAATCTGTTGAATAGGGATAGAAAAAACATGGCACAGTTAATTAGTTCCTCATGAATCTAGCTCAAACCAACCATTAATTATATTATCTTATATATATATATATATATATATTGAAATGAGAAATTAAGCTTTTCGAAAATATGACTATTTTTACTATGTAAAATTTCTTTGGTATCAAGAAATTGGCTGTGAAAGTCACCTAGCTAGCCTATACACACGGTCGAGCTCGTTTAACATTCGAGCACCAAATCCTAAATTCGACTCATATTTTTACTATGTAAATTAAAATTGAATCTTGTGCTCTAATAGGTGTGTTAATACGATAAACTTATGCTCTAATAGCAGGTCATAATTTAACACAACTTAAGATGTATGTTGAAGAGATGTGTTAAGACGGTAAACCTAGACTTTAAAAGTATATGATAATTTAACTTAATTTAAGATATGTGCTAAGGAAATAAATGTATACTTTAAACTACATGAAAATTTAACTTAAATTTAAGAATATGTGTTAAAAAAGTATATTAAGACGATAAATTTATACTTTAATCCCAAGTGAGATCTTGGTATATCCGTCCATACCTTGTTTAATGCTTGGGAGGCAAAATCTTTACCGCTGCCGGCCTCAATGTAGGTACCAAAACGAGTGATACCCACGACTTGAAGGATGGAAACCTCGACCGGAGCCGGTGAAGGCACAACTACTCCGTTCATTGAGTTATCAGACATGCCTTGACCTACCAAAGGCTGGTCTAAAACCACTGTAATCTTGTGGGAATTTAGGTGCTTTGCCGGCCCAACTCCGCTCAGCATTAGCAGTTGTGGACTTCCAATGGCGCCGGCACTCACTATTATTTCGTTCTTATTGTTTCTTGATGATCTCTTCAAATATGCTCTGTGCTTTATCCCTGATGCATCTCTATATACCACTCCGGCAGCCACTGGCCTTGACCTTCCTGTTTCATCAAATTAATTTCGCCAACATAATTACTACTTTTAATTCGAATGGTGTCCCTATAATCTAACTCTAATTCGAACTTTGCCATAGTATTTAGGTTTCACTAAAGATTCTGAGTTTAATTTAAGGATAAGTGAAAAGCATGTATATGTATATATATTTACTTACCTTTGGTTCTAAATAAGATTTTCATTACAGAAGCATGAAGAAGAACAGTAAGCCTGTCGGGATTTGCATATTCCAACAAATCAGCAGCCGTCCGTCGATTCCCATCTTTGTCATAAATAACACCACCAACTTTAGTTCCATAAAGATGATCGTAACTGAAACCGTTATCCGGTACCACACCAGCCTCCAACAACGCATTTTTAAAACTCGATTGCCAGGGTCCCAAATTCGGCTTAAACACGATCTTGTTTTCCACCCACCGATACGACTCATTCAAAAGCCGCTGATCCCATCCGGCGGCTTCCGTCACGAACTCAGCCTCGGCTCTCGAGTAGAATCCGGCGTTTATGCAACTCCCGCCGCCCAAAACTCTTGCTCGATTGCTTATCACGCCGTCCCCTGAGACAAACCGCTGGGATGGAGACGATGGAGAGGTGTCACCTAGGGATGCGCTGAAATCGAAAAATTTCGTGATGTTGGGATTTCCGTAAGGCGAACCGCCACGTTCGAGGAGTAGGACGGTGGAGTTTTGTGAGAGAGTGGCGGCTAACGGGCAGCCCGCCGTTCCTCCGCCGACTATGATGTAATCGTAGTATGACGATACTGGCGGCGATGATGTAGCCTCGTGTAAGAATCTGTACTTTGGAACACCTGCAAAATCAAAAGTAATTAAATTAAATTATTTTAGTAATTGAATTAATTAAGAGACAAGATTAATTCTCTAATTACTCTTCTCGGAAACAACAAAGGTAAGATTAATGCAAAGTATTCCAAAAATAGTAATAATAATAATTGCAGTGCAGCAATTCTTGAACCCCATGGATTAGTATGCTAAGAATGAGCTTCTTTGTTCTTCTTTGTTAGTATAAGTTTTTGGGTGTAAAGAAGATTGTAATCATTATATGTGGTTAGGATAAGAACCAAATTTATACTAGACCACTACTATATATAGCAAGTAGGCAGGCATTTACTGTGATCAACAACCTGATATGTTATATACTTCCTATAAATGGAAAGACTTTCCTTTTGTGAAAAGAGAAAGAAAACCTAACTCTCATCTTTCTACGTATAAAAGATGAATTAGGTTGTTGTTGAAGTAAGAAGATAAAATTCAAAACTCCTTGAGTTAAAGTTTGTGAGAAACTCTAACATCTAATATTTAGATATGCTGTTTGTTTTATTATTTTTTGTATTGTTATTTTTATTTTTAGTTATCTTCGACTCATTTAAATTCTTTGATTTTGTCCTTATTTAATTTTAGGTTAGATTTTTTTTTTTTTTACAATTTTAATCATTTGGTTATGTAATTTTTTTAAAAAAAATGAAATTTCATTATATATATATATATATATATATATATATTTCCTATGAGTGTATATTGGTGCTTAATTTTCACTATAAATGTATGTGCACCTCATTAATACAAAGGGGCAAGCTGTCTCCTTTAAAAAACTCGTATATATTTAAAGGGTTGAAATTGATAATTAATACACCAACTTTAAAAAAAAAATTCTAAATACTATTGAACAAATTAAATAATGTAGATAATATTTGTGGAATTACGGAAAATATATTTATTGATATTAAAAAAAAAAGCTGCCTTTATTTTTTTTTCTCATAACATTAACAACAATAAAATTATAATGGCAAGGTGTACCCTAGATGTAATTATCAAAAAAAAAAAAAAGGTGTGCCCTAGATGTATGTCACGTACGCTCCCAATTACATACATGTATATATATATTACTATTGATAAAGTAGGGGTAAATGAGTCTTTTCATCATGAGTAGTAACCAACCAAATGCTACGTTACATTTCAATTTGGGTTGAATCTTGAAATACTTATTGGACCAAATGATTTGAATCTCCTTCTGTTTTTTGAACAATATTAGATCTTTCTCTCAAAATCTTTACTCCCATATACCTGCAAAATTCATATATATATATATATATATATATATATATATAAATGAAAAAATTAAGAAAAAATAATAACACAAAAATGCAAATTAAAAGAAAGAAACAAGATAAACAAATTTACATGAAAATCTTAGATGTAAAATATCACGACGAGCAGAGGATAAAAAAATTCACTCTTGGTGTTCAACCTCTACTACTACTACTACAGACCCTCAATTTTAGTCGATTGCAAACTTTTTCACCAATTAATAACAAAATTCATGTCACAATCTCAAACAATATATCATTATAAGCAGCACCAGAAATTAATTAATTGTTCGAGTAATTCAAGAAGGAATGAATGAACCAATCCAAATTAATTTGAATACAAAAAAAGAAAGAATTACCTTCCGAGCATCATAACAGTGGCTTGAGGATTAGTTCCAGGAGAGGAAAGAAAAATAGAGCTATCAATAACTCTTATGGAATCCAATCCCATTATCTTATAATATTGATCAACAACTTTCCCAATTTGGCAACCTCCATGGTAATGCCATATTGTTATGACATTATCCTTACAATACTGTTCCAACGATGTCGAGATATTTTCATGCTTTGGTCTGAAATTCAACTTAAAACTCGAAGTCAAATTGAGGAGATCATAAAAAGAGTAATTACCAAACTCTATGAATGACTCTGACTCAATTATTTTTGCGGTGATCTTTAAGCCATTAACACATCGTTGAAGATCTTTTGGATCACTAAAGTAGTTAAATGTGACTGTTGGATTGTCATCTGGATCCCGATTTTTTAATTCCATGTAGCCAGTGGACAAAGGTCCCATAATCTTTGCTCCAACGTATCCACCGTAGATGTCTTCAATTTTTTGACCCGGCGTCTGTTCAAATAAATATAAAAAGTATATTATATTATTGTTATAAGAATCAAAATTCTTTCCATTGTGACGGTCGAGAAAAAGTACGGTACCGGAATTTGCAAACTTATGTGACTAAGGGCTTCAATATGACTCCCAAATCGGGTGATACCGACAGCCTGAGGAAGAGAAACTTCGAGGGGAAGACGAGAAGGCAAGAAAATGACGTTTAATGTGTTATCACTCAGGCCTTGTCCGACCAAAGGCTGATCTAAAACAACTGAAATATTATGGGAATTCAGGTGATTCGCCGGTCCAACGCCGCTCAACATTAGAAGCTGTGGACTTCCGATGGTGCCGGCGCTCAGAATTATTTCGTTTTTATTGCTTTCTGATTCCTTCAAATATGCTATTCGCTTAACTCCATAAGAATCTCTGAAAATCACTCCTGAAGCCGCCATTTTTCCCGACTTTCCTGGTTATTATTATTAACATTGCATTCAACGTACAGTTTAGATAGATACACACACTTCATGGATTTAAAACCTCGTAATTGAGTAATGAACTTCAGACCTGCTTCAATAATCACTTTATGCGAATATGACAAGTAAAAAGAAAGCAACGATCGACAACATACCTTTGGTAAACAAGATTTTGGTTACAGTAGCATGCAACCGGATGGTGAGCCGACGAGGATTTGCATAATCAAGCAAATCAGCAGCCATGTATCTATTCCCATCTTTATCATAAGTAACACCACTATCCTTGGTTCCATACAGATGATCAAATGTATATCCATTGTCCGGCAAAACACCAGCTTCCAACAATCCAGCCCTCATAGCAGATTGCCATTTTTTCATATTTGGCTTAAAAACAATCTTTTTCTCAACCCAATAGTAAGATTCATTCAACAACTTCTCATCATCAACCAGCCCGGCTTCCTTCAAAAACTTTGCATCGCCCCTCGAGTAGAATCCAGCGTTTAAGCACGTCCCTCCGCCCAACACGCGGGCTCGATTATTTGCCACCCCATCTTCCGAGACGAATCCCTGACGTTATTACAGATATATTAGGAGTCTATTATATTTATTTGCATTAATCTATTTCAAATATTTTTACCTGAGTTTAAAATATGTTATTGAGTAAATATGTTATTCATCTCCAAATTAATGAGTAATATCAATAATGTCTCCTCATTATCATTACCTGAGAAGGAGACCAAGGAGACTCGTCGTGAAGAGATCTCCCGAATGCGTCGATACACGTTATGTTCGGATCCCCGTAAGGCGAACCACCGCGTTCTAGAAGGAGAACGGTAGCTTTTTCAGAGAGCGTGGCTGCTAATGGGCAGCCGGCAGTGCCGCCACCGACTATAATGTAGTCGTAATATGACTTTAATGGAGCTGATGTTGCCTCGTGTAAGAATGGGTAGTTTTGAGCTGCAGTGCACAATTAATTAAAATATTAACTCACAATTAATATATATATACATATATATATATATATATAAATAGATGTATACTTCTTTGGGAGGTAGTAAATGTAAGAAAGAAAAGCATCAATATTCCAAGAACAGTGGTGTTGCGATGCTGCAATATTTCCATGGTTTTCTCTCCTTCTACTTTCTTGGTTTTGGTTTGATGCAAAAGAATATAGTATTCAACTATGGTTTAAATAGGAGCTTAGTGATGATTAAGGATTTTTAACTCCAGATAAAATTCATTTATGATCTTTGTAAGGAAATATATATATATATATATATATATATATATATATATATATATATATATATATATATGTATATATATATATGGGAGTAAAAATAATAATATTAATTTGTATGCAATAACGAGATCAATAATTCCGAGCATAGCGGAAGCAAACAATATTGTACGTTAGAAAGAAAAAAAATATGCTGTAAGGAGATTCGTCCTTTTATATGCCCCGTGATTCCACATATATCACGGGTAACTACTACTGACTTAGTTACACACTTATATGCTATATTACATTCATACATATATTTATGATATGAAACGATTATATCACAAAATTATTTTAATTATAAAGTTGTAAATTTGAGTAATCATAATCCATTCGCAATGTACGACGTGATTCTTGATGTTAGTTGGGAAAGAAAAGTAATTGTTTTTTTATCTAGTATCCTTATCAACTACAATATATAAGTTGAAATTGAGGCATAAATTATTTCTGGCAAGTGTCGAACTTAGATCTCTTACTTGACAAGTCATGTGAGATAAAGTAAGAGAAAGTCAAACCAAATGGTCCCAAACTGGATTATTGATCAAAATTTTCAAACAAATAATTGGAGATATGGGTGGATTTGAAAAGATAGCTTTAATTTAGAAAATGAAATAAAACCAAGAAATTATCCACACATTATTTAACAAAGAAATCATTGGTGTAGTGAACTATTACATCAAATTAAAGTCAATTCAACTCACTAACTAAAGGTTCGAATTCAGACTCAAAACTAAAGTCAATTTAGGATAAGGTGTATGCAATAAATTTCCTATCTTACTACTTTTCAAATTGCACGTGTAAGTAAGATTAAAAATAAAAATACAAATTATTACCTTAAACGTGATTTGTGACTTGTACCATGATGGTTAGCTTGGAATTTTGGTACTTAGACAAATTATTTCAGGCACCTTTTTTTAAAAAAGAAAATGTTATATATATATATATATATACAGATATAGATATATTATTTAACTATTTCACCCCAAAGTCAAGTATATATATATACACCTTTACATCCAACTAACTTATTCAAATTTTCATGTCAAATTCAAGGGAAATTTCTTTCTTTTATTGTTCAAATATTTTAAAATATTTGTAATTTTGTCTAATATTATATATAGGGAGAGATTAAAAATTGATGATGCAATAAAATTTCATCGAAAGATTATACAGGATTAAATATTATTCTTATTTCATTTACAAAATACTATAATTCAAAAAAAAAAAAAAAAAGGTCAACTGTAAATAAATTATTATAACAAGAAGATATTATTTAGATAGTAAATATGAAATTCTATCAAAAATTAATAAATTTTTTTTAATGAGATAAATTTTTTTTTTTTTGATAAGTTAAATTTAATTAATAAAGAACAAATATTACTTCATAATTCAACAAATTACTAATCTACAACCTTTTTAATCGGATAAGTAATTCAAAAAAAAGTATTCAATCAATGCATACCGTATTGGCCACAACCAGAAGCATGTGGTGGAGCGGTAAGAGCTCCTCCTCCCTTAACCAATTATCTAAGTTTTAAATCTTAACTTATAAAAAAATATTAAATTATCTAACCAACTGTCCCACCAAATTAACGAAACGACACCGTACAAAAATATTGTATTGGCCGCATATTTGGACAAATGGCTCATACTCTGTTTACAATTAATTTACAACAGGTGGGTAGAGAATTTTTCTTTTCTTTTCTTTTCTTTTTTTCTGGTTAGGTGGGAAGAATAGACAGGTAAAGTTTGTGACTATCAATGCAAATAGTCATTATACTTATTTAAAATAATATAACTTCTTTTTTTATTTATAAATTAAAAGATATGATTTTTAATCTTCTTAATGTATGATAACTACACAATAAAGGTTCTATAATCAAGAACTTCTCCGAATATATTTAAAACATAACAATTAACTAATTGGCAAGAAAAATAAAAAATTTACAGAATTCATAGGGAAAAAAATTACATGAAAAATCATAAGAATAAAATATTAAAAAATCAAATAATCAAAAACAGAAATGCCATGGGGCTGAAAAATGATACGCGGAGGAGGTGCAGACTAGTAGAGAGAGTTATAGGTACAGCAGGTTGCAATGATGGAAACCAGGCAAATGACCAATGAAGGTAGAAGAGTCGCATTTAGAAGCCACCTCTGCCCCAAGTATCCTGCAAGTGTTATGGTTGCATCTGCAATCACCCGAGCAATAGTACCAGCTTCTGTTGAGAGGAGTCCACCATTGTATGTTCCACGAGAAAGCCTCGATGACATGACTCGAGAGAGAAGTGACAAGTTGACCCCTGTGATAGACAACGAGTTATGTGTGGGTAATGAAGAAATAGTATTAAAAAGGAGTTAAACTTGAGGAGCTTACCTTCTAGTACTTCAGCAGAAACAAACATTATTAGCCCTGAGCAAACATACTGTGGTACTGTATAGGGACTTATTACATGAAAACTGAACAGTATTCCCAAGAACACCACTATTTCCGAAGCCAGCAAAATTTGCCTGAAAATAATTGATGATAAAAACCAATGAGAGCAAGTCTTGCTATATAAATATAAACAATGCATTAAAGATGCTCTGCAAATCATAAGCGTCAATGGTGGAAATGTGCAAATGGATAGCCAATGAAAATCGACACATTAAATTTCAACATCAGAAAATAGAATTCCAGGGATCAACTCATCATTAGATTTTATACTACATAGGAACCAGCACATTACAAGATATTACAATAATAAATTCCACCAAAATCACAAGCAAGAGGGGTAGGAATGATAATAGAAATCTAATCATAGTTCTGATAGCTAGTCACTCAAATAGGTCTAACCAAGATCAAGCATCACGCCACACAAACTTCAAATTTTTGAGGAGCCAGATTATTAAAAAAACCCAGAAGGATACTTCTGATAGAAAAAAAAAGAGTTCAATTTCCGAAAACTACCTGTTGAATGAATCTCTAGTAAAATATTCTTCCAAATGACATCACAAGTATACATGCAGAATAACTATTTTACACTGGCAACGTACATAGATTACCTAAATTACACTCTTAATTTTACTGTTTCCCATTACATATACATTCATTACCACTCTCACACTGATCTCCGCCAGAAATCAATGAAGATTCCTAAATTGCACTCTTAATTTTACTGTTTCCCATTACATATTCATTACCACTCTCCCACTGATCTCCGCCAGAAATCAATGAAGATGCCTAAATTACACTCATAATTTTACTGTTTCCCACTACAAACATGATTTCAGGTTTGTCCAGCTCTTTTTTACCCAACCAAACAAACAAACATTGATTGAAAAGGAGAATATGGCTATCTAGACACAACAAGCTAACTACAACATTATTTACTGATGATGATAAAATATCCACAAAATCAGATTATCAATGAATGAATAACAGACAGGGAGCATATACTGTGATCAATAATGATATCCACCCAAAGGAGTTGATTTTTCCACTCAAGAAAACAAGATCAAAAGCATGTCTCTCAGGAGAAATAACTCACCTGTCCTCAAACATATTGCTGATGTAGCTTCCAACTACAACATTTACTGGTAGAACCGTTAGGCCAAGACAAGCAAGAAAAATTGCAACAGTACTAGTGGACCAGTTAAAGTAATAAGTCGTAACAACACTAGATTCTGAAAGCAATATCTCCATTGCATACTTCAGCATGAAGTAAATCAATAGTTGAACCTGAAAGCGTAATGAAATTTACTATGTGAGCTCTTGTAATTCATTAATAATTTTTCAGCATCATAACATGCACCTGCTTTTGGGCTCCAGGGGATAGGGATCCAGAAACCAAAGCAGTCATTTAAAGGTATACCTTCACAGAAGGTGTAAGCAGTCTATAGGCAGATCCAATGGAGTTGGCTGGTCGTCGAGATTCCTCAGGAGCTTCTTCACTGCCGTCAAATTCCTGGTCACCCTCCTCATTTTGTTCATTCTCCTCTGAAGTCAAAAGTAATGGTTGTGCAAGGCCCTTTTCAAGTGCATCATTTTCTGCTGCCATCCATAATATTTCAAATCAAAGTTCTCATTGATATATTTCCAGAAGTGCAGAAGTGGAGAACAAAAGGAAATTGGTAGGTAAGAAATTCAAATGTAGTAAACAAAGGAAAGTGGAGATGGTAAATCCCTAATGTTTATATACCACAGGTTAAAATTATAACCTTCATTTTTGTTTGCAGTCCTCTAATAACCATGAAAAAGTAAAGTTCAAAGTTAATATTTCAAGAGTGAAAAGCATCAAATAACTAGTGAGGTATATAACCATTATTATGATCATACTTCCATTAGCCAATATCTAACAAACAAATAACTGAAGTATAATTTTTTGCAAATTGAGAAGTGTATACAGAAAATAGTACCACCTCAAATATTCCAAATGTTATTCTCTTGAATTCTTAGACCAATAAACCAAAACTAAGCAAAGGAATTTCAATATGGAGAAGCATGATATGGTTACATGCAAACATGTCTGAAACATCCCCTAATTTTTCCCCAAAATAGAAGCAATTTAGTTAGCACCAATCACCAATATATTCTACTGACTGTTTAACAACTTTTCTACCTGTCCCATAAAAGATTAGTCAACATTATCTCTTAGCAAAGTCCATAGTTCTCAACAAGAAATTTTCTCAAGTGATTGCTTTGTCGTATTCACGCCCTAAAAAATTATATCAGCTAAATATAGAATTCAGTAAGTTTAGGTACATTTTTAAGATGAACAAGGTTAGATCGAAGGAGAAAATAGTACATTCTTTGGTTTGTAATTAAAAATCAGAGCAAAAAATAAGGCATAGTGATCATACCAGTTGTAGATTCTTGTGCACTATGATTCTCATTAGTCTCATGCGAAGGTTCTCTAAATGAAATCCACAGCCATATTAGATAGATCAACCATGCTAAAGCCATAACCCAACCAGGTAAAGTGACTTGATTAAATGTAATTTTGTAGATCTTGAAATTAGTCTGAAGTAGCCCAGCTAATGCAGGACCACATGCCATTCCAAGAGCACTAGCACTAACAAAACCTGCTGAAGCCTGCATGCGGATCTTAAGTGGTACACAATCACTGATATATCGTCGGTTAACAGCTCTGGCAGAACCTAAACTGAAATTTTAAGGCAAAGAATTAAATTTCAACTGAATATCTTCTGTTATTACCAAACAAATGTACAAAAGTCAGTAGAAAGAGAAGACAACAATGATGTACATTACCATCAGCGTATTGACTATGAATCTAGATAGTAAAACGAGAAAAAGCAGTATGCATTCATTAACATGAGCTTCTTTCTATGTAGATACACCACACAATGTAGCATGTTCCATATAATGTAGGGAGAGCAAGAAGATCCAAAATGATTGCAGAATCCAGTAAAGAGATTATACATAAGGTATCCACTTTTCTTATTTTTAATAAAAAGTTATGCAATTGAAAGAACTGCATTTGATCTGGCTTTATATCAACATGCTTGTTTTCCTTTTCATGTAGAGGTTTGGCCGTCTTACTGCAAATACTTGAAAAAGAAAAACTTCTGACTTCATGCATCTTGAATCTTAACTCTTATACCTTGAAACTATTGGTTATTGACAACTACTGAACCTGATCAAAATGAAATATATAAACACAACCTTATAAGAAATACACGAAGATGTACTACCCATTCTTCTCCTGAGATTAACTAAAAGAGGATGCAAATGGAAAATTAAAAGATTGCATATCCAGATGTTTTTATTCATCAGAAAGTCATCAATAAGAAGCATAGAAGATCCATAGGCAGAGAAACAACGAGAAAAATAGGAATACAAAAAACACACACTAGGACATGGTGGCTAAAGTAAATCCGTTCATGCGTAATAGGAAAGGGAGAGAGATCATCAAGCTACCTACCCACAAAATACTCGACCAAGCAGAAGAATGGCTATCGATTTGGTATCATATGCCATTGCATACATAACATTTCCCACAAAAAGAACAACACTGCTAAAGACCAAGGGTCTGTAGTAAGACTTGTTAGACCAGGCACTGAAGTATACAGAAGAGAAAACCTGTGCAACAGCCATAGCTCCAATCACAATACCACAAACCGTTGCAGCAGCACCTAGGCTCATTGCATAGTCATCAGCCGTAGGTACAATAATATAAGTATTAACCATATAGAGAAATGTGTTTGCCAAATTCAAGATTAGTGACATGAAGTTATATTTTCCATCTTCCACTTGCTCCTCAGTAGTAGGCAACTCTTCATGCATAATAAGTGCATGTTGCCCCAAGAAGTTGAGGAAATTTGTCGAGTGGCTTAATCTATCAACAGCTGATCTTATAGAATCAACTACAGGATCCTGCATACAAATAAGAAAACAGATAATCAGAATATGCAAACAGCAAAGAATTTTAGAGTCAAAATAATGTCTGGTTAGGAAACATGCAATGAATCTAAAAGCCACAATAGCTAGAAATACCTGAAAAGGTAGAGCCGGCTGATCATAAATCGATAAATAACTTCCCTGGCGGTCCTGAAGCTCAGCAAGATTACGAGATACCGCACCCACAACTGCTCCTAAACCCTATCCATATTCTACAAGTTAGAGATAGAACATTCATGGTAAACTATCTCCTTGTTTTCTTTGTGCTATGCACCATAAAACAAAGAAAGAGTACAGAGAGACATTTCCATAAGATAACATAGAGATAACAGCTCTAGGTTCAATTCTCTCAGTTTATTAGAAAAAATCTAACATGTTGTTATATACTCAAAGAATAGGAATTCATTAAACTGGGAATGAATCATCTCACTCTTATAAATAAATAAATAAATAAATATATATATATATATATGTATATATATATATTACATATGTATGTATAAGTCTACATTGGAAGACAAATTAATATTTTGAATGACTTCCCATTAGAAAGGTGGGAAAGGAGTAAAGGCTAGAAATCTTCAAGTACAGTACATTACCACATGCTTAAACACTTGCTGAAGCTGAGAATAAGGATGATTAGCACGAGTTTTGACGTAATAATCAGTAAACTTGTAGCCAAGACGCTTGTCGAATTTCTTGAGAATCTTTCGCAGCCCAATGGCATTTATTTCAACAAAAAATAGAAGCTTCAAAAGATCTCTCCCTACTTCTCTATAAGCTTCTCGCAGTTCAGAAATTTTGGATATATCAGGCTGTTCCTGAAGTTCATCTTGTAGTTCATTAAGTTTGGCTATTCTGCTAGCAAGTAACCCTTGTTGCTCCAGAAGGAAAAGAACAATCTTCTCAATCTGTAAAACAAATGAAATAGACCAATTTCAGTAACCAACTTCACAAGTAACTCTCAGTCATTCCAGAATCCAGTCAAAATCCCTTTTGCTTTTATTGTTGCTGACAACATTATTTTCATTTTTCTGTAAGATCAAACTCTCTTTTCATTTTATATGATTCTCCATACATTATTTACAAGTGCCTGTAAGATTTATTAGGACTGGTTATGGCCAAATATTAATTGTAGTTGGGATTGATTATTATAAGATTTAATTCCTGGGATTTAGTAGAGATATGAATATGGGGAGTCCTTATGATCAATGTAATTAAGGAATGTTGTACACTAAGATACATGAGAGGAAAGATATAGATCAGTGCATTCTCAAAGCATTTCTGACAGTTCCAGAAGATTCCCAAAGCCTGTTCCAATTACTAATTCATCAGAAGGGTCCTTTACTAGGATATAGCACACAAGTTTCTTTACAATTCCTGAATCCAGGTAACTTTGAACATTGTGCTGCCCAATTTTAAACTTCAGTCAACCAGGCTTAAGCATTTTATAAAGAATTCTGATAAAATAAAATTCAGTTTACAGTGTAGTGCATCATTCCAAGCATAATCAAAGTCAACTGTTAAAGAGAAACCATGTAATGTCTGATTTGTAACACCAACATAATGTCTCCGATATAATAGTCAAAATACCTGGTTATCCAGCATGTGAGAGAAATCCTTGAGAACATGTCGCCGATCTAATGCTCCATCTTGAATTTGGTTAGTATATTGTCTCACCTTTTTCTTCATTAATTTGTAGTTAATATAGTATCTGCAAGAGAATAAACATAGCATGTCAGATATGGAAAACAAAATAGCTTGTTGTATGTTAAATATTGAAGGAGCTTCATGACATAAAATGAAATTTACACCCCTTAGATATGTGGAAAATGGTGTGAGTAGTTCTTTTGAAAGATCATTATGACCGAGAGGGTTGTTTTTAGAGAATTATTCCAGAGGTTATGTTTCTCCCTACTAAACCTGAAACATATGGCATAATAAAAGTAACAAAAGATTGATAATTTTCAATTCATATGAAGCATTTCGAGGCTAACAAGGTTATTTATATTCCATGTGAACTGAACAAATATATAATCACAAATTGAGAACTGAACAAGTCCTAGAGTGTGTCAGAAATTTTTTGACATCCATCTTAAAAAATAGCAATTTCAGATGTAATCTACAAGCATAAATTTTCATGATAAAGCAATGGTATCAAGAATTACTTTTGACTAACCAATTTTACAAGATTTATACAATGTCACATGTTTCTAGTTGCAACCAAATGGAACTCCAAAAATTGAGTATAACAATTACAGACAAAAAACATACCCTTGCCATTCTTGAATTTGCCTGTCCTTCAGCTTCTTACCAAAAGCAACCATCTTTAACTACAATAAATAAATAAAACACGTGAATAAGAATGATATAGGCCTATCTGTAACATATTATGCATGCATATCCAAATCCTTTATATGTTCCACATGTGTAAGGATTAGATGTTGAACACAGAAATAAGATCTTCAAACAAGGAAACCATACTACAATTGGTTAATCAGATACCCTAACTGAATTGATATCCAAGGCAGGACCCACAGAATAATTTTGAAGAGTTAAAATGCCTTCCTTTTTATACTACCAGATTATCTTAAAATTTGCCTAAGACAAGATATAACCCGACATCCATAGTTGCATAGCATCTACAATGTTTAAGGTTGACAGGTCATACCACCAACTAAACGATTTCAAAACACCAACAGATGACAAAAAGTATGGTAAGAAACAGACAAACAAAAGATAGATAGAAAAACTAAACTACAAAAACACACTTGAAAAGAAGGTCACTTAGTTTTAGTCTACAGTGACAATCACGTGTTCTGTCTTTACCAGAGCAATCAGGTAGGTGGAAGATTTCGAAAAGGTTTTGTAGTTTGTTCTACATCATTACTACAACCACATGCAAGAGTTTCCTGGATTTCTCAAAGTCATCCACTTTCTCAAGGAAAGGCAAACTATAATCTCCTAAAATCACCAGCAAAGAAGCAAACCAAATCATGTTTTCCCATTATGCAAGAAAAACACACAAGTCTTCTTCATTACAATTCTTAAAGCAGATTCCCAGTAGATCTCCTCTTCAATATGTAAATATTAAATTTCTACTGTTAACTACCTAGTATAGTATAGACTTTCTACTAGTTTGTGTTAGTGGAGTAAAATTCTACTAAAATTTTCTTATCCTTTTAGCAGATAATAGAATTGACCAATTTCGAACAAGCTACCAAGAGAGAAAAAAGACCTGGCCGACAGCAGAAAAGGATAAAAGAACGAAAATCACCACCTTACTCCCTACTCTCTGCTTTCTTTTCTCAGATTTCAATCCTTTTTTCTCTTTCTTGAACATGATCAACGCTTTATGATAAACTTTAACCATTAAACAATCTAAAACAATAGAATTGCCTACCTCTCCTCTCCACAAAGTAACAAAAATAAAAATTCACCATAATTACTGGACGAAAATTGAAAGAATTGATAAGAACAATGAGAGTGTTGATAAAACATGAAGATATATATATATATATATATATATATATATATATATATACTTTATATGCATCAAGTATCTGGATGATGTAAATATTCAAACGTACACAGTACAAAGAAAACACGAGCTTGATTCTGAATGTGCCTCTCAGAAGGCCAAAAGTACATATAGAAATAGAAAAACACAAAATTACCGCACAAAATTCAGGCCTACAATTCCCGGAGTAATCGCTTCTCTTAGATGAGCATCAACAAACAGCCAAAGCGCCTAACACACAACGGAGCAATGTTCTTCGGCTGGCGAATATTCAAATAAACTCCGAGAACGGAAGCATGTAAAAAGAAAAAAGGAAAACCGTATATAACAACTCAAACTAGCGGGAAAGCTTGAAGATTCGGATATCAAATCATCACGATTGCCATCAGCCTTTAAGAAAAAAGTATAGAAAAAAAAAATGGGATCCTCAGACGAAAATTAAACCAGAATATAGTTCCGTCAACACGTTTCGGCCACAATTAGGAATCACGATATGGCTCCACCTCCGGTTGATCTGTACAAGTGAAAATACTGTTTCTCTGTGTGTTTGTTATCGCCGAGAGAACAACGACGACAACGACGACGACAACGACGACGACTGAGAAAGGAATATGCCGGGAGTGTGGGGCTTGAGTTCACGATGTTGAGAGAAGTACCCGCTGCTGCTTTGTAGCCAGATACTAAGTTTGTGAAGGCCGATTTTACCGTTTTAAGCTTTATATAGTCATTTTTTTACTGGCCAAAATAAAATGATTACCTGTTCTGTTCTTGGGTCACGTTCTCAATTATTTTAGCTATAATATATAAAATTTAAACGTTTCAATTTTCATATTAAAAAAATATTTGTGTTCACACCTAAAATTTTACATCTCTGGTGTATGAGCCGTATTAAGTAAAGGTTAAACTATCTATTCAATGGTTTGTTTTAAATGGGGTTCACTTGAAATAGGTCAAAACAAATATTGTTTATATTCTATGGCACGTCCTTACACACTTATAATTGAATTGTCATTATCGTGACTCGTAAATAAGGATATTAACCAATTGAGTTATACCAACAATAATATATATATATATATATATATATATCATAAATTTATGATGTCAATGGTAGTACATGGGGTACTAGGATGTGAAGATATGTTTGTCTCTATTGTAACCTGAAATTTCACATCGGTCGCTTATGAGCAGGTATTAAGTAAGGTTTGAGTTCTTTATTACGCTTTAAACTGTAAAGCCTACTTGAAATAGGTCAAAACAAACACTGTTTATATTCCAAGACACATCTTTACACACTTACAACTGAATTGTCATTATCATCACTCGTAAATAAAGATATTAATTAATTGAGTTACACTATAAAAAAAAAATATATATATATATATATATCATAAATTTATGATGTCAATGTAGATTTAAAAAAAAAAAAAGGTGTTGTCATAATGGTTTTTTGGTAGGATATGTATATTGAAACTTTTTTCTTGTAAAAAAGGCAAAATTAGGGTCAAAAAAAGTGTGCAACATTTACAAAGGACTTGGTGTATTTATAGTTTGAATCCCATTATGATGTTTTGATTGTCGTTTGCTCATAAAGCCTACTAAAGAAATAGGACAAGACCTCGCATTCTCTATCAGAACACTTTACAAGAATGGGCATTTTCTTTTTTCTTTTTTGTTTTGGAGTTTAAAAAGATTTGAGTAAATTTAGCATTACTATTATGACTATTATTTTAAGGGTTTTTTTTTTTTTAATTGAGTGAAATTGTAATAATATGATAATTAAGTGCATATTATTGAGAGCGAGTGTCTCAACTGAGGTCTCGTTGTGTAATTACTTGTATGTTTATGTGTTTTGATCTCAATAATAAGTTAGTCAAGAAAACTTATCTAAGTTATTAGTAATTTCATTTATGATTCAAAATATCATGAATTCGAGACACATTACAGACAAGATGTTTCAAAAGCTTTCAACTTAACTCTTACTTGAAGAAGATCTTAACTTAACTCTTATACAGCGCTCACAGTGAGTATTGAACTTATAACTGTATATAACATTCACAATGTTTTCACCTTGTACCAACCCAACGGCTTAAAAAGAATGTGCATATCAATTAATAATTTTCTAAATTTGAATCATGTTCGAGATAAAAGTCTTAAAATTTAAAAGTAATAATAATACCCCTCTTTAATAATGAGAATAATAGTCTAAAAGAAGAAGGAACATGCAAGTAGTTAATGAGGTACACATGAAGGTTACTTACCAGACAAAGAAGCCAACAAGACAAACTTTCACATTTAATTCAGATTTAGTAACATTCTCTTCATGCCCACCATCTTTAATATATCATTACTCACATCTCCTAAACACTTCCCTTTTTGTGCTCATTAATTCTCACTTCACCCACTCCATTCTATTAAATATCTCATACATATATATATATATATATATATTATACAATATTTCACATCGAAAACATTACTCTCTTTATTTAATGTTTGATCCCTTACGTTTTTTCTTCGTATAAATATAATGTCATTTCGTCAAAATAATTCTTTAGAAAAATGTAAGCTAGCAAATGTATTTCTTGTTATGAACCCTTATTAGGAGAAAGGTCTCCATGGCCGGGTCGACCCCTACTACGGGAAAAGTGTATACCTACACTTGTTTCTCCATAGGAGAGATCGACTCTTATTGGAGGAAAGGTCTCATTGGCAAGGTTGTCTCCCGTTGGGGGAAAAGTGTATACCTACATCTGCCTCTTCATAGGAGAGGTCGACCCCTATTGGGGGAAAGGTCTTCTTACACTTGTCTCTTTATAGGCAAAATTCAAAATTGATATATTGTATATAAAAAATTAAACTTTTTTCACTTAGAATCAACAAATATTAATTTGAAAGAGTAATAAATTTATAACAATATGTTAATTTAAAGGGTAATATTTACCCATGATTGCTCAATGAGTAGGCAAAAGTAAAAAAAATAATAAAAAATTAGGAAAATGTAGCCATCCCCTGAAAAAATAGACCATTCGTAAAGCATTAAACACACGTAAGGGCAAGCAAGAGCCATTCAACATTTGCCACCTTATTTTTTGGATTAAGATTCTAATATTTTTAAAAAAAAAAAAAAAAAACATTAATTTCTTCAAAAGAGAAAAAACGTTGTCAATTCTCGATCAATCTTTTCCTTTATGTTTTAGGTGTGTGGATGTGAATTGACTTTTAATATTTAATATCTATATATATTTATTTATGAAAGTTTTTGTCTTAAATAAAAATTAATTAATTGGCTATCAAATCAAGATTTGAATTAAATAAATTATTTTTATATAAACACGTCTTAATGAGTGGCAAATGTTTATCAGAACTTCACATTTAGTGGGTAGGAGACTTTTTGGTTGAATTTTCAACCACATGTAAACTCTTACATTCAAATAGTTGGAATTTCTTTCTTTCCAGAGTGTATTTGAAAGGGCTTATATATATATATATATATATATATATATATGTATGTATAAACATCAACTATATAAATTCAATCATCATCATTATTAATTTAAAATTTTATATTAATATTAAATCATATTTGATTTGACTGGTTAAAAATTAAGAATCATTCGTTAGAAATATTGATATGAAGTTCAATTAAACTAAATTAATGAAGAGAATAGATACGGTGGACAACAAGTTCTTGTCACGACACATTATGAATGTTATACAAGATCAAGAGTTCAACACTCATCATATAATAGTCATGTTGAGTCTTCTCCAAGTAAGAGTTAGACTTTACAAACGCAACTTAAATCGAATCCGAATTAGTCAAAATAGTAATTTCAAATATCGGATGGTCTAAAAAAAAAAAAATTGAATAAAGATAGGGGTGTGGGAGGCATGGAGCTTAATTAATAAGACCATAAGGGTAGTAGTTATAGACATTTCACATCCAATTTGGCTGGGCACATTCCATCCGTGGTTGTCCACATTACCTAGTAATGGCATGTCATATATATATATATATATATATCAATTGTAATTGAAAATCTCATTTTACTATACATATTGACAAATCAAAACAAACATCCAATCTTAAGACACAAATAAACTGATACATATTATCTTACGTTGTCTATAATTAAAACTCATGTAAAATATCTGATGACATAAACAAATCAAAACAAACATTCATACACGTAGCCATTTTCTTTTTAAAGAGTTCCATTCCTTGAGGATCAAAGTGGTTGTCCTTGTCCAAAAAAATAATGTACCAAACTATTTATAAATGGTGTTGCAATGTCGATAAGAAAATGATTTATCATACAAAAGAATTGTTGTTTGTGTAGAAAATAATGAGTGGTCCTAATGAATCAAACTCTTCCTCATTTTTCCCTTCGCCACTTAATCATCAAAGAATATATATTTGTATTTCTTCTTGTACACGACATAGATTGATATTTATTAGTAAGACATTTAATATATATATATATATATATATATATATAAATCAAATTTCACCTTCTAATTTTGGATATTCTTATTAACTTATAAGAATGAGGAACCCTTTTCATAATGGAAAGATTTTCATTGTTTAGTCTACTAATAGAAAGAATTTTTTATTGGTTAAATCAATATTAATGAAAAATATATTTTAAATTTTTGGCATTGCTATTAATATCAAAAGAAAGTTATGTCATTAATTTTAAAGATTAATTAAATTAACATATATCTTATTTCTAAATGTATTTAAAAATCTCGTACTAATCTTTACATACATGTGTATTCAAGAAATAGGAGAAAAGGTTTAACCTTAAATACGTCTACATCCCAGAGATAAACTTTTGACCTCAAATTTTAAACGGTTCTCATCTACACCTTGATATATACCACAAATTGTTGCAAAAAACATAACTTGGTTGGATGACATGTGAAGCTAAAACAAACCATTCCTACTTTTTGTTCATTATTATTAGTAAGGGATGGTGACATACTACTACTACCACTTTTTGCTCTCTTCATCTTTTTTCACCCTTTCTTGGGATATGTATGAATTAAATGTTTGTAAACTTTATCCTTTTAGCATTTCAATGAATTAGGGCCAATTGTATGCCCTTTTCTTAGATCTTGCTTTTAGCAGTCTACTTTTTATCATAAAGTCTACCCTAGGATATGGCAACAATCCATGTATGTAGCTTCAATCCAAACATGTTCATACTAACCATAGGCTGTCCTAAATTCTCTTAAAGTGCTTCAATCATTAACCTATGTCTGCCAATAACCCCTTTTTTGGCTAATTTTCAATGTCTGTAAGTCATTTAGGCCAACTAATCCAAAGTCACGTCACCTATTTCTCTCTACCCCTATTTCTCTTTAGATAAAAGTTCAAACTCGAGACATAACGCAAAGAAAACCAAACTCCTTCAACTGATCCAAATGACAAAGACTATGAATGAAGAAGAAAGTGCTAGAAGAACTTATCCCCCACAAGAAATCCAAAACATAAAATGACTACCAAATGCTGAAAAATGTAATAAATAAAGTGAAAGATTATGCAAGGTCTCAGTGTGTGTTCTCTAAGGGAGTCTTGAAAATTTCCTTATAAACAAAGTCTCGAGTTTTAAGCCAAGACACAAGCAACATTACGATATTGAAGAGTCTAAAAAGGAAGGGGGAGAAAAATACACAGTAGATATGAAGATTAACCGAACATATTAGAAACACTCTTTATGTAAAAAAAACAACCTAAAATGCTTGCCATTGAGTTGTTGGCATTATGTGTGAGATAATACAACAACATGACATATGATGGGTAAGCAGCTCAGAGCGTCTCGTTGCTACTTCCACTAAGCTTCTTTGCCCGCTTCTAAAATGGGGGCAAAGAAACCTTAGTAGAAGCAGCAAAAAGAAGCATAAGAGTGAGCCACCCTTATAGAAATTAAGCAACGTTACATACATATATATATATATATATATATTCTTCTTCTTTTTCCTTTTTTTTTCCAGTACTAATGGAAAGAAAAGAAAAGGGAAAAAAAATAGAGAGGTTTTGCAGGGTCACCTCCTCCACTGGAATGGCCTCAAATGAATATGGTTAACAGAAAGAGGACTAGTAGAGTATCCTCCATACCTGTACAAAATTAAGATCTCGTGTTAGAATAAAACATACCCCTTCTTCGCGGGGTTCGCTTCTAGTGGCCAAATCATCAGAGCTAGGAGAAGGCTTGTGGGGTACTGCAACTACAAGCTCTTCCAGGAAGATGGCACACTCGCCACCTCCCCATTTGTTAGGGAACCTTGTAGCCATTTTGATTCATAATTTTCGGCCCTTTTAGGAGCAATTAACTGAAGAGCACGATGCACACACTTGTGATAAGAGAAGTCCTCAAGAGTTCCATCTTTTCGTTCTAGTACAAAGCAGCGGGAATTTTCGTGCTTGTCATGACATCCAACCTGGAGAAATTACATCCGAGATAAAATCAAGCATTGCGTAAAGCAAACATACATTACCACACAATATAATAATAATGATTATATAATAAAATCTTATACAAATTGTTTGTAGACAATTGCGGAAAAAGACCTTCCAAATTCCAGAAAGATATGCAATGTGTAGTTCACCTTGATGCAAATTTATATGGATAAGATAAGAGCACAAAATAACAGGTCGCTTCCTTTGAAAAAAAATTCTCATATGCATGTTAAGTAATGAGGAGTTTAGTACCCAAACAAGTGAGACAGTTGCCTTTGGAAAAATTGAAATTGAGAATGAAAAAGTAGCCACGGTAATATTATGTTCATATATATATTTACTTTACCTTGATATCCATGATCCCGGTTCCAATTTTCTCACTTTTTCGGGGATGAAAGTATAAAGCCGCCACCACAACAGCCTTGTCTTCTTCATTTAAATAGGCATCAATATCATACCTGCAGCATTGTACAAACAGGAAAGAAAAGTTAATCATTTAAATTCGAGTTTACAGTTAATAGGCTGGAGAAAGTTCACAGCAGGGAGGAGCGTATCAGAAAAAAATGTAGAATCAGATATGGTTTGTATCAATTACTCATTCATAATATAGCAAGGACACACATACCCTAGATTTCTGATGAATTACTACTGACTCCTCAAGATACAAAAATAAAGTTCAAGATACATTTGCAGATATCATTTCAATATCAGAAGGAGCATTAACATACTTGTGCAACAAATTTCTCAATGTCTGAGAGAGTCTTTGAATATCTTTCACTGAGAGCTTCAACTTAAGTGTCTTAGATATCATCAGTTTTCTATGTGACATTGAAGTTAAATCCTCAAAAAGATGCTGTGCCAGAGACTTGGCTGATATCTCATTCTGTTTCTTAGGTAACTTGATCTTTGGAGCCTCTTGACAGTGGCTACCCATTAGACTGTAGACATCTGTAGGTTTCGTAAGTTCTTTTCCCTGAGTAATAAAAAGCATGAAGAGAAAGAATTAGTAAACAAATCATACATATAATTCAAAGCCCCAGACACAACCCAGCTCAAAGAAGAAAAAAGAACTAATAATAACAATAACAATAACAACAAAATCAACAACTAAAACATCTAGTGGAGAAGGGGAAAAGCACCACACAGGTTTCCGAGCCTATAGAGAGCAAACTGAAATTTTCAAGTTCACTGACCAAACTACAGCCACATCTTGCAAGATAGCACAAGGATTTAACCCATGGTAAAAAAGCCAATATCAACCACATTATGGTGCAGACAAGTCACTGATACAACTGATGCAACATTTTTCTGAAATACACAGTATTTATTCAAGATTTGTTGGGTGGAAGGACAAAAAAAAAATATTTGGTTCATTCGTGCAGTTTATAAGACTTATGTAAATGTTAAATTGTCACCTATTCAATTTATAATATTATTTTTAAAAAATTAAGAGTTTTATTCATTTTTTTTAAACCCTAAACCCTAAATAATGGGGGGTTGGGCGTGGGGATTTTTACATTAGTACCAATCACACTGGTCATATACTATTCTCCAGAAACAGTTCCAGTCCCCAGAAAATATAAAAACAGAACATCAGATGAGCAGTGTACCTTCCAGGAATACATGATATCAAAATCAGCACCAGTCCCAATTGGAGGAGTTTTCCCCCAGGCCAATGCATCAAGAGTACCTTGAAGATCATCCACAACTCCCTTCTTTGCAGCTTTAATAAAGCAATCACCTGGACTCTGAAAGAAATCCAGCATTTAGGATAAGACAACAGGAGTATGTAAACCACTTCTTAATACAATGAAAAACTATAACCTATACAAATTGAACAAGGACCAAATTAGAAACTTACAGAAAAGCAGGCTTGATTCAAAGGCGAAGAAACATTAAACTCCTTTCTCTGCTGACCCAGGCCTTTTGCATTCAAAGCAACAAATTCTCCTGTTGCTACCAGACAATCTGCTGTAAGAACTAGATGTTCAGGCAACACAGTCTTGCCAGCATCACAGATTGCAGAATTCAATCTCTGCATTGGGAGCACAATTGGTTAATGTGGTTTTCCCTCCTCATTAAAGAAAAAATAAATAAAATAAAACAGCACAATCCGCAAACATGCAACTCTTGTCAAGACAAATTTATGTCTTTAAGATGTTCAGGTGCAGAATTTGGTTAAGAGATGAAGCAGCAAGAAATAGCATTAGTAGAACTCACGTTTAGAAAAAGCATCCGGGCAGCATCAATGCCATAGGCCAGAGTCATGAGATTGACATCATCCGGATGACTACAGTCCCAATCAATCATTTCTCTTATCTGGAGGCAAGAATCCACAAGGTTTCCCCAAAATTTAATTTTCTCACAACTTTCTGACATGTAAACCCGTAAGAAAAGTCCATTTTGAGTGCCTTTACAAGGTTTTGAGCAGTTTACATCTTTCCATAAGATATCAACTTTCTTAAATTCAGAGAATCCTAAATTTCAAGAAAATAGAAAACTAGAATTAGAAAAGGCAAGATTTACATGGTAGCTTATATTCATATAATTGAACAACAAATAAATTTCGAAGAGATTGGGATGTTAAAACAAACTCACTTTCAACAATTTAAGAAAAATATGAAACCATGCCCTTATCTTTTTTCCCATGATTTAAACCAAAGCTCACAGATAATCATGATAATTTGCGGCAACTAAGGAAATCCTAGCTTCCTTTCCTCAAAACAATTTTCGGTAGACAATAAATTTTATCACTCAACAAATAAATAGCAATGACAAGAAATAATAGAAATAATTTAAGTTAATTGGAAAGTGCTACAGGAAATCCAAGGTTTTGATGAAACTTAAAAATCTCTGAAACTAACCTTTTACTACAGATCCAAGGAGGAGTGGCATTACCCTCTCGCGGAGGCCCTCCCACTGTGTAGATGAATTCCTGGAGCTTTCAGGTACAGAGACTGTGATGCAAAGCTTGGCATCTGTTTCATTCTCAGTGAGAGAACAAACCCTACATAGTTTCAACGACAAAATAAATGGTAATCGATATAACTGCAAAAAAAACTTGAAAATGCATGCAGCACATGTCAATTGGTTAAGAATATAGATATTCCCAGCTACTACACGTATATTTAGGACAAGCTAAAGAGAAAATTTTGTTGAGTGCATCTTATTGTTACATGTTATTTTCAATCCACTTAAATATACAAACTTCTTTATTCCATGGTAAAGTATAGTATACATAAATCATAAATATTATGCTAGAAATCATAAACCAAGAGATCATACACCTCTTGAACATTCTTTGACAATGTGGATGAAATAACTAGGAAACCTAGGAAGTGTGTGATATTTTGATGATTAAAGTCTTTCAAAGAACAACTTCTTACTTGCTAGTTATCTGGAGTTTAGGAAGAGCGTTTTTCAATTTTTTTTTTGCAGAATACCATTGCCTGTGGAGAGCCTGAATTATAGACCGAACCCCCAGTTTTTTCCTCTTAAGAATCCCCTGGAAGAAAAACATAAAAGGAAAATGAGTTCAAGAAATAAACTGTGCAAGCTCAAATAAACATGTATTTCATTCCATTACCTTGCTTATATGAAAATGACAAACCCAAGGACTAACATGGGAGTGTCTACTTGTCTCTGAGGAGAAGCTAGTAACAATTAATATATATGTTAGCCAAATGATTGAAGAAAAAGGAAAATCCATACAGAACAAATAAAAAATTAAGTGATGAAGTAAGAGGAAAAGGGGATAGCATCCATTACTGTAATATAAAACTGCATCTCCAAATGAAAAATTCATTTATGCATCCCCTTTGTAACAATTGTAAATGTCTAGGTGGGGTGAATCCATCACATAAATAACAATAACAATAGATAGTCTGCAATTGTCTACAATAAATAATTTGATTTCTTAATGGAGGGGAATCAATGACATTCAGTAAACAGAAGAGGGTAATTTGCCATTTATGTTAAATGAATAGTAAAATTGAATCAAGAAACTACCTTATCATGGTACTGGAAATGATGTCTGAAAACAATAGTCTCTCCAAATGAGACTTCACTTCTAAAACCCCATATTCAAAACCATAGTGCCATCTCCCAAGTTTCTTAGACAAAAAAAGGGATGCTGTCGTATCACCACTGCTCTTTTTAACTCCACATTCCAGTACTTTCTGCAGAGTAAAATTGCAAATGACTACCCAAAGAAAATAAAACAAAATCTAACAAATCATAAAGAACAGCAGAACACTTAAAGGCACTTTTATCATTTGAAACAACATTAAGCTCGTCAATTTCTATCAAGCAGGTTCAAATTCACTTAGGATACCCTAAATAAAATTTGGTCCCCCAAATAAACTAAAATTATGCAAATTTGGTTAAAGCTTAATTATCAAATCAGGTTTGATAGACAGACAAACATAAGGAACAACAGATATGTGTATACATAAACTCTGGTGTGTATTGGTTTATGCTAAGTGGTTAAATTCAACCCCTCTCCATAAGCTTTATGTTTTTAGATGAAGTGAAAATTTAACAGTTAACAGCATCAACACACAACATCAGGTTATCAAAAGATCACAAATGAAGACAGAAATCTGGGTAGCACTATACCACCAAACAATGTACCACATAACACAAACAGCCTCTACAGACACATGCAAACAACCATCCATACAGACCTTCAGATTTAGCAGAGGTGAAGTTTCAAGGGCACTGCAAGGCAACTCCAAAGCACTATATGCAATTTCTGAAATTGCAGAAGCAGCTAATAAACCAACAGGATGGCCACTCTCACTAGCATAAGTGATACCATGAGGTCCAAGATTGTTGCCATTAAATGAAGTTGGAGTATCTTTTGAATTACTATAGGAGAACTGCACCAGATGATTCCCATAAGCATTTCTAACAGTTCCATCATATGCTACATATAGATCACGCATGAAATACATAATTCTCCGGTTGATTGTTCCAGAAACATCAGCATGGCCACTAAAAGAACTGTCTCTATTTGTTAATGAATGCACAAAACACTCTAGAGGATTCAAGCCTGTGAGGAAAGAACTTCCCACCACAGCCCATGGCGTGTATGACTCAGAATGCCCAGGAATACCATGAGCTTTGCGATGAGAGATCTTGTAATCATTCCACTCAGCACAAGAAAGGTGGTGAGGGATTCCAAAAGAGAGTGGAACAACAGAATTCTGCAGACCTAGACACATGCTATGTTGCACCAATTTTAGTAGGCTTCCCTTGCTCCCGGCCTTTAGCATAATCAAAAACGCATTATCCTTGCTAGCATATTGGTAGGCCAAGTGTTGAATATCCATGAACACTTGCTTAAAAGCGGAAATAGAAGCTTGGCTTATTGGTGCTGAAGTCTGCTGTTGAATGGATATGTGCTTTGTAGCAGAACTCACGGCCTTTTCATTCCCATTACAGCTCGCAAAAGGGAAATCTTGATCATGATCCAGCATGAGAAAGCTGATGTAAGATTGCGGTTCTGCTTCTTGCAAGCCACAAGAGACTTCATTCATCAGATTCTCTCTTAAACATCTGTCAGAAGCAAGATAGAGGTCTGATAAAGAAACACTCAGCCCCCTCATGGACAACCATTCACGAAGGACTTCTTGTGCTGCAAACAGATAGTCAAGAAAGTCCTCTTTACAGTGCTTGATGAGATCATAGAAAAGGTTTCCATCAGTGTCTCGCAGCCAAGATGATCCATTAGAAGCTGCCAAGATTTCCCCTTTCCTTATAAGCACCCCATTTGAAGGAAAAGTAAAATCAAAATCCGAAGGCAAACACAAACTAAGTAACTGTTTCCCAGTCCAAAAAGAAGAATTTGCCAAATTGGTTTTCATAATAGCAGGTAATTGCACCTGATGGGGACAAAACATTTGTAGCTGCTGGATTTGTACTTTATTCAAAGTCACTCTATCTTCCAGTACTAGGTGAGCTGCAGTTAAACTGTCATGACTAAGTGACAAAAGGTTTTTACCACTCTGTCCATTGATTAATTGTTTGCTTAAAGCAACAAGTTCAGAGAGCTCTATCCTAGAATTTACTGATTGAGGTATATAACCATGAAGACAATCTCCATCGAAATCACCACGGAGTGGGGAACAGACATGAGGATTGATAGCAAGAACATAACTTATTGGAAGAATCTTAACGGAAAGGGCAAGAATGGAATGTTGATGTATAGAGGGTGGTCTATTTATCAATAATATATCTCCATTGGAAAGAGGTCTGTATAGAACATCTCCTTTTTGCAGCTTGTCCTCAATAGAGAGACGCATGAGCTTACCTCCTCTTCGGACACGAAGATCCCCATCACCCAAAAGCATCAAGGGAACATCCTTCTCAACTAGCTCATTTACGTTCAAATCATTCACGTATTCAGCTACCCGCATCTTTTCTGCAATTTGACAGGGCACACCAATTTCACCCAACTTTAAACTCGGATCACCAACCACAACCATGCGAAATGAATGATCATTTCTTTTTGTCAAAAGAATTTCTTTCATATACTTCAGTCCAGATGTAGTAGTAACGGAATCTAAATCTGGTGATTTATCAGAGCGTACCTACACTAGCAAAAGTCTCAAAATATAATCATAACTGCTCATAAAAACCTGGGTACGTTTCGTCCTATTTCAGCCTTTCAAGAGGCTAAAGTTGAAAAAGAAAGAAAATATATGCAGGCTACTTGCCTTGGAAACTTTAAAGCGATCAAAAACTCGGGTGCTCAGTTCATTGGCTGTTCCTTTAAAATCGGCCAACTTCTTGTACAGTCTTGTGCTTGCATCCTTTGAAATGAATCAATCAAAATCATTATACAATTATACAAAACACAAAAGTGATAAAGACATTCAAAATATTGTCTAAAAAATGTTAAAACCATAGAAGAAGTATGATAAAACTCACAAATGTTATATGTTGTCCAAATTCTGTCAAGCGGTAACAATTTGGAGTGACAAGGAGACTGTTGATAAACATATCGTTTCTTCCTCTGAGAACTGATTCAAAAACTCTTGGATCAACGTCTTTCAATATATCATAAACCTATTAAAAGCAAAAATCCCACATATACACATCTATCAGAAAGGTAGCAGGAGAACCACTATAACAACATGGAAGCAGAAAAAAAAATTGAAGTGCAGAAAAATGGAGGCAAAAGCCACAACCAAAACAGAACAAATTGAAAAACACTTCTTGATTCCCACTACATAATGATAATTGAAAGCTGTGCCCAATTCAAGATCAAAGTGTCCACCCCTCTCATCTCTAGAATACAAGAGTATATAAAGACAAAACACGTGATACCTCTAATGCCATGCAGCATGTAAAGTGTCTATTCTCATTAACATGGTAAAAGCATTAAATTTATTTCACTAACACAGATTACAGTCATGTAAAAGTAATAATGAATATCATGAAAATGTCCAAGTGGTGCCATGGGAAAATCATAAAATCATAATAATTTCCACACTGATAATTCCAACAATACGTATATATAGATCTTCTTACATAGAAGTTCAGTAAGAGGAAAAAATTAAAAGAAGAGGAGGAAGAAGGTTTAACCAGGAAAAGAATAATTTGAGAAGAACATTAAATCACAGGCTGATCCAAATAACCATGAATCTCTACCTGGGCATGAGAAAGAACACGTTTATTTTTGTGGTTCAAGGTCATTTTTTCGAGCTGTGGATCATTACGAATAAAATCCCAATAATCATCAGCCATTCCTCCACTAGAGGTCCTACTCCGTGACAACACTTCAGCAATTATAGCAGTTTTACCAAATGTATCTTTTGGAGAAACTTTGAATTTCATAACTGGATACTCATCTTTTAGACGTCCCTGTTATTGCACGAAGGTAGAAAATCAGGCAATAAATTTCCATGCTCAAGAAAGGTATGGAGTAATCAAGGCCAAAACTTACATTACAATATTTGCAATCCTTTGTGCCACCAGACAAGGTTCTAGCTTCAGCTTTCTGACATAGGCAACAGAAGAAAGGAGTATTACACCACCATCTAACCTTTTCAGCCAATAGGTCATTGGGTAATTGTACTGAAAAATCTTATTAAGGTTCAAATCAACCGAAGTCACAGAAGAAAGTGGATTCAGAGCTCTAGTACAGGCAACACAAACAAGGATAACTTTCATCATACAACATGTTAACCAATAGTTGAATTGGTAAATGTCCGCAACAAGTATACAATGATTCAAAGAAGCATAACTGCACAATTCTATAGGACTAATAAATATCGGTATATATGATAAACAGTAAAAATAGAGCTTTAGGTGGAAAATTTTGGGTTGATCCAGAAGAGCACAATTGGCATCGGTTAAACGACAGTTAAAACTACTGTCTCAGGTTCACATAACCACCACATTTTAAAGACAAAAGGCATACATAATATTAAATAAATAATGAGGAAAAAATTCTCCTAGCTTCTCTATCAGCATTTGATGCCCAAAATAAAAGAAAGTGGAGTTCCTTCAATGCCAGTCCTCAAAAGTTCAAACAAAGGTAAAAGAAAAATGATAGAATTTAACCAGGAAAGACGTAGTTCCTACTTGAAGCTTGATCAGATGTTCCACTTTTATATCTTTCCTTAAAACTGGAAGAATCACAAACACTAGAACAGTTATATAAGCTTCTTAAAGTTAGTGTAGTTTTCACGTCTGTAATTTTAACGCAACCAAATAAATCTGATAGCTAACCACAAGTTTTGGAAATAGAACCTTTAGAAATAACCCACCACTTTAGAATGTAGTTAGTTGACAGGAATAAATGGAGATGTATACTATGACATATAAATATAATATGGGTTACTTAGGGTCAACTTGGAAAGCCATTTTAAATTTTGTTGAGAAATCACAAACATGGATAATACAATAAACAAAAGAAAAAAGCCAATGAAGATTTTTTTTTTTTTTTTTTTTTTGCCTCTTGATCAATAAGACATTTAAATGGAATGTGGAATCTGACCTGAAGTTTACCACTAGCCACAGCTTTACAAGCAGGGCAGATTTTGTTTAGAATCTGTGCAACCTCTGGTAAGAAGAATGGGTTAATAACTGTGTATGGGAGGTTAATTAACCCGAAATGACCTGCAAAACAGATAACTTATACATGAAAATCTTCAATTACTGCAATAAGAACAGGTAACCAAAAGGTAGATTCAAGTTTCTAATGCACCTTCACATGCTTTCAAACATTTTCCACCACACGTAGTGCATTGGTTAGATAAGTTAGGTACTCCAAGAGCAGGATCTGTCACTTCATTAACTGCTCCAATTATTTTGGTTGATATCTTCTCCTATAAAACAGAAGGATAAATTTTCATGGAAGTAACAAATGATTACATCTGTGACAAGAAATTCTTAAAGTACATGCATCTTCCATGAAAATAAAACATGCTGATACGAGTATTGACAAATATTGAGAAGCAATTTATAGGATGTATTGAACTTTCTTCTTTTCTTACTTTTTCCCCCTTCTGTTAGGGGGATATTAAACGAAAAATATTTTGCAGAAGTTTTAAAGAAAATAAAAAAAAAAAAAAAAAATAGTGGGCCATTAAGATTGCTGAAGAAAATGCAACCTTGATTTTGGTATCATCGTGAAAAGCAGCAATATATCCTAAAAGCTTTAGATGCACAATTCAGTACAACAGTTGGCTAAACACTTAATTAAATAGTCAAATTTATCTTTCAGCTAATCCATTTAAGGAAAAAATGTAATAAATTAGACCACCAATATTTCCACCCTCCCTCTTTTGCTGAAATGCATTGCAGAGGATATATGAAAAGAATGCAACAGTAAACAGTATGATTCCATATTCTTGGCACTCATAGACAGCCAAACAGGCTATCATTTTCAAGTGTTACAGCAATGGAACACATTATGATGATGTTACAGCTGTTAGCAGAAAATGTGGCTCATCAAGGAATTTCAGTAGTGGAACACACCTCTAGCTTAAACATATAGATAGACAAGCACAACAATATGCATCTCCCAGAATAATTGCCTTTTCTTTTTTTCATTTTGCTTCGATTATTTCAGGTGGAAATGAAGCAGCATGTGCTCAACTCTTAACATAGAGCAGAAGATGCTGGTGTAAAAGACTTATGCAGCCCAGAAAATCAAAATCCAGATTACTTTATGGCACTATCTTATATCAGATGATTACTCAACAGACCTAGAACATTTAAACAGGTATCTGTTGCAAACTTAAATTATACTTACTGCTTCTGCCACAGATAAGATACTGAAAATAATGCTCCTGACTTGAGCTTCAGGAAAAGCTTCTACCACTTGCAGCTCAGCAGACGATGCTCCGTCCATTGAAGATAAATGATATTTAACTGCAGGGGCCAAAACAGAAAGAGTCAATGACTTAAGAACTTCACAGAATGTATTGGTCTCCAAGAAAATTAATTTGGAGATCCAAGGCCCAAGGGAAAATGAAGATGAAATACATATTCCAAAAAGTTTTTTTTTTTTTCTTTATTCCTCTCTTGTGAGATTTTAGACAGACGCCTAAAATGTCAATTACTGACTTCTCTTCCTGCACTTCCTATAATTGATACTATCTTGAAAGACTTGCCAATCTAATATATTTTTTGCAGAATTAAGAACTTTGTAGTTGGAAATCAAAAACAAATATATATATATATTTGATTGAGCATCCATATAGAGCAAGGGTATGTTTATGCCACTATCAAAATAACATGTTCACTCTGACTAACCAGATGTGGTTGGCAAGACAAATGCCATGAATACATGCAGTAAATTGCATAAAGACAAAGAGCATACATAAATAAAATCATCATAATCACAAAAAGACTCTACCTATTCACAAACAAACGAGGACACTCATATAAATTATTGACCAATAAAAAATGAATTATCTTTCAAATTAAAATCAGTCAAAAGAAGAAACTGCGTAATTCATCTGCAATCAGCAGAACCCCCAAATGAAAGCCCCTCTCACTTAATTTCAACATTATACAGAGCATAGATTATGTTACTGCATAAAAGATACGATAGTTAATCAAACAAACTAACATGCAAAACGTTTGACCTCCATATTAACAACAAAGAGTACTTTCATTCTATAATAAAAAAGGGAACCAAAAGATTCTTTCTTTTTTATCCGGAAACAAGTTCCATCTCATTCTCAATAGCCAATACACTCCCACAATGCTTCTTCAAACGCTTTAACCAAGAAGAACCCATTCGTCATCTTAGCATGCAAAAGCCAACAAACGTACCTAGCCATTCTCGTAAATCACGAATGTACATATAAATACAAGAAAGTACTGAAGCTCTGATCTTTTTCACCCAATAAGCACACATGATGATCATCATCAAAGAAAAATCCAAACCCCCAACAAAAATAAGTACTTCATCAAAAAACAAAAAACCCAAAAAACACCTCATGATCGCTCAAGCATCCACATTGACAACTAAAAATTAACAATACGCAATCATTCTCTGCAATCCGTTAAAACGCGCGCACACACTCCCCGCCCACATAACAAAACAAAAAAAAAAAAAAAAAAGGGGGAAAAAGGTTTCAAGAAAAAGAAAAAATACTCACTATTGAACTTCCAGTTCAGTTCCTCTTAACAAGAAAAGCATAGGCTTTCGTCAAGAATGACGAAAACGCTGGGAATGAGAGAGAATCCAAGAACTGGTAGAGACTCTTGAACAAACAAGAAGCAGAGTCCCCCTTGCATTCAGGCTTCGCAGAGACGGGGAAAAAGGAACCGAGGGGTAAGTAAATCAAAGAGCGGTGATATTATATATATTAAAAAACATTATTATAAAATAAATATATATATTCACCGAAAAAAAAATTAATAAATATATATATATAAGAAATTTTTTTTAGAAATTAACACAAAAAAACAAAATGTAAATAAGTAGAAAACCGAGGGCGTAAGTATAAATAAAATAAAATAGAGGACCCGATTACCGAGGGGGCGAAAAGTAGGATGTAACCATCCTGTGCTTTTTGATATAAAATCTTGAATAAGTTGGGGCGACAAAAGTTTATTGATATTTTTGGGAGGTCCATTTGTTTTTCCCTTTTTTTTTTTTTTTCTTTTCTAAATTTGTTACCCTTTTTGGAAAAAAATATATATATACTAAATATTTTATATAATAGTACTAAAATTGAAACACTACACATTAAATTTTTAATACTTTTCCTAACATAAAACTCATTTAATTTAATTGAGATTGTCCGTTTAAATTTATTTTCCGATAAAAACTTTGACACATTGTTTATATAAGATTACAATTTTTTGAACGTATTGTTGTAGTTTTTATGATATTTGTTGGCTTTTTAGTCATTATGATTAAATAACTCTTTTTTTTTTTTCTTTTTATTACAATTTTTTTATGGCATTCTTGTAATTTTTATAACATTTGGTGACTTTTTAGTCATTATCATTAAATTACTACATGATTTTTTATTTTCTTTTTTTTACTCTCTTATTTTATCTCAAATTGTATTGTTTAATTTTTTTTTTTTTTTTTTTTTTTTTTTTTTATATTTTTTTTTTTACTTATAACTTTTGAATATCTTTTCTTAATTTTAATTTTTTTAGAAAATATATATCTATTTTTTTTTATTGCATTGTTGTAATTTTTATGATATTTGTTGATTTTTTAGTCATTATAATTAAATTACTCATGACTTTGATTTTTTTTTTTTTTTTTTTTGCCTTTTCACTCTCTCGTTTTATCTCAAATTGTATTGTTTAATAACTTTTTAAAAGAATAAAATTTGACGATAGATGCATCCAACACTTGGGACAAGATGTGTACTTAGTGTGTATATATATATAATATTCAAACATCATCAAATTTTTTTTTTTATACCCACTTGGGGTTCTCGATGTCTCCACCTTATTTGGTGAGACTAATCCGAACTCGGCCTGCGGAACGCTCGCAAAGTTCAACTCTTACTCGAGGGTGAGAGTCTGGTTCAGAGCTTTTTAACATGGCGCTAACCAACCCAGGGGATTCGAAACCTCGATCATCCACCTGAAGGAAGTATTAAGAGTTCGCGCAACAACTCCCCAAAACTACTGGGCTCATCATCAATTTTTATTGGGCTCTTCAACTTAATGAAAATAATAACAATCATTTAATATCATAGTGTGTGTGGTAGGTTGAAATAAGAAGGGAACAGAGGGTAAAATAGTAAAATGGAAGGGGGATAGATGGTACAGAAGCTATCCCACTAAATGCTCTCTTCAGCCATAGCTGGACAAAATCCCAGATAGATGACTATCCTCATCACTTCTCATTATTTTAATTTATTACATCGTCGTTTTATATCGGAAGTTATTATATTGTATAGTTTGTGTATTATTATATTGATAGAATATAATTTTACTCAAAAAAATATCTTATTATAACTCTTATATAGCGGTTACCATGAATGTGAAGTCTATATAATACTTACAATGTGAATGTTGAATTTATCTCATCATTAAAGGCGAACCCTAAATACTACTCTTCATCCATTCATTATTCATAATTCAATTGGTGTTACGTATATAATATAATTATTATAAACAAATTTGTCACATTTAAATTATATAGTTTTATTTTGGGATTATTTTTTTTGTTTGGAAGAAGGAAACGAGTTTTTTTAATCAAATAAATATATATATATTGTTGTGACTTGAAGTCTTATATCGTTTTATATATAAGATTTGATCGATTTTAAACAATAATTTAAAATTTTATACTCAATAATACATTTTAAGTACGTAAAAATTCATATAAAATGATGTAAAACAAATAATATATATATATATAAAGGGAAAGGGAGTGTCGCGAAGAAAGAGATTATGAAATTTCCAATGGCACGCGCGCATCAAGAATGATCTCATAATATGTATTTTTATTATTTCATTTAAAAAAAATTAAAAAATGTTCTAATATTTTAAACTATTATATAAAATATATTAATTATGACAAATTGGAATTAAAGGGGATTATTAAAAGAAATTCTTGATGGGGTTTATTGGGGGATGAAACAGACCATTATTGAGAATTGAGAAATGAACAGCAATTTGTGGGGGAGATTTCGTGGTAATTGAGAAAAATTACAATTTTAGGTATTTGAATTCTATCACTTTAGTACGTGTCTTTATTTGTCAATACAACGCAGAATATATTCTCAAATCAATCATTTATATTACTTAAATATATATATATATATATATATATATATATATATATGTAATATGATTCTTGACACAATTGTTCATAAAGACTATATATAGATTCTCAATTCAACAAAGCAAAAGATATAATACACACACACATATATATATATATATATATATATATATATATATATATATATATATATTGGCCTTCAAATGGAAATTGGAATCTATGGCTCCATTTTGGCTACTCGCTATGGTGAGAGGAGAATTTAATTTATCTATAACAATATATGAATACTATGATATATAAGAATACGTTTATATATCTATTATCAACTCAAAAATATTTTTTTGATATAACAAAGACAATCAATCGTATATAGTGTTAAACCTATAATCGCGGCGTGGGTCATATTGTGATAACAAAGATAGTGTGAAGTATGAACATTTTTCTTATTAGTGCGGTATTTTAATAAGTTAAAAGGCACCGCAAGTAGAAGCTACGTGTGACTAATGAGCCGAGGTGAATGCCACTAGATGGGCAATTTGGATCCCACATTAATTATATCCAGGTCTCGATCGACAATTACAGATATCACAAAGATAACATAACTTCTAACATGAGGATATCCTCAATATAAGAGCATTAAAAGTATCGGACCGACAAGCATTGTTGGAGCCATCCAATCATATTGTCGAGCAACGTACTCTTTCCATGTGTGATTTCCTTTGACTAAAACCCTAATTATAAACAGTTATTTACACACCACACAAGCCAAGCCGGATATCAAAAAATTATTCTAAGTGTTTTGTATTGCTTACCGTTTTCCTTTAGATAATCAAGAGTATATTTATCTTCTCTTGATTCCCTAGAAATTTTTCGGATTTAGTCAGTAATATAATCATCGGAGAGCCAATGTATGGAACACACCTTCGACACTAGACATTTTTTTTTGTGTAGTAAGTAAGGCCTATCATCCTATGTGGCACATATCAGAAAGTGATTCCCGATCAAGTTATATTATAATTTTTATTTTTTTTTTTTTATGTCAATAAAAATTTCGAATCAAACAAATAAAAGAGAAAGAAAAAAAAAAAAAAAAAGAAAAAGAAGAGTTGATTTTGGGTGGGGGGGGACTTGGGGAAATGATCTTTTTATTAATCATTTAGGCACGTGAAGGCGTTGATGATGCTATTCCGGACCCAAAAATAAATAAATGTAAAAGGACAAAATGTATACGACACGTCAGAAAATAAAGGCATGGATGGGGTCCACCGTTCAGATTCTGCCATTAATCAAGTTTTCATCATAAGGACAGGAGAATTCAGGACCTGAGTCCCCCACTGCGCTCTTCGCAGACGATCCCTCCCCCAATCCTCATGCTCCTTTGGGAGTCTGGGACTTAACAAAAAGTTACATTATATATACACACACACACACACACATATATATATATATATATATATATATATATTATATTTTGGCTTTAAAGTTCTATATTCAATTATCATTTCTTTATCTTCATAATTAATTTATTAATATCTTTTTATAAAGGTAAAAACACTAAATAAAAATATAAAAATTTCTCATAATATGTAAGGATGTGATATAATAGTGAAAACGCAATAGTCTAGTTGGTTTGACTTGACTTATTTAGGTGTTTCATCTGACCTGTCAAGTGAGCGATTTAAGTTTGATCTCCTACTACATATCTCTTATAGATTAATTGATGAGAATATCAAGTAAAAAATATATATAAAAAATAAAAATAAAAATATTTATAATTAACTCGACATATTCTTTTAATACGTAGAAGTCGTGATTGAAGGTGACGAACGATGGTGGTTGGACAACTTGCTTGGATTCTCATTCCTAGCCATCTAAACAAACAAAAAGCTGATATCCTCACATGTCACTCTACTATGTATTTCACTTGCTTGTATATATATTGATTACAATGTACTATTGCTAGAGAAGGTACTATTAAGCTTCACATGTCCCATTATTGGCACAACTTCATGCACATTTTCCTCATCCAATTCACCAAATGATGTCACCAATGACTTGTTAGTTCAAATGATAATATATTTGATAATTTTTGTTCGAAGATTATGAATAAAAAATAAGTATTATAAAAATCCGTCTCATGAAAAAGGGTTAAGTATTATTAAAGTTTATATTAATCTTTAAATTTCAAGAAGGTTTACCTTAGTTCGTCACTTATAATTTAAGAGATCATGAATTTGAGATACAATAAAAATAAAAAATACTTCAAATTATTAAAAAAAAAAGAGAAAAAAAAAGAAGAGAATGTGTATATATATATTTTGGTTAGATCACTTGGTATTCGGAGTTATCACGATTCTAACTAATTTAAATTTGGTTCAAATTACGTATGCAGAGTCTAATTTTTACTCAAAAGAAGGCAAACCAATATATTATATGACGTTCTTACACAATGTCATAACCCCCCCTTTGTAAATATATATATATATATATATATATATACATATGTATATTGCACCTATAGTTAGTAAATTAAAAATGTTGAAGCTAAAAAGCAACTACAAACATTTGGCTTTCTCTAGTTTTCAACATTCAAAGCTGCGCCGCTCCAATTTATTAATCCTCATTTGTCAAAAAAGGGTTGAACTAAATCATTAACCACTAGAGAAAAAGTGTATTAATCGTAACAATTTTATTAATAATCTTGAAAGTTAAGAATTCGAGTAATTTATAAAAAAAAAATTAGTAAAATGAAATTACATATTTGTCCTTACTCACTACTTCTTATTATTTATTGTTTATACAATTGAAAAGGGTTTGGATACATTAAATTATACACAATGGAAGGTATAAACAAAGGAGGAGAAATAGAAAAGAAGAAAGAAAGAATGATTGAAGGAGAAAGGAAAAGTTATGGTCAAATTATAATGTGCCATGACCTTTTTTGCATTATTTTCTGTGAAAAAAGTGGGAAAGTGATCGGACACTAAATCACGGGAGACTTTCCAATTTTGTCAATTTTTTTTTCTTATCTAATTGGAATTAAAGAAACCTTTTTCCATCTCATGTCGAGGAAACTCGGATTCTAAATATAAATTTTATTATAATTTTTAGTTATATTAGAAGAAAGTTTTAACTTTAAAATTTTAAACTATTATATACATGAGTTAAGATTTTAACTCTTAATCTTACAAGAGCTTTTTACAAACTCACATGCATCTGAATTATCATTGTTTTATTTTTAATTGAAAAAGTGTTTTTTCTTTCAAATTTGATTAATTTTTTAGTTACTAAATTCACGTTTTAGTGACGAGAAAGTCTTAACATTTTATTCATTTATAATCTCATTAATTAATTTTAATGAAACTCATATTTTATCACTCCAATTAACTCAAGAAAGAAATACTAAAAAATTGGAAAAAAACCCGGTAGCTTGGGAGAGTTAGTGCGCGGACTCTTAATGCTTCCTTTTAGCGGATGATCGGGTTTGAACTCCCCGAGGTGGTTAGCACCATGTTAAAAAGCTCCGAGCCAGACCCTCACCCCTCGAGTAATGTGAACTTGAACTCCGCCAGCCCCTAAAAAAACAAAACCCAATTAGCCCCCAAATAAGATGGTGACAATAGAAATAAAATATAAAAAAAAGGAAAAAAAAGAATGAAAAATGAGCATAAGCCCAATATGACAAATTGGATTGGACAAGGCCCAAAGCATTAAATCAGGGGATATAGCTTGTATTGTCTCCAAGCCCATCCTTCTTTCTTCATCCACCATTCCTCATGAAAATATTGCTCTAGAAAAAGGGACAACTATCACGATACCATGATTATATCTATCTTTTTATGTTATTATTAATATTTATATATATATAAATATCATATTAATGTCCAATCATATTTATTTTACTATTGTCTAAATCTATACAAAGATGATGTTTATTCAAAATTTTTAAAATCTCCGAGCTTAATCAAATAGGTTCTTTGAGCGCTTTCCTCTTAAATTTCAAACGATTTTATACATATTCAAATCTATAAGCTTATAAATTATAAAAGTTCATCACTAACTCAGTTATATCTCGAATTTTGGAGTTTTTCTCAAAACGGTCATGTTTTAAAAAGTCACTCCGTGTTTGGCCATGTTTTTAAAACTATTTCCCAATCTGACCATAACTCATTCTGTGAATGAGTTATATTGGGTCTCATTGACAAAAAATTTTTATTTCCTCTCTCATCATTTTCTCTTTTCCTCTCCTTCTCTCTCCTCCTCTTTCCGTCAACAATTGACCTGCTTTTCTTTTTTTCTTTTTTTTAGATATAATATATATATACACATATATATATATATATTATTTAATTACTTATGACTCATTTTAGGAATGAGTCATAGTTTGAAAATTTTAGATCCCTTTTAAACTGAAATAAACTTCAATTTTTCTCTCTAAAATTTTCTCTCCAAAATTTCTCTCTCCAAAATTTCTCTCCCTAAAATATCTCTCCAAATTTGTTCTCTCAAAGATCTACCAAGGAATTTCAACCACATTGTAAGTATAACTACCAAATTTTAACAATTTATTTAATTGCAAAATATATATCATCTCTTTATATGATATGACTTATTTTAATAATTTTTAGGGTTTATGACTCAAGTTGGGCAAATCTTGACTTTTATTGTATTTTTAATGAATTGTTTCTTGTACATATCAATTATTTATGGTTGATTGTATTATATTTTACATTTTTAGTGGTGATTTATTTTAGGGTTTAAGGTTTTTTATTTGTGTTTATTTAAGCCATCGACTCAAACCGAACTACTGATTGTTGATTGTTTAGCATGTATTTCAATATACTTTTTCAAACATTATAAACAGACTCATTATTATATTTTTGATTTTATTTTATTGAGCATGGACTCATTTTGGAATATATATCGAATTAATGTGTTTTTTTCTATAATATTTTGGTTTATATGTTGGAATTGCATTATTGATGTGTTGTAAGAATGAGTCGTAGAATTTGAGTCATAGACATAGAAGAATGCTATGACTCATTCTCTGTATGAGTCATAGAATTTTATACTGCTCAAAATAAAAATTTGAGACACGGCATAGAAGAATGCTATGACTCATTCTCTGTATTGAGTCATAGAATTCTATACTGCCCAAAATAAAAATTTGAGACACGGCATAGAAGAATGCTATGACTCATTCTCGGTATGGAGTCATAGAATTTTATACTGCCCAAAATAAAAATTTGAGACACGGCATAGAAGAATGTTATGACTCATTCTCTGTATGAGTCATAGAATTCTATACTGCCCAAAATAAAAATTTGAGACACGACATAGAAGAATGCTATGACTCATTCTCTGTATGAGTCATATAATTCTATACTGCCCAAAATAAAAATTTGAGACACGGCATAGAAGAATGCTATGACTCATTCTCTGTATGAGTCATAGAATTCTATACTGCCCCAAAATAAAAATTTGAGACACGACATAGAAGAATGCTATGACTCATTCTCTCTCCCGTATGAGTCATAGAATTTTATACTGCCCAAAATAAAAATTTGAGACACGACATAGAAGAATGCTATGACTCATTCTTCTGTATGAGTCATAGAATTCTATAGCCCAAAAAAAAATGAGTCATAGAAGAGAAGAATGCTATGACTCATTCCTCTGATGAGTCATAACATTCTATACTACCCAAGTTCATCACTTTTAATACTTAACCAATTCAAATAATCGTAACAAGTTCATCACTATTAATACTTAACCAATTCAAATAATCGTAACAAGTTCATCACTATTAATACTTAACCAATTCAAATAATTGTAACAAGTTCATCACTATTAGTACTTAACCAATTAAAAAGTTAAAATATTAATATCAAAACATCCATTTAAGTAATTTGTAATACAACAATGTCAAAACAAGTTCATTACAATTACATATCATCGGGGGTATTAATACCCGTCTAACTCGAGGTCTAATTTTTGGTACATGGTATAGTTTCTTCAAAGAATACAGTCATCGAAGGCGGAGATTGAGAAGGTGAGCCAAAACAAATGCCTCTTCGTCCTCACTCGGATCAACATTTGTAGGTCTACGTTGTTTGCCTCCTCTTTTTACCCCTTTAGCTCCACGGGTGAAGACCGATTCTTGGGGCCGCCAAGTGGATTAACCACATTTCTCTTCCGGTAAATACACATTTTGCGTCCGATGACCAAGGGTGGAACCTACTACAGCAAGACCACGAGTAAGTAATTCCTTCATCCGGCTAAAACAAACATACTTTCTCTTCGAAGGTATATTGTTCATCTGATCCTCACATATATCGAGAGGCCTTAGTAGCATTGGCCCCGCACCAAAATGGGCACTAGTAAATAAATCATTTTATTAATAAATAGTTAATACAAAAGAACTACCAAGTAGAAATTACCAATATAAAGACTAGACCCAAGAATGGAATAGCCTTCATCGACGTTGCCGTAAGCCCCCGCATATATATATATATATATATATCTATATCTATATATATATATATCTATATATATATATATATCAAACTCACCCCTATATATATATAATATCTATATCTATATTTATATATATATATATATATATATCACACCCCACACTATATATATATTATATATCTATATATATATATATATATATATATATATATATAAACCCCCACCCATATATATATATATATCTATATCTATATCTATATATATATATATCAAAACCACATATATATATATATATATATATATATATATATATATATATATATATATCAAACCCCCCCATATATATATATATATATATATCATATCTATATATATATATCAAACCACCCACATATATATATATATATATATCTATATCTATATCTATATATAATTTAATTAGGTGAACATACCTAAAACAGGAAACTACTTTGCCGAGATTGAAATCAACTTTCGAAATTACAATTTATTTCAAATTTAAGATACAGCCGCACACAACTATGCAATTATAAAGTGGTACCATCTAAATTCTAAACTAAGCATAAAAGTGAATATCATACGCCCTTTCTTTATATTCCAAAACTACCCATAATAATTACTAAATAGGAAATCAAACATTACAACTTTCTTTCCTTCGCTAAAAAGCCCAACACTATTTAAACATGAACACACACACATAAGAACTCCCAAAAATCAAAATAATTGTGAAAAAGAAGAAACATAGCAACATAAGGAGACTATATATATCAAACCCAGCCCCGCCTATATATATCTATATCTATATATATATCAAGCACAACCCGCCATATATATCTATATCTATATCTATATCTATAGATATGTAGGAAAGCCTCATACCTTTTTGTCAAATCAAAATGAGAAGGTAGGATGGAAAGCTTCTTCAGCGTCGGTGCAGATTTTCGGCGGCGGCGATCAATTCAAATCTAAGGTTTTTAGGAGATGTTGTTTGAGAGAGATGAAAATAGGGTTTAGGAAATGTGTTTGAGAGAGATGAAAATATTGGGAAAGAAAGAGAAGAGAGGAAAAGGGAAAAAAAAGAAACCGTCAATTGTTGACGGAAAGGAGAGGAGAGAGAAGGAGAGGAAAGAGAAAATGAGGAGAGATGAAATAAAATTTTTTTTAAAAAGAGACCCTATATATAACTCATTCAGAATGAATTTATGGCGAGATAGATTCAAAAACACTGCCAAACAAATGATTTTATTTTAAACCGCCAATTTTAAAAAACCCCGACATTTTGAGAACATGTTCTACAATATCCTCTATAATATATATATATATAGAAATAACCAGAAAACACGTAAAAGTTATACAACTAAGTATTATAACATGAACAAAACAGCTGAAGCCAAAAATAAAATAAAATAAAAAGAAAAATTCAATATTCTTGAACAGGCTGGAAAAATTCGTCCAGCTACGCACTATTATGGTTTTGTGTGCTTTGGGGGAGAGTGTTAGGTAACCAACCATTCACGATACACCATGTGGCAACCATATTTTATGGGTCCATCATCATTTATAAGAAACTACTACCACATTGGTTGTGGGCTTTTAAAGGTGATTCCACGTAAGCTATCATGATATGTGTCGCTATCAAATATATATATATACTAAACTACTCCTACACTCATGCACTATATATAAGAATCTTTATATTATATTACAATGCCCCCATATATAGTGAATATTTCAATTTGCCCCCTCATATATATATATATATATATATATATATATATATATATTGGTTAGACTATATGATTTTCATAGTCATTACGACTCCAATTACTTTAGATTCAACATATATTGCGCTTGCTGAGTTCAACTCTTACTTGGGTGAAGACGAATATCGAACCATCGACCTTGTGTATCGTCACAATGCGCGTACCAATCGTGATATTCTTTGTTATATAAGAGCATGACATTCATTCTCCAAACTTTTGGACTTTAAGAATTAGAGTATAATCGAGAGGTCCATCTCCACTCGGTATTGTACATGTTTCTTAGGCTCAAGCTAGAAGGAGAAACGTGACCCACGGAATAGGAAGATTCAGTCAATTACATCAATTTTCATTTAGATATGATAGAGAATATACATTTAGAGTGATTTGAATACATGACATCTCATATTATAAATGACACGATTATCAACTTATTTAGGTCTTTTACCAAAAAATACACACGAAAAGTTTACGGAACTAAAGAGTAAATAATAAAATCACTCTCATACTTAATTATATGTCCATGACATATTAAGTCTCTATTTTCAAATACAATTCATCTAACAAATATAAGGCAACATTAACAAAAAGTTCTTCTTGACATATGAACTAAAAGATTAAATGACACTTTTAATATTCTTAATAAATAATCATCTTTAAATAGAAAATATAAATTAATAAATAACATTATTATTATTATTGTTAAACTATCTTTATCATATGAAAATTACATGAAAGAGGAAAATCATTTCTTATAAAGAAAAAGAAAAATTATGAGGATCAAAATTTATATATCTTACAAGTAGGAGGACCAGTTCCTAAACATTATAATGGAGACTTTTTTTTTTTTTTTTTTAAGAATATATACTTGAAAAGAAATACATGGAATATTGTACACTTATGTATGTATCAAGAGCATACGTGTCAACACAGGAATGTAAATACAAACTACTCATGCCTTCATTTACATATTTATTTAATATATATATATATATATATTTGTCTTACAATGGTAAATTTTCATAAATTTCGTGTCTTAATTTTGTTATTGTTTATTAAAAATAAATGTAATGTTTATTACATTTTTAACTCTACAATTTATAATTCAAAACATGTTTGAATTAGGGACATTTTGAAATCGAAAATACGTTAAAATTTTCGAAAAAAGCTTCATAATTTCCGTACGAAGTTAGAAGTAGACAATAAATAAATAAATAATTAATGATTTTCTTGCAAAAGGCAAGTTGGCTGGTGCAGTATAGTTCTGTACAAAGAGAGTAAAATCTGTTGAAAAGGAGGAGAACTGAAAAAGACTGCACGTTTTGAAGCATTAGCCACAACGGTCTTCTTCTTCTTGTTTTTGACAGGTTTTGTTTCTTCACTTCTTCTGCACATATATTTATTTACATGGATTTCAGGTGAATCTTTTGTGGGTAAAAAAATGTGGGTTCTTTGTGTTTTCTTTTTTGGCTAGTACTTGGGTTTTCAAAATTTGTTCTTCTTGTTTTTGCTTTTAGTGTATTGGACTCTTGTTTGGCCTGATTTTTTTTTTTTTTTTTTTTTTTTTTTTTTGAAATTTTTAATTTTGTTGTTGCTCTTGGGCTGAATTCTATGTATCAACTGATGGGTTGTCTGAGATTTTTGGTAGTTTGGGTTGTTTTTTTCCCAGATGTGTGGAAGCTTGGTTGTGTGCTTGCTTACCCTGGACTCCTTTTTTATGTCTGCTAGGTGTTTTTTTTTTTTGTTCTCTTTTTTGTTTTCTTTTTTGTTTTTCCCCTTCTTCTCTATGTTTCAATTTGATCATGGATCTGTAAGCCCATTTAACAATTGAGCAATTTCCCAGTTCCTCTGATACTCCCTTGATAAAATTTAGAGAATCAAGGAAAATGGAAAGTAGATATCTTTGTTTGAATAATTTCTTTTTTTTTTTTGCTTGTTTCATGATTTCATCACAGGTATTTGGAAGGAGAAATATAAAGTTCAAGTCTTTTTAAGTGAAATTCGTTCTTTGAAGTGTTAATCAACTTTCAACTTTGAACTAGATGCTATTTTTGTTGGATGAGTAACTTGGGAAGTATATGACCTGCTCTAGAAGATGACATTTTAAGGGAAAACCTAACATGATCATAGAAGATAATGAGTTCTGGTAGAATTTTGGTTAGCTGATTGTAGTTTTTTGTATCGTCGGATGGAATTAGCTAGCTGTGACGATGGTGAGAGTTTAGTTACTAGACACTGCAATTGTTACCGGGCCTTGAGCCTGAGAGAAACAATCCTGGAAACAAACCAAGTCTCAGATTTTACAGATCATTATATTCTTGGTGATCAGTTGGGATGGGGGAAATTTGGCATTATTAGGGCATGTTCAGATAAATTGACAGGTGAAGTTTTGGCTTGCAAATCTATTGCAAAAGAGAGACTGGTCACACAAGATGATGTCCGTAGTGTGAAACTAGAGATTGAAATTATGACCAAGTTATCTGGACATCCAAATGTTGTGGATCTCAAGGCTGTTTATGAGGACAATGACTATGTGCATCTTTTGATGGAGCTTTGTGCTGGTGGTGAGCTATTCCATCAGATAGAAAAGTACGGAAGTTTCTCTGAGCACAATGCACGGATTCTTTTTAGGCAATTGATGGAAGTGGTTATGTATTGCCACAATAATGGTTTTATCCACAGAGATTTGAAGCCAGAAAATATTCTCTTAGTCTCAAAGTCTGCTTCATCACCAATCAAATTGGCAGATTTTGGTCTTGCAACATATATTAGATATGGTAACGATCATGTCTTATTCTCAGCCATGTTTCTCTCATATGTGTGTTTTGACTTACTTATGATAAGCACCTTCGTTCATTTTTAACAGGGAAAAACTTGCACGGAACAGTTGGAAGTCCGTTTTACATTGCTCCTGAAGTACTAGCAGGAGGATACAATCAGGCAGCTGATGTGTGGAGTGCTGGTGTTATTCTTTACATTCTTCTTAGTGGAATACCTCCTTTTTGGGGAAAGACCAAGTCAAAAATCTTCAATGCAGTTCGGACTGCAGATTTACGGTTCCATCCTGAGCTCTGGGATCACATATCAGGATCTGCCAAGGAATTGATCACTAGGATGCTCTGCACTGACCCATCAAAAAGGTTGACAGCCACAGAGGTTCTAGGTGAGTTGATTTTGTTAGTGATTATTGTAAAGCCAGCTTTATTCTTTTTCAAGAGTTATATGCATACATATATCTATGTATATATTTACTATTAGAGCATATGTTAAAAAGAGTTAGAAAGTCACTTTTTGTGTGGTTTCCTTTCAAAAATTGTATGCAAGGGTTTTCTAGAATGCTTTTAACTTCTTGTCCTGGATTATATTGGTTGGATTAGAGAGGATAACACATTGTGGTAGTATTTCTTCCAGACCTGTTCAAGTATTTCTAAAGTAGTGTGACAATGGATTCTGTAACGTCTACTGATAGGTGCTCTGAAAGGTTTCCTAATTAGTTCTGATGTTTTTTGACATTTGTTTGCAGCTCATTCTTGGATGAATGATTTTGAGCCAAAAAATGAAAAGCCAAATATCCAAAATAGTTGCACCACCACCACCCCTCAGCTCCCGGAAGCAGACAACAACTGTTCTTTTTCAACTCCATCCATGGCCAGAAACCAAGACTACAGCTTTAATGATTGTTCACCTGCTTCATGTAGCAAAGTGGATAATTCTCCAGTATTCACTTGCAGATCTTCATTTTCATCTGTCCCTGTTGACCAATCCCCATGTTCAGTCTCTGGGGGATTCTCTTTTGACAGCTACAGTGAATCATTGTGTGCACCAGAGTTCGCATCCCCAGTTTCCTCAATGCCAAGTTTTAGCTTCTTCAGTCCAATCACAATAGTTGATCAAAGCAGTGAGTCAAGTTTCAAGGCCAAAACATCAATGCTAGACAGAGGTATTTCCATTTATAATATATATATATATATGTTTTAAACAAGACTAGCCACAAATTTTAGCTAATGTTCTATTGAATTTGCAGATTCAGGTCTGGCAAAGGTGTTCCTATTTCCAGATCCTTCTCAACCCATCATTGGAGACAAATTACTCGAAACTGAGCACAGAACAGAGTTCCGGAGGGGATTAGGGTCTAATGCATCCAAGATATCAAGCAAAAGGAATCACACAATCGGACTTGGTGAGCTCGATCAACTTGATCTTGTCACGAGTGAATCAGTAATTCGTTGGGCATCATGCACTCATGTTCCAGGGACGACGTCATTGAGATCGTCTTTGGTATGCTAGCAATGCTTTGCTTAATGTTAATTTTACAAGAGAAAAGAAAAGAGTACATACATATTATTAATCCCAGCAAACTGAGATAACTGACAGACAAATAGTAGCATAATCTATGAAGTAACTAATGTATCATCAGTTCACCAAGCTTGTACATTTCTGGGTTGTGTTTCTTTCCCTTTTTTTTCTTCTTTTGACAAAGGTGGGGGGAATTTTCTAGTAGTATTAGGTGAGAATTGGAAACTGATTTTACTTTTATTTCTTTTGATAGTACAAAAAGATACATATTTGATGTAAAAATTGGGAGTTATCTCTCACACCCTTAGTTTGGAGTGGTTGATGACTATTTTGATTTTTTAAATGTGTGTGAGCTTACATATGTTTTTCCCTTTTGTTTCCTCGTTAGATATATATTTTTTCTAAGGGCACGAAGTGTCTTAGATGGGTGGGAAAGACATATTTAAACCAATCCACATGACTATTCTTTGTTCAAGCTGTGGTGTTCCTTGTGAATGGAAGTTCCGACTCCAAATTTTAAATAGTTGTATACATGAGTCGATGTTTGAACCCTCAATCTCACTTCAGGATAGCTCCTTACGAGCTTATTTGCCTCATTAATTTTTTTTTCTTATGACACGCGATATCTTAGATGAGACAAATGACGTCTTTAAAATGTATGGCTCCCAAAAGTTTTAAATGGATAGAGTGCATGTTTGAACTTGCTACCTCCCAAAAGCAAGTGAATTAGTAAATAGTACATCCGACTTAAGTAAAATTACTAAATAAAACATATATTTATATATATATATATATATATATATATATAACCGTTTAAAACTTAGATCAATAACTTAGTTCTCACGAGGAATTTTCTCTGTCTCAAATAGGATTAGTCATGAAAAATGGACTAATCTTTCATTAAATAAAGACAAAAAGATGCCAAACTTTTAAGATTCTTTAAACAAGTTTATATATCTCAACTACCAAACTTTGAAGAAGAAAGAATATTTAGTTAAACAATTTTGACTTTTGTATTTAAATGTGTTGAGTAGTAATACCTAGTACGTGTTTCATGATGCTATATATGTTAGAATTTGAATTTCCATTTTTTTTTTTTCCATTTTCTTCATTTAGTCCATTCAAAGCCAAAGAAATTTGCAGTCGGCCCATTCAACCTTTGGACTCATACATCTACCAACACCCCCACCCCCCAGCAAAAACCCAAAATTGTCCCTGGAGAACAAGTCACTACGATCATACATCTCAGTATCTGAACAGGGGTAGTTCTGTAATTCAAGAATCTAGTCGTGAAATCTAGCCGTTGACACATTCAAATCCCGAGCGTCACACACCCATGCAGTTTGACAAATAAATTGTTAATTTTGCCCGCCAGAAACAAAGCCCCTCTTAGAAAATATGTGAAAAAACAATGAAGAAAATTACAAACATGACCTCTTCAGACATGTCCTTGGTCAACACGCTACTACAACTCTCTCTGTGCATGGATTTCAAACAATTTTACTATGAGAGATTTTTCAAAGGTATGATTCATTTAGTACAAACAAACACAAACAAAAATATCCTAACTATCTATAAATACCAAGAAATCCCTCGCCGATTAAACCATTCATTCAACCACAATACTCAGTTTTCTTTGAAGAAAAAGAAGGAAACTTTAAAAAAAACCCTGAAAAAAGAAAGAAACTTTTTTTTTTTTTTTCCTCTGTTTCTGTTTTCTTGATCTTGGAAGATGAGTTGCAAGAGAGGAATAGCTCTGTTGATGATTCTTGTTGTTTTTGTGGCCATTATGAGTGAAGTGAATCACTGTGCCGAGGCGGCAAGGGCAATGCCAGTGCCGGAGGAGGACTTCACCGGAGCAAACCATTTGGCAGAGTATTCATCTGTGTATGAGAAAGCAAAATACACCATGTCATGTTGGCTTCAGATGTTGGATTCCGGGCCTAGTCCCAGAGGACCTGGTCATTAAGGCAGCAAGCAAGCATGCCAATGACAGAAAGCATTAGAACTTGGAGAGGACATTTCTGTAGTATTATTACTTCATTCTTTTTTTCTTTTAGGAAAGGGTATACTGTTTTTTTTTTTGGTTGGTTTATAATGTAACATCTAATACAAAGTCGCATACAAAGACTAAAAAATATTTCCCTCATTTTTCTCATAATATATACATATACATATATATAATCAACATCAAAGATAATTTCCAATGAAGAAGAAAGAAATATCCAGATGAAAGGGTAGTCACCTATCAGAAAGCTTAGTATCTACAGCACAAAGTTCTTGTTCCTCATACGTAGAAAATACAAGGATATATAATCTCATATACATCTAAACTTTCTTTAACATACAGACACTGATCTGCTGTATACCCTACAATCCGGTAAACAGCTGGGTCATTTTAAAAAACAACCCTTCGCAAAATTCCAGGGAAGAAGAGAATATTAGTCAAAAGAAATGTCCAAGCTTCATTTTTGGAGCTCAGATATTACAACAACAATGTTGCCACCAATGAACTTGAAGGATTCATCAAACTGCGGGAGCATGCTCTTTAATAACTTCTGCTAGCTTATTTCGATCCTCTTCATTCTTCGTTTTTATCAAGAACGTTCTTGCCACAACGGAGTCGTTATTATCTCCGTCACCCTACAATTAGATAGAAAATCGACTGAAGTTACATGCCATCCCAGAGAACCATATAGATTTCCTTTTCTTTTTCATATCAAGCAAAGAAGACCTAAAGACCCTTTAAAGATTAATGTAAATAATTATATTAAAGGATGCAGATAATTTAGCAAATTCGAGAGTGGCATAACAGTCAATTCTCTCTTTTAAATGCTTGAGGTCTACAGCAAAAGTAATTTCATTGAATGAGAAATTACATTGTTTCTTTATATCCACGTTTCAAGTGAATAAATGAAGGATGTTATAGTCTAAAGCGAAATAAAAGAATGCAGTGGAAATATTGAATTATGATGTCACCTCTCATTTCTGGTTTCACATATTATTCCTAAAACGGCCATAAAAAGAAAGAAATCTCACTTGAATGTGAAAATCAAGTTCTCTAAAAATTCCAATCATCATGAAACTTAATACTAAGAAACAACCAAACATGAAAAAGATCAAGATGCATTACCGAAGTGTGGAAGATTGCAACAATGGCATTCTTCTGCGGCATATTGGTCTTGATACCAGGGTATAACAATGCATTAAGCAATACTTTTCCGACCTACAAAATTGATAATTTTTCAAGAACATGGACAGCAGTAAAAGAACATGCTCTAAATTGAATACATGCTAAATTTTACCCTTGGATAAAACATTCTATACTGACCTAAACTAAATTATAGACTGTTCATCTATATAAAATGAATTAATTAATTTTGGAGCAATTCAGCATACAACTAATCCTAAACACTCAGTTTCCATAACAAGCGTATCCCTTTACTTATTCTAAGTACAAAAATCAAAACATGGCATTTTCTAATCTCTAATTCTTAGTTTATGTAGAGGTTGATATTGGTGCTTTGTACTGGTGAAATAACTAAATTGTCATCAGTGGGCTCTACATAAAATAACAATATCAGTCAGACTCTGCAGTGTTGTTGACTAATAAAGCAATCGAGGTAGATTTAGTGACATATATTGGCTAGATAGCAAACATATATAAAACCCAAAAGAATATTTAGGAAACTAAATATCACATAACAAAATGCATTTGATCAAAATATAATCTCTGAAGACCTACATCATTTCGTACAACAATAGTCGGCTTGGACTCTTTTGTACCCTTGCCGATGCCCTCCTTACATTTGATAGAGAGATTGCCCCTTCCTTTATCCTTCCATGTACCTTTATCTTCTGCATCGCTGGACTGGACATAAAGGAAAATAAACACTAGAAGGCTTGGTATGCAGGTAATAGATGTATTCAACCTTAATATAATTCAATTTTACATGCAAAGACCACATTTTCTGTAAGAAAGCAAGTACATGCCTAGCAATTGACCAGGTAAACTAATTTGGATTCTAAGATGAAGATGCATATTCCAATTCTCAAAGTGTAACATGTCCAATTAATTGAGGGAAAAACATAAACCACTTCATAAGTCTTTCCTAATTGTCTTTTGGTTCCATTGTGAAAATACAATTGCATGTATGAGGGAATTCAGACCAAAACGTGGAAACAAGAGAACTGCTCTGGTAGGACTTTGTGAAGCCAGAGTAAAGCCAGTTTTAAACATGGAATGGAAACTGAATTAATGACACAATATATGGTGGAAAGGAATGTTTAGTTTACTGAATCAGTTTCTGTGACACAAGACAAAGGAAAACTGCAGTACCACCTAAGTTTTTCAATAAAATTTTCTCTTTCTGGGCAGAATACACATTATGTTACCTTCACATAAAGTTTGCATTTGACTTCATGGACCACAGTGATTCCTTTCTCTTCAGCCTTTGCCACAGATGGGCTACTAGGCTCCTCCACATCATCCTCTGTATTAATGATATTACTTAGAAACAAAACTAAACTACAAAAAGCATCAAGAGAAAGAAGGGAAATAAGAAGAAAACTATTTCAATGACTTACCACCATTTGCATCCTTAGAAGCATCATTATTTAAGGAGCCTGAAATTTGACTTCCCTGAACAGGATTCGAGATTCCTGGACAAAATGGGAGTTGAAAGGATTAGGCTCTATACAGAATTTATTTTTTTTTTTTCTTTTTGGAGTTTTCCCTGTCTCCTCATTCTTACATCAAACTGAACCAAGCTTACATAAGACCAGCCCTTCATCTTATTACCAGAGACGGGTTAAAATAGATAACTATATATAACATTTACAACTAATCATGGTGATCAAGTAACTAATTTATATACATATATAAATGATAACAACAGCAATTCAGGACTACTATGCATTTACTGGATTAACCCACAACTACATCTTTATGATCCCTGATCCCACATCTGCTCCAAAGGAACTTGATAGATGGTAGAACAAGGTAAGATGTACATAAACTAAACTGACGTCACAGAATTTCAGAGACTGGTTCATTAGTTCCTTACCAAATGAAAAAGGACTTTGATTGTTGAATAAACCACCTGATCCCCAAGATGCTCCAAAGTTTGTAGTTGTACTTGCTGGGGGAATGCCAGGTTTTCCAAATAATAAATTGTTACCCTTTTCCTTACTTTCGAAGCCAAATACTTTCTGACTACTATCTGATGCAACCACAGGCATGCTTTTAGCATTTCCAGCATCTTTTGCAGCATTTGCTTTTAGCCAGTTGACAACATCACTAAATTTCTCCTGAAATCATATTGGGAAAGTTAGCCCACTGAATATGCAAAAGTGATAACCTCTAGAGTTTAGTTTCAGGTACAAACAGTTATTTCGTTATTAAGAACAAAGATAGCCATCGGAACTAGCTTGTTATCAATTTCAAGTGGCTCTTCTACATTTTAAGAATATCCCAGAGGATTTTTCCTAAACTAGAAGTGTCAACCAAATTAATGCAGAAAATCACTCCATAAATGAATTCGATGGAAAATGCTCCAAAAATTTTTGCATGTACCAAATAGCATGTGTTTCTTATATTCTAACTTATCTGTTTCTTCATTCATACATTTTAATTCACAAAATTAAACCACGGAAAAGTTGATTAGAGTAATAGCTAGATACTAGCTGCAAGAAGAGCACTACAATAGTAATGGTGAAAATTCATTATGATTTGAAAAAAATTTAAGCTTCTGCACAAATGTATTTATCGTTACCAGAATGTTTTTAGTATGATTTAAGTAGTCTTGAACTCCATCTTCCCAAAGTTCATCTGGGTGGTTCTCTAGCTGAGTCTGTATCCAACTGAAAAGGAAGCATCAATTGTATCACATGCTAGAACTGTTATATCCACATGATATAAAGTACGAAAGAAGATTCTCTCCATGAGAAAGGCCTTCCTCTTAAGAAGAGACTATTGTAACTAAGAAACTTCTCTGCCCACCATTCTCCCACAGGTTGGAGTCCATGTGGCATCTAGGAAGTTGTGTTACGTCTAGTTCGAATAAACTGCTAAAGATAGATAAAACAATTGAATGTAATGCATGTTCCAAAAGAAAGAAAATAGACCTCGCAAACTGTTTATTGAGTGCTCTCACATGCTGCCGAGATGATTCAGCCCGTTGGCTATCCAACTGTGGCGTGGCTGTTGCTGATTGTTGCTGTGATGTTTCTGCTCTTTGGGAATCCAGCATTGATCCAAACATTATTCTTTTACTCTGTACCTGCATTAAATATTTTGAAACAAGAGAAAATGATTAACTATTGCCAATTGCCGTAAGACATAATAAGCATCCAACCGAATATTATCATTCAAAACAAAAAAAAAATCTAAAATATAATTAAAAGACATTGATATCTGCTCATTTATCCCTAGCATTAACTATAAAGTACAGGCCTACATTGGATTTTCCATATTATCTTCAGGCAAAAGATGAGTTCTTATAGCACAGTTGAGCTAAATATCAGCTCAAAAGCACGTAATAAAGTCCAAAATTTAGAAAGACAGCTGAAGGGCTGCCTGATTATGCAAAACAGAAATATAACCCCTTTAAAACCTTAGACTTTAGAACCTTCAGAAACCATCCACAGTGCTCACATGCAAAACTCAATATCTTTAAGAGATAAACGTGTGGACTAAATTATACAGAAAAATAACCACGTAATCAAAATTCTTTTACAAAAATAACTTCAAATGAAAAATGAAAAATTGAAGCTCACCAAAGAGTCATTGGCGATTGGATTTGAATCTGAGGTAGCGCAACGCTTTGCTCCTCTCATCATTGTAGATGAAGAAAATTGATATCTGTTAACTCCTAAATATTCAAATTTTTATTATTCCTTTCAGTACAGGGAATTTAGGGTTTATTTGCTACCTGATTTTGAAAAATTAGGGCTTTTCAGCTTGATGGTACAGAACTGGAGTATCTGGAGGTGGAAGGAAATAGGGAGAGAGAGAAGCAGTGGAAGATTTTTTTTTTTTTTTTTTTTTTACATTTTTCTAATCAGAAGGAAGATGAAATAATAGCCGCTAAATTCAGGTGGGGCAACAACATTTAATTTGAACCGTCGGATATATTTTATTATTTGTTGGCAAAAATAATTTATTTGCAAAGGTGATTTAGGGCCGAACCCGACAGGATCCACGTGCTTTTTTAGCCCTTTTGGTGAAGCCCGTGGGGCCTAGAAATATTATGGGTGAATTATATTAGGCCAGGCCTCATCGTAGGTCTCAGAATGGGCAATCTTAATGGGCTTTTTTAATTTTTGTAACTTTTCAGCCCAAAATAGTGATTGCACAGTAATTACTTTTTTTTTTTTTTTAATTAAAGAAATTTGTTGGTTGAAGGGAAACAAATTTCACTAGCACCTATTGGTTCAAGTGAAGAGACATATGTAGGTAAGAAATTTGATTTATATTGCTTTTTTGAGACAAGTGAAGAGACAGATGTAGGATAAGCTTCCTCTATTAGGGTTGGATTGCTTATGGAGAGACATGTATTAAGTAAGCTTTCCGAATAGGGTTCAACGTAACTCGATTCCGATTTAGTTAGAGTTCTCATGCAAGGTCCGGAGAGATAAGTGTATGGTGAGCTTACCTCAATAAAAGTTAGACGCAACTAAATAATTCTAGTTTAACTCAATAAAACAATTTTCTTTTTCTTTCTTTTAATATCTATGAATTCATATATATATATATAGAATTCTTGAAGAGAAAAAAAAAAGGAAAAAAAAGAGAGGAATTAACAATACCAAAAAAACAGAGAGAGCCCCATTACACTATACATACCAATGGCCACTTGAGAGTCACAAAACTCCCAATTTTATGTGTGTTTCTATATTATAATAATATATGCCTAGATAGAACCTTAACAAATCCAAAACCTTTGAAAACTGAGTAATTTCCCAACATTAATAATCTTTTACCTTACTAGTAGTAACTTCTAGAACTTTTTTTTTAGACTAATGGCCTTCTCTCTTCATCTCTTTCTTTTTTACTCTCTCCTGCTGCTGCTGATCCCTTAACTTCTTTAAGAAGAACCACCTTTCCTTTATTTGCTCCGGCATTAGTTACCGACACCATAACTCGACTGAGTGGCTTATTTTCTGGCAACATTTTCAGTATAATTCCCATACTGATTAATATTAATCCAGAACAGTGTTGTTCTGTCAGTGGCTTTGTGAAAATCAAGTATGACAGTAACAATGTCACTGCCTTTCTTGCTGTTGTTATCTGCACCAGAACATGAGTCCATTGGTAAAACATACACGCATACATATATATATATACACACATATATACATATATACTCTCTCCGCGTTCTATGTTTTATATTTTTTACTTGTCACATTGAAGATAAAATCGAGGTTTGTAAGTAAACATTTACTTACCATAGCAGTGGTGGCTGCTCCAAATATAGCTATAAGTGATAAAACAGAAATCTGCCCAACAAATGTAGCCATTGCTTCAAACACCAGTACTCCATAGACATAAGGATGCTGCAACACCATAGATATAAGAATCACAATAGAGTTCAGGAAGTTTTCGAGTATTTCCACTATTTATTAATTTTTTTTTTTTTTACCTCGTAACAAGATTTCCATGCTCTGAAGAGCTCACCGGTTAGTATCATTGGAGCGAGAAGGAAAGGCAACCCAACCACAGTCGAGCAAAACAGCATCTCCATCTAAAATGAATGAGTTTCAGGCGAAAATGACCAAAGCAAAAGTTGTTTTATTTAACACGGAGGTAATGTAAAGTAATCTATCTACCTGAGTGGTATCAGGATTCATGGTAAAGATTGCTTCTTGAAGGTTACCCAAAAAGGAATCCATAATTAAAGCACCAGAAATCATGGCAACACCAATGATGCTAAAATTTGGAGAAGTATTTGCATCTGCTAAGGTGAAGAAAATCAAGCCCACAACTAACAGTAGAGCAGAAATATATTCATGAGCTGGATACTTTCTTCTCAAGCCCGGTATAAAAGCTCCCATTACCATTACAGGCAAAACCTATTGTAATGATCATAACAAGAAAAGAAGATTAGATTATAATATACACATTGCATAATATATATATATATATATATATATGTATGTGCCTGCTCACAAATGGGACTTTTTCTTTTCCTTTTCCTTATACGTTAAGACTCATCCAAGATGATTAAATAAATTACCTTTGTGGATTTGAACATGATCTGTGCAGGATAATTAAGGTAAGCCAAAGAACCTTTGGTTAATCCATGAGAACCCATAAGAACAGCAGAGAGTTTCACATAAATTTTCCATGGATTCACCATTTGTTTGGTGGTGAAGCCCTGTAAGCGTATCAGTGCCAAGTACACAAAACCTTGTACAAAGGTAAAGTACCAACCATAGCTGAAATTTTATACAAATTTACAACAAATATTAGGCCAGAAAAAAGTAATTTTACAGATCAAACACGAAGAAGATGACAATTACCAATTACCAACCTGAAACTCAGCCTGTTGTAAACATATTCCTGCAAAAAAAAAACAGTCACAGAAAAAATTGAATCCCTCAAAAATTCAATCTACGTGTGGAAACTAAGCAAAAAAAGGGATGATTAAATCACGCGTTTTGAATGTTTACTAACTGATAAAAAAAAGGGTTAGTCAAAAGTACAGCCAAAATCCTTACCAAACTCTTTACGGAAAAAATCAACTTTCAACAAAAAGTTAACAGGAAAATGCCAAATCAGAGGGAAATCAACAGTTATTGCGAGACCAATGATCTTGACCCTTAAAATCAACAAGCAAATTTATACCATTTTTTTCCGATGAAATTTTCAAGAACCCAAACAGAGGAAAAACAGAACGGCAAATTATGATTACAGAGAAACGGAAAGGGATTGATTGATTGATTACCTCGCAAATGCCATTAACAAGATAACCAAAGAAGAACCCAGACGAACAAATAAGAAATTGCTGCCATTTGGATCGATCAGATAAAGAAATCCCAAATAAAGACCTGGTTTGATCTTCGTTCTTCATAATTATATTAATCCAACCGTTTCTGACAATTGACGAGGAAAATATTTTTTTAAAAAAAGGTTAATTCCCACAACAACACTACTATGTTCTCAGTGTTTGCATGGCGTCGTTCCCTGATCACCACTTCTGATATAAAAAAGAGAACAGAACACAAGAGAGAAAGAGAGAAGAGAGAGAAAACAAGAAAAAGGGAAGAACAAAAATTAATGGGATCAAAGAGATACGCACAAGAAAAGTATCAAAAAACTCTTCTTGATTGCAGAATCTCTCTTCTCACGCTTCTTCACCTTCCTTGCCTCTTTTTTTTTTTTTCTTTTCTCTCTTAACTCTTTTCCTGGTTCTGTTCCAATTTATTCAGCCTTCAAAAAAGATGGAGAATTTGAGAAAGAGAGAAGATTGGCTAAATGTAACGCAAAATTTCCAATATATAAAAAATATTACTCATATATATATATATATATATATATATAGAAATTGCTTTTAACTAAGTCAACTTAATTTTTGAGTTTACATCTATATATATATACACATATAATTTGTGTAAAATATTTTATTCTCTAAATTGATACTTCTAATCAAAATTGATCACAATTATTGTATAATCTCATGTCCTTCTTAACACAATTATTTTATATACTTCTCGAATATCTTGAAGTCGTATCTCAATTGATAATACGTCTCGTTTATAACCTGGAGGTCATGAGTTCGAAAAGTAGGATCCCCTTAAAAAAACAAAAAATATATGAAATGACTTTAAATATTCTTAACTTTTTTATATTTTTTTATAAAGAATTATTAATAAGAGTTAGTTATATATAATAAATTAATTCAAGGGTATTATGAAATACATACATATATATATATATATATATTACTTTATTTGTTATTTTAGTAAAAAAATTTTAGTAAAAAAATCTTACCAAATCTTTCTATTTGTTGTAAGAAATAAAAAAAAAAAAGGAAGGTTAGATATTTGTTAATGAACCACTCAATTAAGTACTAATAACTATTTTGTTTGACCAAATTTATATTTGTTTCTTTTATTATAGTCTTTTTAAAACCTCCACTCCACATTAATAAAAATGTAACATTTGACAATTTCTTTTTAATAAATAATTAATTTTTCTTTCTTGAATTGATTGACCAAGTTTTTTTTTTTTTTTTAAAAATCAAGTAAATATTAATTTCATTTTGTCATTAATAACAAATTTATGGACTAGAATCTTTTACTTTTTAATATTTACCTTTAATTAACCATATTAATTTTAATATTTATTAATTAAAAAAAAACCATCCGCCATTTTTTTTTATACTCACTTGGGGCGTCCGGTGTCTCAACCTTATTTGGTGAGACTAATCCGGACTCGGCTGCGGAGCGCTCGCAGAGTTCAACTCTTACTCGAAGGTGAGAGTCCGACACATAATTTTTTAATATGGCGCTAACTATCCCAGAGGATTCAAAACCTCGATCATCCGCCATGTAGGAAGCATTAAACCATCCGCCATTTTAGAATGGTCAAATTTTCAAGAATCAATATATATAATAAATAATTAGATCTAGTTACCTCAATTGTGATTCCACTACTATAATGATTTTATCCTTAAAGAAAGAAAAATTTTCATCCTAAATATTTAGATTTTTTTTTTTTAAACAATAATATTTCTTATTAAATGTTTTTAATTTAATATTCTATAAATTTTTCTTTTTTATTTTTTCATAATGTTGAATATTTTTGTGTGTTGATGCATGCATGCATGCATGAGGATATTTAAAAGATTGGAGTGTTCTTACTTTACAAGTAGAGTGTTATAGTAATAAAGGTGAAGTTCATTGCTTCCTTTGCATTATAGTTTACATAGGTTCCATTACAATATATATATATATATATATATATTACAACCCATTCATCGAAATGAAAGAAATTTGATTTTTTCGCGACTCAATTCTGAATTAGTTAGAGTTGATGTATTTGTTGTTATCGAGATGCAAATAATATCATAAACATATATATATATATATGAGACATAAAATGCTATAAAAAATTTGAACAATTTTACAGAGTTATTGTATGAATTAATTAATCATATCATAAGATTCTTTATATTTACATAACTTGTAAGATTATATATATATATATATATATATAACATAATATAAATCATGAGAATGCTTCACCACAACTCAATAATTAACTTACAAACTTAAACAACATTTGTTCTTTCCTTTTCATGTTTCGAATCCTACTTAGAATGTCAGAAAAGATCAAACATGTTGTTCATGTCTTGATGTTAAGTTAAGTTGTCTTTATAGAAAAATAATCAGCAAATTAGTCAATTTTCTGCACCATGACCTTTCACATACACCTTTTACATATATATATATATATACACACACACATACGTATATATACATATACATATATATTATTGTACATTGACTTTTGCTATTAAAATATGGTACTTAATTTAGACAAATATTTAAAATTAGGTAGATGACTTCCACAAGCTAAGAACTACTTCAAGAGATACAAATGATTAGGCAGGTATATGATGATGAGTGACCATTTAAGTTAAATTTTCTAATTTCAGCTAAAAGTCAAGAATCAATATTACAAAAAACCCTCTTTAAAAAAAAAAAAAAAAAAAAAAGAAGAAGAAAGAAGAATTGCCCAAATACACCTAAGAAAGAAGTTTTATTAGCTGTCTGAATATCTGGTTAGGCTACTAACATCATGTTATTACACGACAGGACACATTATTATTATTATTATTCCCTGGAAATTAAGAGTTCTACACTAATAGAGATCCTTCTCATGGTGGAAATCTTGAAATCATAAGAAAAATGAAAATTCATAATGTAGAATTACTAACTTGCCCTCTCAAGAAACCTGAAACGAGTTGTTTCTTGTCTAAGTAATGTTTGTCTAAAAAAATAAAATTTTGCCTTAAATCAGAATTAGAGAAGAAGATCATCTAATAACTCACTGATTAAGGAAGCAAAAATTTCAACTTCCATCTCCAATCCCACTTCTTCTTTCTCCTTATTCCTTCTTCTCCACTCTCCATTTTTCTCCATGTCTCGAATATACATTTCTCTGTTCTTCTTCACCTTCCAATCCAACACTTGTTCGTTATTAGTATTTTTCCCAATGACCCAATCTTTGGCAATGGCTACCAAATCCTCCATTTTTTCACTTTCTAAGTATCCCAACTTGAAGAAATCCAGTAGGAGGTTTTCAGTATTTGGTTTAATGATGATGTTGTTGTTGTTTGGTGGCGACAACATTGTGCACTTCAGGAGGTCGAGAAATTCGGATGCTTTCTTTTCTGCTGTTGTTTCTTCTTCTATGTGGTATGCAAACTCATCTTGAATTGATTCTTGATCAGATTCTGATGATACTGCAATTCTTTTCACTAAATTCACTGGTTCCAATTGAGTTAGAAGCTCAAATCTCATGATCTTCTTCATTAGCCTTTTCTTGGTTCCTGTTAACATTAATAATAATTGTTGCATCCATTTGATTGCACAAGAACTATAATTCCTAACAATTTTCTCTAAATATAAATGATTCAAGAAAAAGAAAAAATTGGGAGTTTTCATGTTGTTACCTTCGACGCGGGCAAGTCTGTTTTGAAATGGTGAGGAAGAGGAAACCTCATCTTCTTCATCATCTTCAAATGGACAGCCCAAAACAGATACTGGGCTGAATTGTTCTTTTTCTTCATTGGGCCAACTCTTCTGTTACGAATAATCCACTGTTATTTTTACTAAAAAAAAAAAGAAAAAGAAAATAAAGTTATTTTTAAAAAAAAAAAATTTTTTTTTTTTTTTACCCAACTCGGGCGCAGTTCAACTGTCTCTCACGGTTTCGGTAGCCTAGAGCTTTTAAGCCGCGCTAACCACCGTAGATTCAAACCCTCGACACCCCCCCAAAGAAGCATTAGGAGAGTCTTACCAACTCCCTCAAGCTACCGGGTTAAAGAAAGTTTTCATTATTTTCTTGGAACTGTGAATTAAAGAAACTACTGGGCCTGGAAGTAGATTTGGTTTCTCAGGACATTAAAGAACTTAAGAAACCCAAAATTTATTGTACCTAGCATTGATTAAGGTTTCATTAAAGAAAGTCTTCATTGACTGGTCAGTCCAATAATAGTAGTACAAACTACAAACTCTTTTACCAAAAGTTGAAGGTTTCCAAACCAGGTAAAAAAAAAAAAAAAAAAGATGATGACACCACATAATTAATACAAAAATTTTCTAAAGATTATTAATGAAGTCTTAGGAGGATGTTTCTATTGTAAGCAAGTGGACACATATTACAAAAGCCCACGAGATTACAAGGTTAGATTAAATCTCAAGACTCACTAACAACAAATCTCGGTATAAAACACCAAAGTGATTACTAAATATCGATAAATGTCTATCTTTCATTCATAGCATATGTTATTTGATAAAAGAGTTATTCTGACTTAAATAAAGTTAAAAAATTAAATTCGTAATCACTTATAAAAACATTAGATATCGTCCATAGTTGGATACATCAAGTATCTACCCTCATTCCTTGACTAGAATGTGGACACTTTTCTTTTTTTTCTTTTATCCTTTTTTTTTACCTTTTTTTTTTTAATGAATTTTGAGTTTTAAATATTAGATTTAAAAATATATATATATATATATATATATGTTTATATACTATGTGTAACCATATGCCTATTAAATCTGTTTAGATTTAAGAAGAAGAAGGAGAATGAGGGTATTTTAGGAAATAAATAAATAAGGGATTTATCTGATAGATCTGTGTATCTAAACAAGAAATCCTTAGGTTGTTTCTACTCCGTAGATATACCAGATCAGACAACACAAGCGGAATATCCGCCGTCGGATCACAAAACTTGTTTACTTAAAAAGTTTTTTTAATTACCCCTCGAGATGCACCTTAATACCCCGCACGTGTACTTCATGAGGAAACCCCGCTACCCCCACCTGTTTTAGCTCCTTCTTTACCGCTGTGAATTTTCACTCCCATCGAAATTCCAAACCCACCCCCCATTTTTTTTTTTCTTAAAATAAACCAATTCAAATTTTTCAAATTAATACTTTACAATATTTCAAATTTTAAATTTATTATAATATATATATATATATATATATGTAGTCAAGAACATTAATTAGGATGAGGGGGTGATGAACGGTGGGGATTCAATCAATTACTGATTTTAAAATAAATAAAAGAAAAAGTTTCAATGAGGTTCAACGGCAGACCAAAAAAAATTATGTAGATAATAATTAGTGGTATTAATTTTTTGAAACAAAAAAAAAAAAAAAAATACTGACCTTTGACGTGTTAGGAGGAGAATTGGAGTTGGTACTACTGTTGTTGCTGCTGCTGCTGGAGTGGTTAACGACCATGGAATCATCAACGCCGCCATCAATTACGCCTACTCTTTTGCTGCTGCTGTTGCTATTGCTAACAACTCCGTCAATTTGTAATACTTTTTTGTTTTTTTCTTCTGGAATTTTTGTTGTGGAAGAATTAGCGGTTGAGCTCTGTAATGATTCATCTGAATTTGTGTAATCACTGTCTGACCAACTGTTAGTAGTAGTAGTACTACTCTCGCTCGTCGAACTGTTGGAAGAGACGACGCCGCCTCCGCCGACAGCGGCGGCAGAGGCGGAGACGATAAAGTCTCGCGGTGGGGAAGAATTTTTTCTTCTTCTTCATCATCGGTTAGATGGCTAATAATTGGTCCCCACATTTGGATCTCTTTGTGATCGTTTCTCTTCCAAAAGCTACGTTTGCTGAGGAACTTTCTGGAGAGGCTTCGAGCTAGAATTCCTAATTTGAGTTTCGACGTCGAGGATGAGGAATATTTAGTAGACGAATTAAATGAAGGGAACGGTAGGTGTTTGACGGCATTAATTATAGCCTCCGAAGCTCTTTGGAAAGCCGAAATCGGAGCTCCGGTCGGTTTCAATGGACTCCGAACTATCGGCGGCTGCGGCTTATTGTAATTAATTTTCTTCTTCCTCTGTTTTGTCGGTTTGTTTTTCATGTCAATTTCGAGAAGAAATCGAACAGTGGTACAACATTGTCTCCGTGGGTATGATCGGAATCCGTTTGAGGAACACGAGCTTAAATCATCGAGAAGAAAATCTTTGAGCATCGAAGGCTTACTTGACGTCAATGGCGCCCTCCGCTTTGCTAAACTCAACTCCATCATCATAATAAGGAAAAACCCCTGTTTTCAGTATGGCGGGGGGCCGTTGAGCGTTGAAAATATTGAATGCCTATCCTATGTGTTTTTATCGCTTAAGGCCAGAATCTGAAGAAGCAGTGACCCCCCAAAAAAAGAAACTACATTAAAGAAAGACAGCAGAGATCAATCGGAAAGAAATCATATCAGAGAATCGGTGAAAAGCATTTAAGTCAGAAATGGTGAAATGGGGAAAAATGTAGTAGCTAGTTTAAGCTTGGAAAGAAAACAGTAACAAGGGTTTTAAAGATGGGGGGCTATAATGAGTGCTATGCCTTAAATATGGAAGCAAAGAGGTGGGTTTTGATTGGGTAAGGGTAGTGGGTAGGGGGATAGGGACGGGGTGGGTGGGGTGGGTGGGTGAAAGTCAGAGGTAGCTTCGAGAAGTGAAGATCTCAAGGTGAAAAAAAGAATGGAAGCATTGGCAATGGAGATGGAGATCAAGAATTTGCAGAGTAGTTGTAAGTAGAAGTAGTAGAAGAAGAAGAAGCTTGGATGCTTCTTGGGATGGTTTTTTGAATCTTAAGTTTGATTATTTTAATGATTGTTTTGATTAATAATAGTTTAAGAAAGAAAGAGAAACAAAATATTACTACTTGTAAGATTTGTTTAGTAATTTTGTCTTTCTTTGTTATTTCAAATCTTAGACTCACATCTGACCAAAGTTGACCTTCTTCGTATTTATTTATTTTTAAAAGAATTTTATTATTCAATAATCACCCTTTTCTTTTTAATTGAAATTTTATGCATTTTATTCTCGAATTCATGACTTTCAAAAAATTAAAAAAATGTAAGTGAAACTGCTATCAATTAAGCTACACATTTTTGACAATAAAACGTCGATGCACTTAACCCAGCAGCTTGGAGGAGTTGGTAAGCGGACTCCTAAAACTTCTCATCGGGACGGATGGTCGAGGATTCAAATCCCCTGAGGTGGTTAGCGTAAAAGCTCCGGGTCAGGCCCTCACTCTCGAGCAATAGTTGGATTCCTACGGCGCACCCCAGGCCAGGATCTGGATTAGTCGGCCCGTGTGGGTTCGGATATACCGGATGCTTAACCAAAAAAAAAAAAACATCAATGCACTTTTCCTAAAGGTTGAAGTGGTTTTTTTTTTTTCTTCTTTGAACGAGATATTCTAAATAAATTTTAATTATAAGAGCCGAGTTGATAATTAAATTTTAACAACTAAATTAATTTCTACTCGAGCCGGAGTTGATCTTTTTGTTATTATTAACGTTGTAAGAGAGGAGTTGCCAATGCCAACCACGCGCATCTCGGTTTCACGCGAATGAGCTGGCAATATATATATATATATATATGAGAAAGGATTTGAGAGGGGATATATAATAATATTAAAGAAACAAAAGAGAAATATTTGAATGGGTTGGTTGTTTATATGAAAATTAGTGATGATGAAATCTTTCCTAGTTTTAGCATATGGTTTGTCAGCAATTATCATGGCCAGGCGTTTAGATTGTCTTTTTTAATCCCAAATCACATTTTCCTTTCATCAATTATTATGATATAATTCAAATATATATATATATATCTTCAACATGTTTCCTATATTAGTAACTCTATTATTCATTAATAATTAATTGGTAATATTTAAATTTTTTCTAGTTAAATAATTTTATATTTGAAATCATTGTTTTAATTAATCTAAATTTAGTTCGATTGTAGTTACAATGTTTAACTTTTACTGTCTAGTGCATCATTTAGAATTTGTCTTTCGAGTTCTAATTACAGTGTGTAACTCTTGTGTAACATTTAAAATGCTTCTTTCGAGTTGTGATCACAATGTCTAACTCTTGTGTAGCATTTAGAATGTTCGTTTTTCGTTGTACTAAGCGAACGATCTAACCTTTACTTATAATCAATAAATTATAAATTTTGAGTCATGATATTGATAAAGTGTCGCATTAACGATCATAGTAATAAAAGAAAACTTTTGTCTTAATATAATAAAAAAGTGCATTGTGAATGTTACATTGATGTCGAAAGACACTCACTGTAAGCCACAATTAAAAACTAATAAAAAAATGGTAATAAAAGGGGGAAAAGGACAAAAAGAGTAAGAATGATTTGATGATTTGGTACATTGTAAATTGTAGTATTATTTATGTAATGTTATTTATGATTTTTTAATTATAAGTTATATGTTATTAATTTAGTTTTTTTTTTTTTTTACGAAAAATATCCAATAAAATGCAGTATTATATTATATATAAAAGAATTATATTTCTTATGAATTTTTTTTAAAAAAATTAAATTTATATTAAATTAGAAAAAAATTTTGAGTTGATTTGTTTATTTATTTATTGATGAAATTCCACATGGAAATCAAATTTTGTGTTTGAGACGGATTGGTTCTTTATGGAAGGAAACTTTACTCCTAAATTTTATTTACTTGCGTCCCCAAAAATTAAATTTTTTTTTTAATAACAGATGAAAATTTGTTTAAATATTAAAAAAAAAATTATCTAATATTTTGTATGAATATTTTATCGTAATTGATATTTAGAGTGCCGCTTAATTGTTTTTCTTTTAAAAGAAATTAATTATATATAAAAATAATAATAAAATATTCAATTGCTCCCCAGTTGTCACAGGTTGTGTGGCGGAGTGGCAAGAGGCCACCCCTCCAACCGCCCCTTCGGGAGTTCGACACACAAGTTCCCTTCCTCATGTATCAAAAAAAAAAAAAATTTGCTCTCCAGTTACCATAATATTGTTAAAACATATAAAAAAAAAAAAAACTAAAAAAGAAAAATCCACCATACCAAACAAAACATATTATTGAATATTTTCCCTGCAAATATCTTCTAACAACTTCCCCTAAAATTGTTAACATGAATTAATGACATCCGCTAACAGAATACATAGATATATGACAATCCCCATGGATGGATGGATCATATCATTGTTGATTTCTTGACCAGTTGTCTTGATTTTCATCAATCATATACCAATCTCTATTTGCCGCAACATATGAATCTCTCGTATAGAAATCTTCTTTTGCATATTTAAAGTAAAAAAGAAAGACTTTTTCAACATCGGAGTTACAATGTTGCAATATATACGTATTACCGAATCTACTTTCATTACTTTTGTCATACTTAAGTATCACATCTTCTTTTTGAAGATTAATATATGTTTTTAACCGCATGCAATAAGTTGCAAAAGAATAATCAAATAAATCAATTTCAATGTCCCACAAACGAATCGTGAGAACTTGTTGACCATTATCGTTTATTTCTTTGTCACAAAATCTTGAAATTTCATCCCAAATATAAGATGCGAGAATTTCTTCCCAAGAAGGGTTGATAGAGTTTGATAGAAGTTTCTCCATACTGATATTTAGATCCATAAAAATTAATAGATTATTGTTTACAAGAGATACAAGATAATTCGAATTATTTCTGATTAAACATCATTATTGGACAATCTTTTATAGTGGAGAAATTAATGTTACTTCCTAATAAGTTTTGGATAAGGATTTTTAATGTTAGATTTCTAGTCGAATTAGAAAATCTAATGGGAGTAAAATAAGAATGATGTATTCGAAGAATATTAGGATTTGGAAAAGAAATTACCAAAAAAAATTAGGATATTGAATTCAAAGAATTTCTAATTAGAGTAAAATAATTATGAGATATTTAGAAAGATAATTACTAAAATAAATTAGGTATATTTGAAAAATTATATTTTAATTTTATATAAATATATTTAGTTTTTAAAATTAAAAATTAAAATTTTATGCGCTTTAGTTATAATTTTTTTTTTCTTGGGTGGGTCCCATCACTGAGGGACGACACAAGTCATTCAATGCCCAGACTAATCTCACTCGCTGATTTGTAGGCACCTCATTGAGTGAGACAGCTGGTCAAAGAATTTAACATTTTTCCATACTCAAGCCGGAAATAAAATTCTAAATTCACATGTAGACTAATCCTTATTCGAAGTGGGTTGGTCCTTTGCGAGAGGAAGTTATGACCCTAAATTTAAAACAACTGTATACATGGAGTCGATGTTCAAACTCTCAACCTCATTTAAGTCAAAAAAACTTTTTACCAAATTCAAATTAGAAACACTAATTATTTATTTATTCTTAGTTTAGTTTAAACCTTAAACTTAGTTTTATCTGAGAATGGGTCAAATGGAAAAGTTCAAAGTTGAAGTCCAAGAAAGTGTAGACAATGTTCAAACAAAAAAAAAGCCCAATTTAAATACATACCCATAATTAGCCACACGATTTCAACACGAAGAGATATAAAAAATTTCAAAATGAAACGTGGATCTCATTTTTTATTTTTTTGGTAAGCTATTTTTTATTGCATACATTACAATATATATTTTACACAATATTTTTTTTTTTTTTTTTTGATAAGTGCATAAACTTCATTAATAAACAAAAAAATATAAAAATCACACAAATAAAATAATAAACTTCATTCATTTGTAACACGAAAAATTTAAAGAGGAGACAAAATACACAACATAAAGATTATCATATCTATATTTTCCAGATTCTTATATATATATATATATATATTTTTTTTTTTTTAGAGCACGTGTTATCTTAGATGAGTCTGAAATATAAGAGAGTAGCCCCCAAATTTTAATTAGTTACATACATAAATTAAGGTTTGAATCTCAATTTCACTTAAGACATAAGAGCTCATAACAAATTCAACTGCATTTTGAGGTTATTTTTCCATATATTATATCAACAATTGATCCACAAAGTTAAAGGAACAAGTTCCTTTTAGTCCCAACCTAGTAAAGGAAAATACACAAATTATAAAAATTTTCCTTAAAAATAAAAGATCCCATGCATCTTAATTTGGGATTAGTGGGACCGAAACTAACTATAATACACCTTAAAATAGAAAATATGTAACCCGTTAGCTTGTGAGGAGTTAGTGCGCGAACTCCTAATGCTTCCTCCAAGGCAGATGATTGAGATTTCGAATCCCCTGGGGTGGTTAGCGACATGTTAAAAAAACTCCGAGTCGGACCATCACTCTCAAGTAAGAGTTAAACTCTGCGAGCGCTCTGCAGACAAAGTCCGGATTAGTCTCACCAAGTAAGTTGGGGACACCGGGTGCAAAAAAAAATAGAAAATATATATTTTTTTTAAAGCTAGTTAAAGAAGAGTCAAAATGGAAACGTCCATAGAGTGACGTCAGCAGAATTATCCACGTCATCCAAGAAATAATTATCAGGTAAGCTGTAGTTCGGTGGAGAAAGTAGAAGCCCTTCAGCCATGCTAGTAAGTAATCCAGGCATATCAAACAGTTCTTCATCATCCACAAAATCATAACCGCCGCCGCCGCCGCCGCCATCAATTTCCCGCGCATCAGAAACCTCTGCCGCCGCTCTTTCCTTTCCGATCACGTCCACGTTACTATTCGCAGTCTCTCCTAATCCTAATCCATCGGTTTGATGATCGGCGCTCAAGGAGGAGGAGGAGGAGTCAGTAGAAGCCGCGGAATCACACGAAGACTGAGGAGGAGGCGGTCGGAAAGCTTCAGCAGCTTCGGCGGCAGCTTTACGAATATCCTTCGGATCGTTAGAAGCAGGGAGCTGCAAACGAGAAACGGAGTCGGCGAAATTCAAGCAAGCGGAATTTCCCCTGAATGCCAATGCTGCGACGTCGTATGCTCGAGCGGCCATTTCCGGAGTTGGATACGTACCGAGCCATATTCTAGCCTGTTTGGTCGGTTCCCGTAGCTCGCAGACCCATTTGTTGGAATTCCATCTCCTCCGCCTTATTCCTCTGTAAATCGGATGCCTGGTTTCCCTGAATTTCTTCCTCCCGGCACGTTTTTTCGGCTTGTTCGACGATAACAGCCTAACCGTCTTTTCTTCGTGATCTTCTTCATGCGTATCAGAAGAAGAAGAATGATGACGACTCAGTGCTCCCGCTACCATTGGATTGGATTGTATTTGCGTACGGTGACGGTGATGTAAAATTTCAATCAGTCACAAAAAATTGTTTTCGACTGCGTTTGGCGGGAAAAAAAAGAATGAGAATAAAGAAGTGTGCATGGAATTATAGTGTGTTTTTATAGAGAGAAGAAGAAGAAGAAGATGGTCGTGGGTTGGATACGATGTGAACGCGAACACGGTACACAGCTGGGTGCCAGGTGGAATGCTCTTGCGGGGCCAGTTTTTTCCAATTTTAAGTCCCAGTTTTGTAGCACGTGGTTTTGATGATGACGTGGCGGACAAGTCCTAAAAAAAAAAAAAAAAGAAGACAGCGTCGGGGTGCTTATTCCAGGTTCTACTAGCGTCTCGTTTCTAGAAGTTTGCTAATATATAAAACAACAAAGAAAAAAAAAATCATTATTTAATTTGAAGCGAAATTTAATTATATATTTATATAGTTCAATTAATTATATTTTATTTAAAATATAGTTTAATTTTTAATTTTTATAATTTAAAATTAAATTGATAATTAAAAAGAAAATATCTAGATGACTTTGACTAAATGAAAAGGACTTTGGTCCGGATACAGGAAACCGGGATTACTTTGACCATATGATAATTTTCTAGATTTCCCTTCCTGGGAAAGAAAGTGGGCACACGGGTGGCACACACCACTACTCCAATCCTTCCAATTCAAGAAATTAAATAAATTAAAGTGGTTGTGTGGTGTAGTGTCAAGAGCCTACCTCCCCAACTCCCACTTTTGTGGGTTCAACACCAAGTCCCTTCCCCATGTATCAAAAAAAAAAAAAAATTAAAGTGATTGACCCAAAAAAATCACCATTTTTCTCTAAATAGAAAACATGTGTTCTGTTCTTTTTTCATTTTTGCCATAATAGAGAAATACACGCATACATATTATAGCCGAATTATTAGCATTGAATAATCGACATGAAAATCTTCATCTCTTTTCGTGTTTTAACGGTTTGGAATAGATACGGATTCAGATATGGTTATCTAATCAATTCATACATACTATTAATTTTTCCTATTGATCTTTTTTTTTTTTTTTTTTTTTGGCTAATTTGAAATGACTTCTTTTTTCTATCTTTTTTCTATTGTGTCGGTTTCGGGTACATGTACTCTTTTGCTTACAGTCCTTCGAGCTTTTCCCGGGAGTATGGCATGGGTTACTTCAGCGCCGTAGCGCCTGGTACTCGAACATTGGCTCGAGGCATTTTCTCTACCCCTTCTTACCCTAAAAAAGCAGGGGCACCTTACGTTCTTGAACTGATAACCATCTTTTAGCTAACCTAGCCTCCTCCGTCCCTCGGGACCAACAAATGGTAGTACATGAATATTCACATGTTGTCCATCGACTACACCTTTCGGCCTGATCTTAGGCCTTGACTCACCCTCCATGGACGAACCTTGCAGAGGAACCCTTAGGTTTTTGGGGCATTGGATTCTCACTAATGTTTGCGTTACTCAATCCGACATTCTCGCTTCCGCTTCGTCCACCACTACTCGCGCGGAGGCTTCTCTCTATGGCGGAACGCTCCCTTACCGATGATGCACTAGGAAGAAACTAACGATTTAGTTGATGCACTAGCCAAATAAGAAAATATTATCAATGCAACCTTTAGTGCATATATTTTTTCTCCTCCAACTTTTGTTTTGTCAGTTTCTTTAAATAATGATCTGGTTGGTTTTATGTACACCATAAAAGTATGTAATATTTCAAGTGGCCTCTTTGAGGAAACATACAC